>CM070030.1:14985960-15585960 GCA_036247105.1 Cirrhinus mrigala
TAAGTAACTAGTAAAGTAACACAATACTTTTAAGTTTACAAGAAAATATCTGAGTTACTTTTTCAAATAAATAACACCAGTTACAAGTAACTTGTAAAGTAATGCATTACATTTAAATTTAGAAGAAAATATCTAATTTACTTTTCCAAATAAGTAAAGGCTTGTTACTGTACTTTGTTTTCCAATTTATTCACTGACACCTCATAGGTTATGTGGGACATGACTAATTTTGGGAGTAACCCATTACAAGTAACACAAGTTATGTAATCATATTACTTTTTTAAGCAACTAGTAAAGTAACACATTACTTTTAAATTTAGAAAAAAATATCTAAGTTACTTTTTCAAGTAAGTAACACTAATTACTGTGTTTTCCAATTTATTCACTGACACCTCATAGGTTATATAGGACATGACCAATGTTGGGGGTAACACATTACAAGAAACACAAGTTGCGCAATCAGATTACTTTTTCAAGTAACTAGTAAAGTAACACACTACTTTTAAATTTACAAGAAAATATCTGAGTTACTTATTCAAATAAGTAATGCCAGTTACTTATTTCCCAATTTTTTTGCACTTCCTTCAGTTGAAGGCTTATTAATTTCACTTTTGGTGTGAGAGGGCCTTTACAGTTGCCAAAAATACAACATTTGGTTTTTTTTTTTGCTAAAAATTAACATGCAAGCCCAGCTCAGGTGACAAAAAGTAACACAGACGTAACGTAATAGATTACTTTCCATTAAAGGTAACTAAGCAACACTATTAGTTAGTTTTTTAATGAAGTGACGTAATATTTTAAAGCATTGCTTTTAAAAGTAACTTTCCCTAATACTGGGCATGACTAAATACATAAATTGAGAATTGAGTATGCTTATTAGTAGAATTAAGCAACATTTGAATCAATTCATTTAAGTTATTTATGACTTAAAAGACGTATAGGTATATGAGAGAGAGTGGACATTTTAGCCAAGCATGTTTGAATTTTGTTCGCTCAGCTATAAATGTGTGCAATAACTTATAAAAAGAAAATGTTTTAGTTATTCCCCAAAAATGTTGTACACTCATTTTTTCAGCATGTATTTTGATTCAACACACTAACAGCCTTAAATCTCATCAGTGTATTGACGCAGAATATTGACTCACCACTCATAGATTCCCATTAACAAACCACCAAAACAATTTCCTGAAGTTTTGCCGAGGTCTTTTAACAGTCATGGCAGCAGTATTTATTGTCAGCTGTAAAGTGTAAATTGGATGGCATGTTTACTTTGTACGAGTACAAGAACGATTTAATATGGCCTGCTTCATGTCAATATATTTGTTTGCTTGGTAGCAAGTCAAATATTTTTGTTTATGAAAGTCTGTTGCACATTTTCAGATGGAACATCTGGACCCGTCAACCAGCATTCAGTCTGAGAAGAGCTGAGGATTCGGAGGAAACAACATGTGACATATTATAAATAGTATGTACAAGTTTGATTTGTGCTTCAGAAACCTTGACTACTTGACTTGTAAGCAAACACTTCTTTCTCCAGAGAAACGTCACAATGCTTTTCGATATGAAACACATGTCCAGATTACTAATGCTGTGTCATTTTGGATAACACAGCTTTTGTAATTACTTCCCTTTACGGAAACTATTCCAGATTGTTGTGATATATGATACATGTAATTGTGTGAATGGATAATTCAATTGTTTTGTCTGTAGTCAACCATAAGTCATTTCAAACCCCCGATGTCTTATTTAAAAAGCATACAGGAACTTATTTCACCAATTTTTCACCTAAACACATATGTGACGGAAGGGATTTGTTGTGAAATTATTACACAGATATGAATCTTTTGTGATGATGGCAAACCATACCAAATAAAGACAATGAAAACAAAATGAATGAAAAATGTCCTGTTGTGTCTGTGTTTAAAATTTCCCACATGATATTTATAAGAGTGCGCAGCTGAGCTCACAGGTCCTAATGAGTTGATGCTGGAGCCTGAGAACTCAGGAGCCACAGTTATGTTCACTGTAAACACCATACACTCATGAAAAATCATTCATCACGAACGGAAGATTTTAACTTGATTATAAACTATGAATGTTGAAATTCCTGGTCCTACAAAATAAATAAGAGCATTACTTAAATAAAACATTTGGCAAAGTCCTCACATTTTTTATTGAATGTAATTTCAACAAGCTGATTGCTCACTAAAAACCCACAGATCAAGTTTTCAGGCCATTTGAAGTTTGAATTTAATTTGACAAAGTCATGATATGTAAGTGTGCAGTGTTGGGCATGTTACTTTTAAAAAGTAATTAGTTATAATTACTAGTTACTTCTCACAATAGTTCAAATATGTCAAATAACTGGGATGCCCCCAATATTAAATATGTTAAATGAATTAAATTTAAATGAAACAAATTAAATTTTTAGTTTACTCACCAGACTAATATCAAATATCTGATATAGCTTAATGAGCTTAATGGCACAGCACAGTTTTTAAAATATCTGACACTTAGCATCAGTCAGTCAAGCAGTATGTCATTTTGATTATTTAGCATTAAACTTTAGTAATTAGAACTTTAGTACTTAGAATAACGATGTATGAATTCATATTTGTCAGGTGGACTGAACTTAGAAATGGTGGTGGTGCTTAAAATATTGTTTGTAATTTAGTGTTTCTATAAAAAAAAGTTTGATTAGATAACAAAACAAATTTAAACTGCACCAGGAATTAATGAGCTGCTGGGTTCATGAATATTAATCACGCTGTCTACGTTCACTCAAACTGATTTGCTGAAATCAAAACAGGGACGATAATAGGTGAGCGCCAGCCAATGGGATTGCTGTTTGCGGATTAGTTCCACCTACTACAGGAGAAACTGGGTTAAGGCTAGAACAACTAGACAACAATAATACTGTTTTTGTATTATAGTAAGGGCTAAGTTTAGGTTTGGGGTAGGTGTAGACTTTAATAAAACACAATCTAATACGTAGAACAGTTAATTTCATTGTTAGTTTCTGGTCGGAGCTGTATCCCTTCTAGCCACAACCGAGAAACCGTCAGTTCTTAAAATCTGAAGAATTCCAAAGGAACTCCATTATTTTGACAGGAAAATACAGCAAAGAATATAGTTTATGTGTAGCGCGTCAGTTCTGCATGGTATATAAGACTCTCTCGATCTGTATCTTTCTTTGCTTGTGTGTGAGACAAAGCAATGGATAGTTGTGTGCCTTCACACTAGAGTGTAGGGTTCGTCAAATACAGGTACCCTGCGCATCCATTCAGATGAACTGAAAAATAAAATTATTATAATATTATAATAAATTATAGTAACACAGCATTTTATTGTCAGTAATGGTAACGGCGTTGTAACAGTAATTCATTTGATTAATCGCTACTAAAAAATAACGCTGTTGGTAACGGCATTTATTTATAACTCCGTTATTCCCATCACTGTAAGTGTGAGTTGTTTACTTACTTTTTTACAATTTTTTTTTAAATCTTCCCATTAATGCCATTATATTGTTCTTTCAGACTAACTTGTGAATTAGGAAAATCCATGAACACAAGAGGCAGGATTTATCGCATTAACCAATCACAGCCAAACATAATCAGTCATATCCGATCATATCGCGATGCCGGCATTGCCTCCTCTCCCATGACTTACCCCCATTCATTCTCCAAATCCCCCCTAACAAACCCACTGCACGTTTAAGGGTGTCTGTTAAAACTCAATGGGCTCAGGGGAGGCGAGGAAGACTCGGACTCCCGCTGTGTGCTTTTTATTTATTTATTATTACTAATTGTTTAAATTATTTCTGTTACACTAAACCAAAATTATTAACGCAACACTTTTGTTTTTGCCCCCATTTTTCATGAGCTGAACTCAAAGATCTAAGATTTTTTCTATGCACACAAAAGGCCTATTTCTCTCAAATATTGCTCACTAATCTGTCTAAATCTGTGTTAGTGAGCACTTCTCCTTTGCTGGGATAATCCATCCACCTCACAGGTGTGGCATATCAAGATGCTGATTAGACAGCATGATTATTGCACAGGTGTACCTTAGGCTGGCCACAATAAAAGGCCACTCTAAAATGTGCAGTTTTATCACACAGCACAATGCCACAGATGTCATAAGTTTTGAGGGAGCGTGCAATTGGCATGCTGACTACAGGAATGTCCACCAGAGCTGTCGCCCGTTAATTGAATGTCCATTTCTCTACCATAAGCTGTCTCCAAAGGCGTTTCAGAGAATTTGGCAGTACATCCAACCGGCCTCACAACCGCAGACCACGTGTAACCACACCAGCCCAGGACCTCCACATCCAGCATCTTCACCTCCAAGATCATCTGAGACCAGCCACCCGGACAGCTGCTGCAACAATCGGTTTGCATAACCAAAGAATTTCTGCACAAACTGTCAGAAACTGTCTCAGGGAAGCTCATGTGCATGCTCGGGGTCTCGACCTGACTGCAGTTCGTTGTCATAACCAACTTGAGTGGGCAAATGCTCACATTTGATGGCATCTTGCACTTTGGAGAGGTGTTTCCTTCATGGATAAATCCCAGTTTTCACTGTACAGGGCAGATGGCAGACGTGTATGGCGTCATGTGGGTGAGCGGTTTGCTGATGTCAGCGTTATGGATCGAGTGGCCCATGGTGGCAGTGGGGTTATGGTATGGGCAGGTGTATGTTATGGACAACAAACACAGGTGCAATTTATTGATGGCATTTTGAATGCACAGAGAAACCATGATGAGATCCTGAGGCCCATTGTTGTGCCATTCATCTACGACCATCACCTCATGTTGCAGCATGATAATGCACAACCCCATGTTGCAAGGATCTGTACACAATTCCTGGAAGCTGAAAACATCCCAGTTCTTGCATGGCCAGCATACTGGACATGTCATCCATTGAGCATGTTTAAGATGCTCTGGATCTGCGTATACGACAGCGTGTTCCAGTTCCTGCCAATATCCAGCAACTTCACACAGCCATTGAAGAGGAGTGGACCAACATTCCACAGGCCACAATCAACAACCTGATCAACTCTATGCGAAGGAGATGTGTTGCACTGCGTGAGGCAAATGGTGGTCACACCAGATACTGACTGGTTTTCGGACCCCCCTGGACCCCCCAAATACAGTAAAACTGCACATTTTAGAGTGGCCTTTTATTGTGGCCAGCCTAAAGCACACCTGTGCAATAATCATGCTGTTTAATCAGCATCTTGATATGCCACACCTATGAAGTGGATAGATTATCTCGGCAAAGGAGAAGCGCTCACTAACACAGATTTAGACAGATTTGTGAACAAAATTTGAGAGAAATAGGCCTTTTGTGTACATAGAAAAAGTCTTAGATCTTTGAGTTCAGCTCATGAAAAATGGGGGCAAAAACAAATGTGTTGCGTTTATAATTTTGGTCAGTGTATTTGTGTCATCCATTAACTGACAAAATTATTTAATTGTTTAGCATTATTTATTACATTCTGCTGTACTACATTCTACTGCAGTGGCAAAGAAAGATATAGCATATATAGTGACCCTAAGACTAAAAAAAGACACAAAGAGAAGGAGGGGTAACTTTAGAGGGTTAACAAGAAGCAGCACATCTAATCTATTATGAACAGCTCTTGATCAAAAAAAGCAAATGTGCTTTCCACAAGCTACAATCCTCAAGCACGCAAACCCATCATTTAGAACATATGCAACCTTATTGATTCCCGACTCTTTGCCCCTACATATCTACATGTTCAAAACGTTCATCTCACAGAGGAAGAGAGAGAGAGAGATCTGAGGAATTCCAGCTAGCTAAAAGTGATGCTTTATTTATCCAAAAGTGGCGGAAAGCTTTTCTCTGCCATTAAAAAACAGCCAATAATGTTGTCCTTTAGGCACCAGTCAAATATCAAGCTCTTAAATTCCTAAAACAAAACAACACAGCTTGATCGTAAATTAAAAGGAGTCTTGGGGATTTAGTTGACCACATAATTGAGGTAATAATGAGATAAAAGAAGAAGCCTGGCTTTCAACACCGAGAACATTAACAGCTAATAAAAGCATGAAAGGGGTAAATTAGGCTGTTGAATGAGCCTAATGCCTGGCCTTATGGAGATGGCTCTGTTCAGATATAACTCAACAGACAAACGGCGGTAAATTAATGCCATCTGAGAGCAGGGGCGACTGTTCCCGCAAAGTGATGTCAGAATAAGCTTCCCACCGACTGAGTCATGGAATAACAAGCACGCTTGATGCAAATAGATAAACACTTTCGACATAGGCAAATATCACAATTCAAAATAAATCTTGTACCACTGCATTCCAATTCCAAAATCCAGTGCATTTATTAATTTATTAAAGTAATTTATTAACGATTGGAAATTTATTTTATTTATTTTTATTTAGTTACATATTTTAAAAAGTATGTGTGTGTGTTCCAATGCATTAATTTATACAATCAATATACTAATATAGTAATTCTATATTAATATACAATATATATATAGTATTAATATAGTAACTAATGACTGGAAATGTATTTATTTTTTATTTAGTCACATATTTTAAAAATGTGTGCATGTGTGTGTATGTATGTGTATTCCAATGCATTTTTTAAGACAATTATATATTAATATATGAGTAATATAGTATTAATATAGTAACTAATGGTTGGAAATGTATTTATTTTTTAGCAGTTAGTTACATATTTTAAAGATGTGTGTGTGTGTGTGTGTGTGTTCCAATGCATTTATTAAGACAATTATATATTAATATATATAGTAATTACTTATTAATATATTAATAAGTAATATCGTGTTAATATTAGTGCTGCAAAACGATTAATTGCAATTAAACGCATTCAAAATAAAAGTTTGTTTACTTACTATATGTGTGTGTACTGTGTATATTTATTATGTATATATAAATACACACACATACATGTGTATAATATGTTAGATTTATATATAAAATATTTATATTTATATGTAATATAAATTCTATACAAAAATAAGTATATATACATACTTTTATATATATATAAAACATATATACATATATGTGTGTGCATTTATATAGTATGTATTGTATTTTATAGAAATACACACAGTACACACACATATAGTATGTAAACAAACTTTTATTTTGAACGCAATTAATCATTTTGCAGCCCTACTTAATATAATAACTAATGATTGGAAATGTTTTTTTTTCAGTATGTAGTTAGTTACATATTTTGAAAATGTGTGTAAATGTGTGTGTATAATTTATTACAGCAATTTATTAATGATTGGAAATGTATTTTTATAATATTTTAGCATTTTTATAAAATATATGATCAATTACGCCTATATTGGATACAGCTTTTAAACAATTCCGTTAAATATATGCCTCTTGATTTTAATTTTTATTTTTATGTCATTAATTTAATTTATTATGTGTATGTGTGCGCATGTATATAGACAGATAGACAGATAGATAGATAAATAGATAGATAGATAGATAGATAGATAGATAGATACAGATAAAGGGTCATGATTAATTCCATTGTGCACACGCACACACACAAACCAATTATAGTGTTTTCCGATTAGCTAAGTATGCGTGCAAACGCTACATATTTGTGTCTACTTTGCTGAGGTTGATCACTTTTTGTGTTTAAATGTCAGCCTTCCACATCCACACACACACACAGCTGTTGCCCTGATGACTTAGTGAGAGTGCCCTTCTTAAATACTTAATATGTTTCAAATGTATTCGGTGTACGACAGCGAACTGAAATAAAAAGCAGTACATGCGTAAACAAACAACTGTGCGACACATGTTGAAGTCCTCGGTGCTGTTTGTGCCTTTGGTTTTGCCCAATGCTTTCAAGCGGTTACCAAACGAACGCACATCTCACACACACAACGTCTAACAAAGCTCTGCTAGATCAAACCACCGGCTGAGTTTGATCATCTACAGACAGAGATTTGTCACTTCACAGCGACGCTAACAAGCTAGTGCGGCGGTGGCATTATTAAATGAATCAAAGATGGTCACCGTTTTTTTCACGACATATTTTAATAGGTGGATCAGCTTTTAATTAGCCAATCAGACGCCTTCATCAGTGTGTTTGCAGGCAGACTTTCACACGTGTGGCCTTTGACAGTGTCAGGCTGTAATGGAAAGGTGGCCTGTTTTATATGCGTGTGGGTGTCTGTGTGTTAAAAACCTACCCGCAAGATGTTTGCCCATGTTCTCCAGTTCTTTGGAAAAAAGCGAGTCCTGGAGTTGCAGAGCACGTCTGGCCGTCTGGGGGCTCGTGCCTCTGATCGGCTTCACATCCGATGCCCAGACAGGGTGACGCTATGGCACACACACACACAAGAAACAGTACAGAGAGTCGCATTAGCTTTGAATTTCACTCCTTTTTTACATACTATGTATGGTTACAACACCGTGCCATATCTGTTATAATGAGGGCCAATTATTTTTTTAAGAGAAATTAGAAAAACACTGGAAACCACAGTTCTCTGGGATAAAAGTCTGGATGGCGGCAAGGACTGAAGTTTTATTTGTGAACACTGCGCTAGATGTTCAGTAGTGGTTACAGGATTTTGAAGTAACAATCAATAAACCGTAGGCATCCGAGAACGGATGACGACGGGCAGTGTAGAGATCCTGCTATTACTGTGTTTGGCGATAATAAACTTGCGGTTTGGGGGGGATTAAGAATACAGGCTTTCAATTCAAGCCTAAGGAGAATAAACCATAACAATAGATGAATCAAAATCACATTGGTTTGTAATGATTGTGCTTATTGCTAACATGCATACTCAGCGGGCAATGCAAGAAACACTGTTTTTATTCCAAAAACTAGTCATATTACTGGACTGGCACTGGTTTGTGGGGTTCGAAATGCTAAATGTTGTAACAGCAGGACGTTTAACCCCAATTATATCACCACAGACACACAACAAAAAGAATTACAGATAAATATTCTTATTTTTCTTAACCTCCACATATTAAAGCCAACATTAGGTATTGTATTTCAATGGTAACCAACACAGAAGCCAAGCTGTTTTGTGTACAACAGCTTAAAAACATTTAGCCTAGCTAGCAGGCTAACTGGTTAGCCTACCTAGATAGCACATGTATGTCTGCAAGATGTCTCTTAAAGATTTCTTGATCTGGAAAGCATCTGCTGTGTACAAACGCCTGGCAGACATCTGTAAGATGTCAGTTTTACATATATTCTAAATCATAAACATCTTAAAGATGCCTAATAGACGTCTATTTGACATCTAAAAGGAAACATCCCATAGACGTATTGCAGATGAGTAAACTACGTCTTGCAGATGTCTTGCAGATGTAAATGCAAATGTCAAATAGACGTCTCCGAGATGTATGTGTGCTATCAGGGTAGCTACTGTGCATAATGTGTCATCCCTGTTGAAAAAAACAGCACATGCTGGTTAGGTATGTTTTGAAGCATGGTTGCTGGATTAAACTGGTCCTTAGCTGGTTATGTGCTGGTTTAAGATGGTGCTTAGCTGGTCATGTGCTGGTCCTAAGCAACTAACTCCTGCTCAGGACCAGCCTAAACCAGCTTAAACCAGCAGCCATGTTTCAAAACATACCTAACACGCATATGCTGTTTTTTTCAACAGGAATGTGCTCATGTTACAAAAAATTAACTGTGGTTTTACTACAAATAAAACCAAAAAAAAAAAAAACACAGTTACTATAGTTAAACCATGGTAACCACAAATTAACCATGGTTTACCATAGTTTAACCATGGTATTTGTAGTAAAACTGTGGTGACAGATGAGAAAGACATGAAAGTCTTAGCTACATCAGTGGAAACACATTGTCTGATTTGTCTGAAATTCACCAAGTTATTTTTTATAGTCTTCACTTTTCTTTACATGTTTTTTAAAACTATGATTTGGATTCAATATCAAACTAAGATAATTAACCTTAGGAACTATTTCTGTCTTTTTACCATTTATAAAAATATCTACATTTGAAGAATGTTTTGTTTAAAAAAAAAAAAAAAAAGTAACCTGGTCTCATGACAAAATCGTACCTGTGGTAACGTTTTCTCAAGACATGAAATACGTACCAATAAGTACATATCACTTCAGTTTCCAACAAAAATGCTGACTGAGTGGCGGTAAAAGAGTGTTTTGGAATGTACATATGGTACGTTCGTTTTAAGTGAGTTTAAGTTTAGTTTTATACTTGTCACCGCCGTTCTGACTTAAAATATCCGTTGAGAGGTGCTATAACTTAATACTCTGTGATGTTTTAAAATAACGTACCATCTGCACTACACCTAAACCTGGCCGATAGTATGAGCAATGTGATGTAAAAATGCAATTGCAAACATGCCGTTTTAGCTTGTTTTATTGGTCTCTCATCTTTCAGCTCTTTCATTGTGAGTCATGTTTTCATAGAATCCTAAATCCAATTCCATGCTGGCTGAGCTACAGAGCTTGCTTGTTACGTCTGGAAAGAGGAAACATTTCTATTGGCAACTGCAGTGATATGTACCTATTGGTACGTATATTGCATCTCGCGAAATGTTCCCACAGGTACATTTCCATCATGACATCAGGTAGCAAAAAAAGCATTCCTTTTGTTTTACCAATGTTCAAGCTGAGACACGATTGCTGTAGTCACTGTGTAATCCTTTCCATCACGTCTTTTAGCTTCTCATCTGCTAACTTTGCTGTTCTCACATAAAAACCGTAAAAATAACCATACCGTAACCCATACCGTAAAAATAACGGTATCAACGGTATCTCACATGTGTAAAAATAACGGCATACGTTTGCACTTGTATCTCTTCACACTGTTGTGGGAGATCATTAATATACAGACTAAATAATAAAGGGCCTATCACTGATCCTTGGGGTACACCCATTGCACAATTTAAGTTACTTGACTGAACCTCTTTAATTTTTATACATTGCTCTCTATTTGATAAGTAAGAGGAGATCCATGCTAAAGCCCCAGATGAAAATAAATAACTTAAACAGATCTGCAGTATATTTTTTTATACACATCCTTAATGCCTCAAGACAAGCAGATGGACTTAAAAGGTTAGTTTACCCAAAAATGAAAATTAGCCCATTAATTACTCACCCTCCAGGCATCCTAGATGTACATGACTTCCTTCTTTCAGACGAATCCAATCTGAGTTATATTAAAATTTATCCCGGCACTTCCAAGATCTATCATGGCAATGGGTTTGGGTGTTTCTCTTCAACAGCCCGAAACAAGTCCAATAAAGTGCATCCATCCATCCATGGCTCCGGGGGGTGAATAAAGGCTTCCCATATCGAATTTATGCAATTTTCTAAGAAAAATATCCATATTTAAAACGTAGTAATCACTTTAATCTAGCTTGCGCTAACAGTTGTACACGGAAGCAGCTCCGGGTGGATGACGTAATACTTTGGCTTTGCGTATGCGCCGCTCAGACGTGACAAACGCGAACGCGCCGGGGAGAAACCAAAACAAAACAATGTTCACGAATTAGTATAAAACAAGGATTTGTAAAGAAAAATGTTGTAGGATTTCGATATAACTGGATTCGAGACTGGATTTCCTTTGCTAAAGTAAGGAAACTTTGCTTCCTTTGCTCCTGTAAACAAACGCTGGTTTTCACGATGTATAACGTCATCCGCCCGGAACAGCTTCCGTGTACAACAGTGAGCGCAAGCTAAATTATATTGATTACTGTGTTTAAAACATGGATATTTTCTTTAGAAAAACAAATCGATTCACTACGGGAGGCATTTATTCTTCCCCTGAAGCCATGTGAGCCATTTTTTATTATGGATGGATGCACTTTATTGGACTTGTTTTGGACTGATTAAGAGAAACACCTGCCCATTGCTATGACAGAGCTTGGAAGTGCCAGGATAATTTTTTAAAATAACTCAGATTGCATTCATCTGAAAAAAGGAAGTCCTGGGACCTGGGACACCTGGGATGCCTGGAGGGTGAGTAAAAAATTGGCTAATTTTCAAGAAGGAGAAGTTGCAATTAAAAAAGAGAGTGGGTAAGAACACAAAGAACACAACATGTTTAATCATCCTTTGTTTCAGTAACACTGAATAGTACTGAATAATCCCTATCCATATTTCTAGCCATTGCAGTTGTAACTGAAAGCAATGTCCGTATTGAATGCAGTAAGTGTTGTGTAATCTTTCTATTTCCTAAAAAGGAAGTATTTTATTGTCCTTAATGAATTAAATTACAAGGGACGCTGTACAGCAAGTGACTTTGCGCATTGCCTGTTTTGTTTTTTTTCCAAGCTGTTCACACTTGCCTTCTCGTTTATACTACGGTGAATTTCCATTGCACAAGTGCTGAAAAGTATCTATAAATAATATAATATAAATCAGGAAGAAACAGCTGAACTATTAATTGTTAACTGGTCATTTTGGAACAAATCAACATAAACCCACAACAGCAGTATGTAGATTGCCTGAATGCTTGCTTCTAAACTATATTTATCAGCTAAAAAATGGTTTAAAGTCAGTTAAAGTCGGTCTTTTGCTGTAGTGTGTCAGTAGGATATATCAGTTTACATTTCTAAACATTCATTTTGCCATTAATTATAATAATCCAGTGAGATTTTTGTATGGAGCACAGGCTGTTGTCAGACTCCTTGTGCAAACAGAGATCTGATCTCTCCATCATTCAATCCAGTCTGTCTTAAGAAACAGAAAAAACGGAGACAGACTAAATCCAGAAGAACTGTGGCAACATCTCCAAGATGCTTTAAGAGTCCTATACCTACAAAGCTACAGTACTGTTAAAATTTTTAGGCAGTTAGGCACATAAAATGAGGATGCTGTCAAAAACAATGTCATAAACAGATTTTCTTTATCAATGAACGTCTATTAACTAACTGTGACCATCCTTTGCGTTTAAAGTAGCTTTTGCCCTATGTGCACTTGTGCATAGTTTTTTAGGTAGCTTTGCAGGTAGGTTACTTGAAACATCTTGGAGATGTTGCCACAGTTCTTCTGGATTTAGTCTGTCTCAGTTGTTCTGTTTCTTCATGTCATTCCAGAGACAGGCTGGATGTTGGTGAGATCAGATCTCAGAGTGGAGCACTGGCTGTTGTCAGACTCCTTGTGCAAACAAAAATCTCACTAGATTATTACAATTAATGGCAAACAGAATGTTTGGAAATGTTAACCGATATTTTTTACTGACACACTGCAGCAAAGGATAGAAATAACTTACTTTAAACCATTTTTTAGCTGGTGAAAATACTAGTGGCCTAATACTTTTGCACAGTACTGTATATATATATGATTGATAAAAGGTGGACAGATGGACAGACAAACAACAGACAGACAACATACACACACACACACACACACACACACAAACATTATACACCCAACACTAAGAAGATAAACAACGATGTTACCACAATAACCTAGGATTCATTCATGTAAACAAAACTGTATCTGTGATTCCAGCTTTCTGGCCCATAATGCACTATAAATTTAAACAGAGCAAAGTTAGGTCATGTCCATACGAGCATACAAACACACACTCATTTTAACTCTGGAGAGAATCTCCAAAGCCAGCGAAACAAACCTTCGACACAGCCCTTAAAGCGCCATTCATCCAAACATTCTAGGAAGAAAACTCTTCCCTCACAAATGTTTTGACATTTCACTATAGACAAGCGTCTACAGTTACAGTAACAACAAATAAATATGAATGACAGTTAACAGAAACAATTTCATAAATGATGAGGCTGCCGTTAAGAGATGCATGTCAGCATTAATATTCAAGAATGATTCATTTCTGATTCCGTCTTACTGTCCCAATCCATTCTCTTGAGGTTTATTGGTTCCACTTAGAACCGTCATTGACTATACAAACCCATAATAGATCTTAGATACTTGCAAACTGAAGCAATATTTGGGAAGCGCAACGCTATTCCCTTCAGGACAACTGCGGTTTGCGACGACATTTGTCTTTATTGATCGTGATGTGTGCGTGCGACTCGGAACGGACTGAGTCAAACTAGTTTCAACAAATCGGTTTCGTGTGAGCCCATCAGAGACAAGCTGTTTACCGGCCAAACAAAGCAGCTGTTTTACGTTTGCAATGAGAAATTGTAGATTAAGAGCAAACCAACTGGTCCACCAAAGCTTGCAACCACTTTTAAAGGGGCTTCCGTCCACTCACAAGCATGGTTCCAATTGCTTCAGAAATGAAATGCAGATTGAGAATGAATATGAGACCGCTTAACAACAGCTCGCAATTTAAGTACTCATATTCAGAATCCTAGGCCGAACCGATGGCCACCTCAGCACAAAACGTCACTCTCAGAGGTCATTAAACAGGGTAGTAAAGCTGTGGTGCTTCTCTTACGCACATCAAATGCCATTGTAATTGTTCAGAACAGTCCAGCTCATTGGAAGCAGGTTCTAAAACCACAAGGGAAAGTCAAGGATTTATCATTCGCTGTTGCGACCTGCCTGTGTCTATTTACCGCACAGGGACAACATTGCCTTGGCTCATTGCCTGCTGTCACATCTGCGTGCGCTGGCTCTTTACTATTTTTTTTTATTTTTTGAATCATTTTTCATGTGCTTTTGTCATTTTAGTATTATTATTATTTATTTTTAAATATCACTATTTAGGTAATATCACTATTTGCCTCAACAACTAACTTATTTCAGTTAGTTGTCGAGGCAAATTTCTTTGATATTTTTCATCTAATATTCATATTTTTCTTCTCTTTTTCAGTCAACAAAATGTTCTTAGTTTAGTTCTTAGTTTGTTAATCTTAATAACCCTGAATCTATGGAAGCCTGTTTTCACCACTGAATAAAAAATGAAAAAAAAACAACAACAAAAAAGTACTTGTGAGTTTTTCTCTCACAAATTTTTCACAATTCTGACTTTTTTTCTCAGAATTGATATAAACTTGCAATTGCGAGTTATACAGTCGAAATTGCGAGATATAAACTTGCATTTGCAAGGAAAAAAGTCAGAATTGCGAGTTTTTAAATTTCACAATTCTGAATTTTTTCTTACAATTCTGAGTTTTCATTTTGCAATTCTAAAATTTTTTCGCAATTCTGATGTTTTTTCTCAGAATTGTGATATAAACTTGCAACTGCGAGTTATAAAGTCAAAATTGCAAGATAAAAACATGCATTTTCAAGGAAAAATTCAGAATTGCGAGTTTTTATCTCACAATTTTCACTTTTTTCTTGCAATTCCGAGTTTATATTTGCCTTTTTTACAATTCTGACTTTTTTTCTCAGAACTTAGATATAAACTTGCAATTGCAAGTTATAAAGTCGGAACTGTGCGATATAAGCTTGCATTTAAAAAAAAAAAGTCAGGATTGACTTTTTTACAGAATTGTGAGATAAAAACATTCTTCTCGTAAATACAAGTTTGTATCTCATTTGCAATTCCGAATTTATAATTTGCAATTCTGACATTTTTTTCTCAGAATTGATATAAACTTGCAATTGCGAGTTATACAGTCGAAATTGTGAGATATAAACTTGCATTTGCAAGGAAAAAAGTCAGAATTTTTTTGAGTTTTTATCTCACAATTCTGACTTTTTTCTTGCAATTCCGAGTTTTCATTTTGCAATTCTGACTTTTTTTTCTGCACTTCTGACTTTTTTCTTGTAAATGCAAGTTTATATCTCACAATTTTGACTTTATAACTTGCAATTGCAAGTTTATATCTCAGTTTTCAGTTATATCTCAGAGAAAAAAGTCTGAATTGTGAAAAAAGACAGAACTGAGAAATATAAACTCGGAATTGCAAGAAAAAAGTGAAAATTGTGAGATAAAAAACTCGCAATTTTGAAATTTTCCTTGCAAATGCATGTTTTTATCTTGCAATTCTGACTTTATAACTCGCAATTGCAAGTTTATATCACAGTTCTGAGAAAAAAATCAGAATTGCGAAAAAAAATTTGAATTGCAAAATGCAAACTCGGAATTGTAAGAAAAAAGTCAGAATTGTGAAATTTAAAAACTTGCAATTCTGACTTTTTTTCTCGCAAATGCAAGTTTATATCTCGCAATTCTGACTTTAAAACACGCAACTGCAAGTTTCTATCACAATTGTCAGAATTGTGAGATAAAAACTTTCTTCTCGTAAATACAAGTTTGTATCTCACTTTTTTCTTGCAATTCTGAATTTGTATTTTGCAATTCTGACTTTTTTCTCAGAATTGTGACAGAAACTTGCAATTGCGTGTTATAAAGTCAGAATTGCGAGATATAAACTTGCATTTCTGGGGAAAAAAAAAAAAAACAGAATTACAAGTTATAAATTCATAATTCTGAGAAAAAAAGTCAGAATTGTAAGTTTATATTTCTTGATATCAAGTCTAATTTTAGCAGTTCTACATTTCTTTTCCTCGCAATCGTGAGTTTTTAATCACGCAATACTGATTTTATAACTCACAACACAAGTTTATATTATGCAATTCTGAGAAAAAAGTCAGAACTGTGAGTTTGTAGCACAAAATTCTGAGAATAAAATCAGAATTGTGAAATAAAGTTGCAATTACCTTTTTTATGTTTTTATTTATTTATTTTTTTTTCAGTGGTGGAAATCAGATTTGGTTATGGAAAAAGCAAACAAACTGAAAACGTAAGAGTTGCATCTATTAAAAGCCACTTGAAACATCTGCGTACATCCATTTAATCCAACTTCCATTAACCAAATCAAATTTAATTTCGGTGCTAACAGATTTAAATCATACACAAATACACAAGCGAACCTCCCCACTGGTGCTACAATAGAACGCATGACAGACGGAAATTAAGTCTAACACAAAGGTTTATTAAATCCACTTGAGTTGGCAGCATGCAAACCCACATTATGTATGCTTAAAGGCGCTGTGCCAAAATCAAAAGGGAAATGGACAATAACAAATTTATTATCTGATTAAACTCTAAACCTCTAAACCACAGAGCCCTACAGCATGACATACTGCGTGCACCTGGATTATACATGAAGAAAACAACATGAGCCCGCAGAGCTCACACAAAAAACTTGTAACCTGTTGAAATGACTTCATTCAACCAGATCACGTCTGAATAATTTGTTTATAACAAAGTCAAACATGTGAATCACACTGAAATACATCCATCTAGACAGTAAGCATTGTATATTTGCTATAACAGGCTTCAGGCAGGTGTGTGACATTTAATAAGTGTGTGTCTTGCCTGACAAATGCCTTTGTTCCAGAGGTCCACTGAATAATTTGTTAACGCTATCGCTATATTATGTTAGCTGGACAACATTTCAGAAATTTGTAATGAGTGAAAAACATGAACCAGATGGCTCGACAGAATATATGGGAGAGTCTGTCAGCTCCTCTGGCATATATCTTATAAATTGCCTGAATTACATTCAGTGTTTGAATTGAGGGGGAGCTGCAGGGTCCCAGATCCCCATAAGAGCTCTGGGACCCCATACACAAGAAGAAATTGCGGCCACCCCTGCTGTTTCACTCAACAAAACAATAATAAATCACTATTTTCTTTTATTTTACTTAAGTGAATCAAATCTGACTGCATAACATGTAGCTGAAAAAGCTTTTTACAGACAACTGACACAGGATCCCCATTCTCACCTATAGATAAACGTAAAATAAAATTAATCTGTTATTCTTCCTAAAGTAAGAGCAGATGATATACAGTACAGACCACTACAAAAACAGATGCCAAGAGAATCTCCATACTTTCATAATTAATGGAACATCATCCATTTCCTGCTAAAAGCTAAAGTAAATGTTTAAGAAAAGTACTTCAAATACTCATAGCAAGGATAGCAAAAAACGCATTTGTGAGCAATTAGTGACTAAACAACAGACTTTTTAGCTTAAGAATGAATAATTAGCTATATTAATACATTAGACAGGGGTCGAAAACACCAGAGCACACAACATGCTTCTGAAATACTTTGTGAGAATCACATATGTGTGCAGTTTGAGCAGTTTGCTTCATTTGTCCACTGATTTCCTGTTCCAGGATGTCAAACACACAAAAATATAATACAGCTGCAAGCAGCGATTGTCGGTAAAATACATTATGTATTATTTAGCAAGCCTGTAACCATCTAAATTAACGATTAAAACATAGAAATAATGATTTTTACCATTTATGGTTGGAGTTCGCAAAAGTAGTTTTTTTAAATAATGTCAAATATTTAAAGAACAATTTAATTGACAGCAGTGGTCCTAGAGGCAAAGTTGTTCAGAATGAGAAGATCTTGTGTATGCATTAGCGTATGAGCATTTTCGCCATTTTGAGATCATGTACCATAGAACTGCAGTGTTGCAGTGTCGCATGTGCTTGCCTAGTTTTGTGAAGTTTTGAGCTTTCGTTTAAGCTTTATAGGCTTTCAGGTATTTTTGGACAAGCCCCTTTTCTAAAAGACCCCATTATAGCTCACCAAAGGGTAAATTTCAACATTGTTTTTTGATAATTATTGACCTAGAGAGTCCATAGAAAATGTACTGCAGTGTTTTTTTGTTTTTTTTTTTACCAGACTGAGCAAAAAACCTATGACTAGTTCGCAAAAGTAGGTTTTCATATCTTCTCAATCATTTGACAAATGATTTGACTGACAGCAGTGGTTCTAGAGGCAAAGTTGTTCGGAATAAGGAGGTCTATCGTATGATATGAATATTGTGTGTATGTGTGAAAAACCATGCAATATACAATGCATTGAAAAATGCAATATCATCCTCCAGTGGCCGATTTCTCTCAAATTTCTCACAGACCTTTAGAGCCGTGAGTCAAACAGGCCCACTGAGTTTTCTTCCGATCGACCTCCGCTAACCTTGTCTAATAGGTGCTCAAAATTCATTGGCCAATGGCAGCCATGTTTTTTGAGATACGTAAATGTCCTTATAGATACCTGTGGTGCTTTGGACCAAGATTGTGCATAGCAATTTTCATGTTGATAGGACAAATGGTTGCGTCGTTATAGCCATTTTTGTTTTTTTCCCTAGTGACCTCAGATTGAGGTCCTACATAAATGTTCTAAATTTGGCAAAAATATCTCATTCCATTCAAAAGTTACAGCCGTTTTAGTAAAAGCAGCCCTGCCCCTTTCAAATGTTTTCAAAAGTTTAACTTTTTTTGGATAAATATAGATATTTACTCTTCAGAGAATCATTCTGTACTGCTTTGGCTCCAATCGGGCGAAAAACCTAGGACTAGCTCCCAAATGTAGGTTTTTCAAAAAATCCAAATTACCCAAACATTTTGCCCAGGGTGATGACTGAATCCGAAGCCAAGGATTCCAACAAGACACTTGAGCCTGCAACTAATAGTTTAGGAGTTATGATTGATTTGGTACTTTTGATCGCTGTAGCGCCCCCGTGAGGCCAATTGGGGCGAGCCTTGGTGACATTGTTGGTGAGGTGAGTACTACCATCCCTCCAAGTTTTAAGTCTCTACAACTTACGGTTTGGTCTGCACGATCAGTTTTACGTGGAGATTGCTGATCCTTGGCCATTCTAACAATTACAAGAAGGTTTCAGCGCTACACACTTGAACCCCTAAATAAAGGTCACAATTTAGTTTGGGGACCAATAACTTCAACTTTTGCCTTTAAAAACCCCTACTTATCTTTATTTCAAAAGTTTTTAAAAATGCTAAAATGTATATATTTTTAGGTTTAAATTAGACATTGAATCCCACATTTTCAATGTGGATTCAGACCTTTGCACCACACTGTATATTAGAGGTATAATCAGACATTAATTTAAATTCAGACTGCAGTAGAGGACTGAAACAACAAATCCAGAACTTGGAACAAGGATTTTTCTTCCTGCAATAATGTATAATGAAACAGACATCATCTGTGTCAAGAACAACTACATTTTTCCATGTTATAAATGAGCAGGCCTAATCAGAAAGATCAGGAAGGCCAATGCACAGCCGTGACCAAACTCTACCGTTCTAGCTCACGCAGTCAAAGCAAGCTCTCCTCAAGGCTGTTTTTTTAATATCACCCCAGTACTAAGACAATCAAGAGCGGAAACCACATGAGAGAGAGCCATTAACGTGTGATGGCTTATATTACGAAGAAGGCCAATATTAATAGAAAAGGTTGAAGCTGAAATATTTCTGATCTGCCAAGGTGGGAGGCTATCACAACAAAAGTGAAGCCCACAGGAAAAAAACACATATCCTCAATTTCCAGCCATACAAAAACAAATCTTTCAGTAATACAGACCTGGACGTAATTAACATATACAGAAAAAAACATAAATTACTTCCTTCTCAGTCAGTTTAACAATAAAACATCTAGGCCTGGCTCAAGAGGTTCAATTAAATTATACCGTCTGATTCTCATTTTACGAAAAAACAAAACTGATTATTTCATTTAAAAAAAAAAAAAAAGAAAGCTGATTAGAGAACTTCAGAATTATAGTGTAAATTGACCAGCAAAGGATAGAATAAATAATTGATTGTAAAATATTTTCTGACATTTTTCTGACTTCCTGCTTTCTGCAGTACAACTACTTAATAGTGCAATGTCGATTTAACATATTAATTCACTGTTATTAATAGTTTTTTTGAAAAATGACACGATAAGGCAGAAAAAAGCATGCCCAACGTAAGCAGAATTAACCAGTTATATAATACTGTAGTGCTTTTAAAATATTTTTATTTGGAGACATTATTTTGGTATTGTAATAATTTTTTAACCAACTCAAAATAACTAACTAACTAAATAAATAAAAACACAATTAAAAATTGTATTATTTATATAATAAGATTTTCCTGTTGAAATTAATCGGTCTCTTTAATTCACCAATGTTGTGTTACTTTTTTTAAGAGCAAAAAATCATTTCATTCTATGGTATATCTAATGCTTCTCATAAGAATATTAAAATAATCTAATCTAATCTAGTATAATAATATACAATAAAATACATTACATAAATTAGAAAATTATAAAGTTCATAATATAAACAGAATATATATATATAAAGCCATGTATTGTGATGTTTTTGAAATATTTTCATTTGGAGACATTATTTTTGTATTGTGATTATTTGATTGGCATAGCATAATTTTACTTTTAAGCAACTCAAAATAAATAAATAAATAAATAAATTCAAAATATAATGTACATAATATACAATTATAAAAACATAAAAATATTTCATTATTTATATAATAATATAAAATATTTTACTATTCAAATTAATTGGTCTGTTTAATTTACGAAAGTTGTATTATTTTGTTTAACAGCCAAGAAGCATTTAGTGCTATGATATATTTAATGCTTCTTATAAGAATATTAAAATAATCTAATAGGCAATAAAATACATTACATAAGTTAAAAAATGATAAAATTCATAATATAAACATTATAAAAATCAGTAAAAAAAACAAAAAAACAAAACAAAAAAACATTCCCAACTTAAGCAGAATTAACCAGTTATATAATATTATGATGTTTTTTAAAATATTTTTATTTGGATACATTATTTATCCATTTAGTGCTATGGTATATTTAATGCTTCTTCTAAAAATATTAAAATAATCTAATATAATGTAATATAATAATATGCAATAACATATATTATATAAGATAAAAAATGATTAAATTCATAATATAAACAGATTATAAAAATCAGTAAAAAAAAAAATAAATAAATAAATAAAAATTAAAAAAAAAAAAAAGCATGCCCAAATTAATCAAAATTAACCAGTTATATAATATTATGATGTTTTTTTTAAATATTTTTATTTGGATACATTATTTTGGTATTGTAATTAGTTGAATGTTGTATTATTTTGTTTAACAGCAAAATAGCATTTAGTTCTATAGTATATTTAATGCTTCTCATAAGAATATTAAAATTATCTAATAAAATAACATACAATAAAATGCATTACAAAAGCTATATATTTATAAAATTCATAATATAAACAGATTATAAAAATCAGTTAAAAAAAATGCCCAACTTAAGCAGAATTAATCAGTTATATAATATTGTGATGTTTTTTAAATTTTTGATTTGGAGACATTATTTTGATATTGTAATTAGTTGATTGGCACAGCATAATTTATTTTTTTAACCAACTCTAAATAAATTAATAAAATCAAAATATAATATACATAATATACAATTATAAAAACAAAAATATTTCATTATTTATATAATAATATAAAATATTTTTCTGTTTAAATTAATTGGTCTGTTTGACTCAAATGTTGTATTATTTAGTTCAACAGCAAAGAAGGATTCAGTTCTATGGTGTACTTAATACTTCTTATAAGAGTAAGTATATTAAAGTAATAGTATGTGATGTAAATTACATTATAGTTAGAATAGAATAAAGTTCATAATATGAACTGGTTATAAAAATCATTAAGAAAAAGTACAGCGGATGTAAAAAATACAGGTTGTTCATAGGCCAACAAGCAAACTAAAGTTTCCCAAGATGCTCTATGCAATCTGGAGCCCATAAGCAGCTCTGCCCATCCTGATCATCATTTATGAGGTTCAAAACATGAGTTACAGCCAGGAAGAGATCAACACAGATACAGCACCCACGACTATTGTTGTCCCAAGAAGTGACTCAGCTCATAAAAGTATTACGTTTTGTTTTCCGTGCCATTCTGGGCGGCAAGACGCGAGAACCCCTGAGGACCAGTTAAAGTAATAAGCTATTAGGAAGACAAATCACATTTGCCTTTCAAATAGAGCCCAAAATAAGCAATTAACCAGAAAACAACCACATTAAGCTTTAAAAAGCAGCAGTAGGTGATCTGATCCTTTCACACACGCCGCTCCATGTGGGAAACATTAGCCGTCTCGCTCTTAGCTCACTGGCACGGTTTAATCTATAGACGATGGGGCCTCCTTTCACACTTTCTCTGTCTCTCTTTCTCTTTTTTCTCTTTCACAAAGAGAGACAGGTCTTAAAAATGCATGCCAAAGTAAAGAGCATGAATGAGAAAGCAGACCTAAGTGCGTGTGAGGCCCTATACGGTGTCCGGGCGGCATTGTTTACTCTGTGGTGCGCTTTCTCAGGGTAGTTGCAGCTCCTTGGGTGTCCCCGCTGGGTGACGAAGAAGAAGCCTCACATGTCTGATGTTGCCACTCTGTCTGGAGCGCTCAGCCCATAAGCTCCACACACCAGTCAGCCAGCGATTCCTAAAGAGGATTTTTCCAACACTTTTCCTCTGTAATTATAGCTGCACTCTCTGTTCTGCCGCTGATAGAAAAATAACCACTTCATGATGGGTTATAGGGAGTTCGGGAATTGCTGTAGTGATAGAAACCTGTATGCAGTTAAATTCCCATGAGATCTTGAGAGTCAGACTCTGAATGCAATAAGATGGGTTGCTCACATAGGTCTGAGTGGTTTTTAATTGTTTTTCTATGGCTGCGTTCCTACATGACAAGAATGCAGTCATCAGTCCAGTTGTTGAGTAATTTTTTACAATTGTGAAGATCCATTTCTCAACAATTAGGTCACTTTTTCCAAACTGTTCACAAAGTGAACCCAACAGCAGTCTATGTGCGCTAAACTGTGAAGTGCGAACTGTGTTCAATTCCCTTTTCACAAAATATGTTGAAAGATTACATTTTTCAAATTCAGTGAATTTTTTTCTCACACAGACACAACCACTGCCAAAATTCAATGTATTTAAATGCCAATTTGCATATTTATATACTCTTTTCACAAGTGTTAAACTTAAGCTCAAAACCTACCATAAAACACAACAAAGACAGCAATTTGCTACAGCTCTACAGTAATACTATATGTAAGGAATAATTAACGATGGGTCGTTACTTTATTACAAAATAATGCAAACCTGAAGTGGTGATGTTCCACCTCAGGTGTGCATCCAGTACATTTATCTGTAGTAATGCTATATGTAAACTGAAAATTCACAGTTGCTTGTTGTGGAAGAACAATCCACACTCGCAAAAATGCTGGGTTATTTTTTTTTTTTTTACCCAGAAGCTGGGTTCAGCCTGTTGGGTCATTTTATTGGGTTGTTTTTAATATTTTTACCCAGGTGCTGGGTAGTTTTTCTGCACTCAAAAAAAAAAAAAATGCAGGGTTATTTTTTTTTTTAAACCCACATGCTGGGTTCAACCTGTTGGGTCATTTTATTGGGTTGTTTTTAATATTTTTACCCAGGTGCTGGGTAGTTTTTCTGCATTCTAAAAAATGCTGTTTTTTTTTGTTTTTTTTAACCCAAATGCTGGGTTTAGCCTGTTGGGTCATTTAATTGGGTTGTTTTTAATATTTTTACGCAAGTGCTGGGTAGCTTTTCTGCATTCTAAAAAATGCTGTTTTTTTTTTTTTTTTTTAACCCAAATGCTGGGTTTAGCCTGCTGGGTCATTTAATTGGGTTGTTTTTAATATTTTTACGCAAGTGCTGGGTAGTTTTTCTGCATTCTAAAACATGCTGGGTTATTTTTTTAACCCAAATGCCGGGTTCAGCCTGTTGGGTCATTTTACTGGGTTGTTTTTAATATTTTTTACCCAGGTGCTGGGTACTTTTTCTGCATTCTAAAACATGCTGGGTTATTTTTTTAACCCAAATGCTGGGTTCAGCCTGCTGGGTCATTTTATTGGGTTGTTTTTAATATTTTTACGCAAATGCTGGGTAGTTTTTCTGCACTCAAAAAAAAAAAATTAAATAAAAAATGCTGGGTTTTTTATTAAATATTGTGTACTTTTTCCTAGCAAACCGCTGGGTTGAGCTTGTCTGAAATGTATGAAACATGACTTTTTGCATCCTCTACAGGAGAGAGTGTTTTTCAGTGCTGCCAATTTGGTGCAATTCTTCAGCAAAATAAAGGTTTGTATACATTTTATTTCTGTTATGATTGCTGTCTGGTCTGCCTGCCACCGGAGGTCGCTGTGCATTTCGTTAACATCTCACACTGCACAGACTGTTCCATCACACCCCGGATTACGTTTCCCATCACCCATCGTGCTGATTGTGCGACACCTGCATCCAATCAGGCGCGCTATATAAGCCTCGGACTTCCCCCTGTTGCTCACCGAGTATTGTGGTTTTGCACTGTTGTTTCGCGTGTTCCCTAGTTCCCAAGTTCCCAGTGTTTAGCTTTCTCGCCTGGCCATCTCATTTCGTCTGTCTCGCCGCCTGCCTTGTGGATATCTCGCCTGTCTCTTTGGAATATCCCTTGCCTCGCCCTTCGGATTACGTTCGCCGTTCATCGACCCACGCCTGCTGCACGGACTATTCTTGTGTCTTGCTCCTCGTATACCTGTTTGCCACTGTTATGACCCTGCCTGTTTTTGACGATGTCTTTGTCATGTTTCAATAAAAGCTCGCATTTGGATCCGCTCGCCTCTCATCTCCCTCTCCACGTCACAATTTCATTCATAAAGTCTTTACTTTGCTGTAAATGATATTATTTACGCAACACAACATACAAGGACGAGATGTCAGTCAACTAAATGAGTCAGCAGTGGTTGTTGTGCATGATGGAAATGCCTTTTGCCTTGCATAACACAAACTGATTTTATTCGTTATAATACTGAATTAAATTTATTTATTTATTTATTAATTTTTTTTATTTAATGTTAAAATAAAATGCTGCATTTAAACTGCATTTTGGACGTTCAACCTCACAGGCACCATTGAAGTCCACTATATGGAGATAATTCCTGAAATGTTTTCCTCAAAAAAACAAAAAACAAAAAAAAAAAATAATTTCTTTACGACTGAAGAAAGAAAGGACATCTGGGATGACAATGGGGTGAGTACATTATCTGTAAATTTTTGTTCTGCAAGAGAACTTCTCCTTTAACAATAAGTTCAAAGTTCAAAGTTCATCTTTTGATTATTGCTGTTGCTTCTATAATTCTGTGTGATTTTTAATTTCCAGCCCATTTTAAGCCAGCAATATAATATTTTTTAAACAATAGTTGACTTAAATAAAACAACCCAGCATGTTGGGTAAAAACATTTAACATTTAACATTGGGTTGCCAAATAACCCAAGTTAGGTTGTTTTTAAGCCAGCATTTTTTAGAGTTTAACAAAGTGTTGTGGTGGTGTTAGGAAAAAGAAACAGTGTAAAAATGAATAAGCAATGGTGAATTTTCAGTTTACATGTAACAAATTTCTACAAAAATATATGTACTGTATAAATTAAAATTTTCTTTGTGTTCTACAGTAATGACTTTTCCCAATATTTTCCCCCAAATTTTTACCTGCTGTTAAAATATGTATCTAAAATGTGTCAGTGTGATAAACAAACAAAACTGACATTCTTGTAGAGTATATGGGGTCTGAAATCCATCTTATTTTTATATATCATTTTCCATTTTTTTTCTGTTTTAATTCTGTTTTAATGATTAAAATTAAAAACATAAATAAAAAAGCATGTCTAATTGATTTAAATCATGAAACGTACACAATCTAACAACAATTTATTAGAAGTTTAACAAAAAACATTATTTTAGGGTCCAATGAAATATGTTTTTATTTTACTTTTTTATATTTTTTATTTATTTATTTTGACAAGTTGCTGTGAAGTGTCTGTATGTATATAATATGATGATGAAGAAACAGTAAAATGCTCATGAAGTGACTCCTCATGAAGCGGCATTTTTGCGGCTTAAAGTTCACAGACACTAGTCCATATTACGTTTTGATTTAAGTGTACTGACCGACTTTTGATTTATTCATCTGAAATGTGTGAAATTCTGTGACATTCCACTTTATACAGTATATGTTATTTTTTAAACCGGATTCCGCGATTCCATCCGTGTTTTCTGCATCGCGGAAATCACTGGGCCCTAAGTATAGAAAATGGTCTGTCAACAAAACAAACAAAAAATTTGCATTTAACAAATATGAAATTAAATTAGCATATAAGAACTATTTTCATGGTGGCTCACATGATGACTTTTATTTTGGCGGCACTGGCCAAGTCACTGACGCAATAACTGAGTTTTGAAGCATGAATTAAATGTTTTGGGTGAGTTACTACATTTTTAAGGCATGCAATAGAGTTGTGATGTTCCAGCTAAGAGCTGTAACAGATGTGCTTACAGTTTGGAGAACGTTAAGATTGTTTCAAAAAAATGTGCCAAAGCGACTGAGAAAAACTGTAACTAGAAAGTTGTTGCCTCATAAACAAAAAAGCCCTGGAGGTTAGATAGAATGGCAGACAGAACACGACAGAAAGAAGGTAAAATGACAGACAGACAGACAGATAGACTTAAAAAACTAAAATTAGAACAACAAACAGGCAAACGGACAGAAGGATTGACAGAATGACAGACGGACAGATCAATATACCCACAGACAGACAGATGATGGATGGATGGATGGATCAACAGACGGATAAATAGATAGATAGTCAGATGGATAGATGAACCGACAGATAAACCAACTCGACCCTTGAGTTCTGTTCAGCTGTCTTTAAACACGAGAACGTGCTGTGTGTGAACGACTACCAGACTCCTGTTATTGTGTTCCATGTTGGAAGTCTGTTCTGGTCTCTGGTGGCTGTTGCTGACAGATTTGATGGAATGGGGGATTTCTACAACACAGGTGTCCTCATTGACCTCTCTCTCGAATGTAAACGAACACTTTTCCATCAACAACACGATACTCTGCGAGAAGGACGCAAGCGTTACGTGCTTTCTCACCAGGTACACGGCCAAGACTGTGTTCATCCAAACCCTGCACCTTTTTAATAGCTCTTTAATCAAACACAATGTACCTTTTTCACACGATAAGCTCTTATTCATTGTTTGGCTAGGTGAGCGTCCCCTCTAGCTTGACAAGCATGGAGACAAATAGTCAAGTCACGCTGGAGCCGGTCCTCCCTGGAGAACGATGTAAGTGGTTTTAACTGTCCCTCTGACAGCGCTCACAATGGAGATGATGCTGTAGACATTAATGACTTGGGGAAAGTGATATAACGTTTTGCTGGGTGAGGATCACCTACCTGCCCTGTCACCTGAGAGGCCGTCTGCAGGTCTTCTGCTGCTGTCAGGGTTTCTGTCACCGCGGGTAATGGACCTGATCCAGAAGCAAAAAAAAAAACACAATAAAGGGTTTACCACACACACACACTCATGATACGCTCCCACACTTGGCACCAAAGGGCCCCTCAAGAGACAATGGATAGATTAAATTTCTTCTCAGTAAGAGTGAGTGAATCCCAAGCAAAAAAACTAATTTTTAACAGGCTGCCCCTTTCAGACTCCATAATATGATACATAAATCTGCTCCTTCTGGATATGATATGTGATGTAAAGAGAGAAAAACAGAGTGGGATGTCTATGGACCTGCTTGGGAGGGGTTATGTGTTTGAGTCCTTTATTGAGTTAAATGAATAAATAAATAAATAAATAAATAAATAGTGAATTTAAATTTTAAAATGTAAAAATAAATACAATGAGAAACAATAATTCTTTAAAAAATGCACAGAAGATAATTATGTAAATATATTTATAATATTAACAATTATTTATTTATTTATTTATTTGCATGAAAAAACTTTGCCCTTTGCACTTAATAAATCAATTATACATAAGGTTAATAGACCATATCCTAATTAAGGTTTCTTGATGTTTTTGGAAGAAGTCTCTTACACTCAAACTGCAAGATTTCTTAAACAAACAAACAAATAAATAATTTAAATGTTTTTTCTTTGTCGTTTTTCATTGTATTTGTTTTTAAACTTTTTAAAATTTAAATTCACTTTTTATTTATTTATTTATTTTTTTATTTAAGTCTGGCCTTTGCACTTAATAAATAAATTATACATAAGGTTAATAAACTTTAACCTAATTAAGGTTTTTGGAAGAAGTCTCTTACTTCTAAATAATAAATAATAATAATAAAAATTACAAATTTTACATACATACAATTTTGGATTGTTTGTTTGTTTGTTTGCATGAAAAGGTTTGGCCTTTGTAAATAAATAAAGATATAAATGCATTCATTTAAAAAAAATAAATAAATAAATACAATGAAAAAAGATCATTCTTAAAAATGCAAGCATTTACAAAATAATTATATAAAAGAGATTTAT
The DNA here is from genome assembly GCA_036247105.1 of Cirrhinus mrigala. Taxonomy (NCBI): domain Eukaryota; kingdom Metazoa; phylum Chordata; class Actinopteri; order Cypriniformes; family Cyprinidae; genus Cirrhinus; species Cirrhinus mrigala. The sequence goes on from CM070030.1 coordinate 15,015,062, forward strand.
ATATTATTAAAAAATATTAAATTATTAAATTATTAAAAAATAGATTTATAATATTAACATTTATTTATTTATTTGTCTGTTTATATAAAAAACGTTTGGCCTTTGCACTTAATAAATAAAGTTTTTAGAAGAAGTCTCTTAGGCTGTATTTATTTAAGAAAAATACACATTAATAACATTGAAATGTAATTATAAATTAAAGTAACTTTTTCCCCTATGATTTGATAAATAAATAAATAAATGGTGAATCTCAATTTATTATTCTTATTCTTATTATTATTATTGCCAATTAAAATAACTTTTTTTCCCTATGATTTCTTTCTTTCTATAACAAATTAAAGTAAATTTCCCCCTGTATGATTTCATTAAATAAATAAATACATACATTAATTAATTAATTAATTAATTAATTAATTAAAAATAAATACAATGAAAAAACATAATTCTTAGGTTAAAAAAACATTTAAATAATTATAAATATATATTTATAATATTAACATCTATTTATTTATTTGCATGAAAAATGGCCTTTGCACTTAATAAGTTATACATATTTAGGATAATATTTATTTCTTTTATTTTGGGATATTATTATATAAAAATAGAAACAGTTTAATTTTTTTTTAATTGTAATATTTTTTTTTTTTAGTTAGTACAAAAGACTAAAATATATATGAAGAGTTCAGATGCAAAACCAGCTAAAAGCCATCCCGGTCAAAAATGAGATAATGATACTGAGTGAATGCTCCTGACACATAGTACACGTCCATCAAATACTTTTACTTCAAACTCGCTAAATTCCAGCCTCAGCCCAATCAGAAGTACCAGTACTTACATAGAAACCTATACAAAGTAGCCAGAAAGAAATGCTCATTTTAAAAAAAAAAATGTGTCAGATGGATTTAGAGGCTTTTGCATCTGAACTCTTCATACATTTTTGGATAAGACAGGATTGGCCTTTTCTGTGAGTTTATATCCCATAAATAAATGCTTTACCATGGCCCCATTAATTTTAGTGATAACTGTAGGCACTTACAAGGTATTTCTGGCACAGCTTGCTCTGGAACATGGGGTTCTGGTTCCTCTTCAGGCCTTGCAGTTAGACTGTCCCCTTGCAGCCTAAAAAAAAATACAAAAATTAAGCATTACAGGTTTTCATTTCAAATAAGTGGCTTGCATTTCTCCCCACAGTTATGATAGCTGTGGAAGATAACAGAGAAAATACGATCAAGTTCTCCTTTCAGAGCAAACTCTCCGCTGAGGCTATGAAAGAACTCTATGTAATGGATCAGTATCGTATAAAATCTCTATTTTTACCCAGTGTCTTTGCTGGATGAGAACAAGTGGAGACAGTGAGTCTCTATTCATAAAAGGTGATGAGACCGTGCCAAAGCAGTCTATTTGTCTTATCACTATCAGGGGAGGATGAGGATATGGGCAGGCTGGAATGTAGACAGAGCGTAACATAGGGGAACGCTTAAGACCTGACAACAATCTACTAATCGCCAAACTGTGCAGCTGTCTCAAACACCCATCATTTACGATGTCCTACCTCAGAGGATGCTGGGATTAGAAGATTGGCTAAAAAGGGCTTGTTCTTAAAGAAACGGTTCATCCAAGAATATTCTTGTCATTTACTTATCCTCAAAAGCAGAACTTGTGAAAAACAGAAGTTGTGGAAGAGGGGAAAAAAAAGACTTGGAAATGGAGCTTGATAGTGAATAGGGAATGTCTAACATCTCCTTTTGTGGTCTAGGAAGAAAAGAAAGGCAAGAAAGTAGTCATTTTCAAGTGAACTATCTCATTTTGGCCATCTACCATAATCCTTAAAGGAACAGTTCACCCAAAAATTAAAATTTTGTGAAAATATATTCTTCTCAGGAGATGAGATTGTTTCTTAACCAGAACATATTTGAGCATTACCTCAAATGCTCACCATTGGAGTGAATGGGTGCCGTCAGAATGAGAGTGCAAACAGCTGATAAAAAACATCACAATAATCCAGAAGTTATCCACACGACTCCAGTCAGCCAGTTTATGTTTTGTTAATAAAAGCTGTGTGTTTGTAATAAACAAATCCATTATTAATATTTTATTTTATTTATTTTTTTACTTCAAACTCCTGTTCAAATCCTCTAATCCATAATATTGCTTTTTTCCAGTGAAAAAGTCATCTTGTCTGAATCAGGAGAGAAATATGCACAAATCAAGCACCATTCACAATCACAAACAGTCCTAAACAGAAACAAATATAGTGGAAAGGACAACATGAAATTGACTTTTTGACTGAAGAAAGTGATTTAATAAATTATGGACTGATATTTTGGCCAGAAGTCATGGTTCAATGTTAAAATGCCATAATGATGTATTCATTTCTTACAAACATGCAGCTTTTTGCTTCACAAGACGTTAACTGACGGACTGGAGTCATGTTTTGAATTATTGTGATGTGTTTATCAGCTGTTTGAACTCTCATTCTGACGGCACCCATTCACTCCAATAGTGAGGAAATGATGTAAAGCTAAATTTCTCTAAATTTGTTTTGATGAAGAAACAAGTAATTTACATTTGGGAGTAAATGTTCAGCAATTCTTTACATTTGGGTAAACTATTCTTTTAAGGCAGTGAAAATCAGGATTATTTAAAAAAAAAAAAAAGGCTAGGAACATACCAGGCGATTTAAGTAGGCACATCCAATTAAAACCTTCCAAAACAAATTTCCTAGGGTGGAAAATGAAGACCTACAGCAGTGTAATTGTCATACCTTATTCTTCAACAATGGCATATTGTCAAAGTGTTATTTTGGAACAGTTTCACTTCAGAACTGTAAATCACCAAATGCTGTACTTAGCAAATGATAGGCTTGATTCATTTCACATTTTTTCAGCGTTGCCATTGCGTGCCTTTTCCCGTAAGCAATCAGGGCAGCTAATAAGCATGATCACAAAAGAAAACAACTCCTTCTCTTTTTACTGCTTTACCTGCTTTGCTGTTTCACCGTGACTTTATTTTTCTCTCCATCTATCCATATATCAAATCCACCTACAACTTTCTCCCTCATTCTCTCTCATATGTACAGAAGCCACTGAGAAAAACCAGATCTGCTGGTCTAGCCCACCATCTGAGGTAGTTCCGTTTCATACAGCATCATTTTTTGAGTGAGTAATTAAAATAATGATGGTGAATGACAGGGGTCGGATCTTGGATCTTGGATGCGTTTGGCAGCTGTGGATCGGGTTTGCTATAAAAAGCTACTCTATGTCTTACAAACATCACAATTTCAACATATTGCCTTTTATAGTACACACTCCTGTCCTGGAATGGATCAGATGCATGTATCCCTATATGTAATACAGAAGTGTAATATCTGTAGCCAATTTAAGGAGCAGATGAAATCGAAGAGCGATTGTGCTACTTCCAGATGAGCTGTTTTCTAAGCATGTGTGGCTTAGTCTACCACCTCATCCATCACATGAAGAGGACAGACACCAGCAGATAAGGAATAAATTCCATGACCTTTTCTTACACTGGTGCACTACGGGTCAGCAGATCCTTACAGAAGATTTGAAAAGACTAATGGTGTGTGCGCACCAAAAGTGAAGTGAATATTTGCGTCGTGTCACTCGCTCTAGATTACTCGCGGGATGTTTTTCACGTCACTTGCACTAATAAAAACAAAAACAATTTTAAAAAAAGGTTTTCTGCAATGCATTAACTATGTAGTTGTATTTATTTTCTTGCATTTGATTTGCAATGCATTGCATTAAAACTTAAAGCGCTGCTTTAAATAAATAATGTAAATGAAAATGGGTCTGTAAGAGATACACTTATAATTCTTTTTAAATGTACTAGGCTTCATTTTTCACTTTTTTTTTTTTGTTAAATGGAATTTTGATGTACATTTTTTTCCCTATGAAATCAACATTTTTATCCACATTAATTTACCCAAAAGACATTTATAATGCTACTAATGTTATAATGCTACAAAATATTTATTTTGAATAAATACTCAAAGAATCCTGAAAAAGTGTATTGCGGTTTTCAGAAAAAAAATATTAACCAGCTGTTTTCATCATTAATAATGATAATAGTGCTGTTGAATCGATTAATCAGAATTAATCAGAAGAAATATTTACGTGTATATATAAATATATTTATATGGGATTTATGATTGATATGATATGATTGATTAATTGAAAATATATTAATTTAAATATATATTACATATATTCCTTAAATATATACATGTATGTGTGTGATGTATATATACATACACAGTTCACACACATATATTATGTAAACACAAACTTTTTCTTTTGGATGAAATTAATTGATTAATCAAATCAATTAATCATGATTAATCACACCCGAAATAAATGTTTGTGTTTACATAATATATGTGTGTGTGCTTTATATGGATATATAAAACTTTCATTTTGAATGTGATTAATCGTGATTAATCAAATCGATTAATCAAGATTAATTGCATCCTAAATAAAAGTTTGTTTACATAATATGTGTGTGTGTGTGTGTGTACTGTGTATGTATATATAAACTTTTATTTTAGATGTGATTAATTATGATTAATCAAACTGATTAGACACGATTAATCGCATCCTAAATAAAAGTTTGTTTACATAATGTGTGTGTGTGTGCGTGTGTGTGCTTTATATGTATATATAAAACGTTCATTTTGAATGTGATTAATCGTGATTAATCAAATCGATTAATCACGATTAATTGCATCCTAAATAAAAGTTTGTGTTTACATAATATATGTGTGTGTGTGTGTGTGTGTGTGTGTGTGTGTGTGTGTGCGTACTGTATATGTATATAAAACTATTATGTTAGATGTGATTAATTATGATTAATCAAATCGATTAATCACAATTAATTGCATCCTAAATAAAAGTTTGTGTTTACATAATATGTGTGTGTGTGTGTGTACTGTATATGTATATAAAACTATTATGTTAGATGTGATTAATTATGATTAATCAAATCGATTAATCACGATTATTCACACCCAAAATAAATGTTTGTGTTCACATAATATATGTGTGTGTGCTTTATATGTATATATAAAACTTTCATTTTGAATGTGATTAATTATGATTAATCAAATCGATTAATCATGATTAATCGCATCCTAAATAAATGTTTGTGTTTACATAATATATGTGTGTGTACTGTGTATGTACATATAAATACACACTAAACAATAGCAACACTAAATAATAATAAATGTTTCTTGAGCAGCAAAACAGCATATTAGGATCATGTGACACTGAAGACAGCCGTAATGGCTGTGGAAAATTAAGCATTCTTAGATATAAATTCTAAACATATATTAAAATAGAAAATTCTATTTTAAATTGTAATAATATTTCACAATACTCTTTTTACTGTATAAAATAAATACTGTATATAAACAAATGCAGCCTTTCAAAATAAAATAATTTGGAATAAAACTACAGTTCAGATTATTGCCCACAGATACCACCAATAAATCAGTAAATCCACTGAATGAACTTGACTTGGCTCAAGTATAATATTACAAGTTTTGACAGTGTCTAACATCCGGTACTGTGTTCTTCACTCATTGACCACTTGAGATAACAAATGTCCAGATAAAAGGATTCCAAAGTCTGAGCCTAAGAAAATGTGAAGAATGCTTCCTGGGTCCTCCAAGTAGCCACATGCCCAGACAAAGAAACACAAGAAAAAACAGAGAGATGGGCATCGGTTTCCTCACATTATAGCTGCTGCTGTTTGGCAGGTTTTTATAAAGAGCTTCCAGATGTATTAGGGTCAGTTAGAGAATCACTTGGACTGATTCAATCTGATTCATAAATGAATTATTCAGATGAAAACGAACGGTGTGGTCATGAATCTGACATCACTGATCAATGCACGAAACCCAAGCTCTGATGCAAATATATATCCGGGGTGGGCCGTATCCCCAATCCTCCGCATTTAACCTGTGATATAAACAAATGAACTTACAGTACACATCAATGTGATAAACAGTGCGCAAACAAACGGTGATTGCGTGATAAACATGTAAAGATGTGTTTGGCATCTTGTAGACTGTGAAGAATGCTAAAGTATCTGTGGTGAATCTGATAAGAAATGAAAAGCAAAAAAAGAAAGAGCCAAACAAAACAAATGAGGGGGGATGTAGGAGCGTAGCAGCCATCTAACCCAGCAGATTGTTTCTTATCAGAGCCTGGCATCGGACACGAGCACTGAGTCACCCTATCACAGCCAAACAGTGTGAAATGTGATCATATTGCCCAGCCACAAACTACACAACAGGAAATCAAACCAGAAAACAAGTGATAATGAAGATTATCTGTTTGTGGGTCTTATGAATACAATCAGATTTCTAGATCGCTTTTAAGATATAAATGCTTTCGCTCATCCATAGATAGGCGTTTCTTCAACTTTTGACACTTTTATGTCCTGGGGTAATATTTTATCTAAAATAACAGATTCTTTTGTTGTTGTTGTTGCTATATGGATGTCACATTAAGCAGTCTTGAACCATTTTAAGGTTTTCTCTTTATTTCTTTAATTGCCTTTTTATATGCAACTGTAAATAATGTGAGTGTAAAATAATCATTACATGTTTATGAGTTTGTAAATATGATTATCTAAACAAAGGATGCATTCAATTATGTGTCACAAAAGACTGGAATAATGGCTACTGAAAATTAATCTCCGTCATCATAGGAATAAATACAATGTATTTTTTAAAATATATATTTTTTTACAATTTAATATATTAAAACAGTAATAAATAAATAAATAAATAAATAAATACATACATACATAAATAAATAAATATTACCAACCCCAAACTTTCGAAGTTTGGATGCATAATCAAAGTTTAATGAAGTTTTATTAAAAGATATGAATTTTAAGACTTGAATTTTAAAAATATGATTATCTAAACAAAGAGAAACAAACACCAGTTGTTTTAAATGTGTGAAAATTATTTATATACACTAACATTCAAAAGTTTGAGGTCAGTGGGATTTTTTTTTTTATTTTATTTTATTTTATTCAGCATGGATACACTAACATTCAGAAGTTTGAGGTCAGTGGGATTTTAATTTAATTTAATTTAATTCATGTTAACACAATAAATAGTTATTTATTTATTTATATTTTATCTTATTTTATTATAATTTTTTTTTAATTGTTTTAAAATGTAATGTATTAAACCAGTTCTTCTAAATTGTAATAATATCTCTTGTTAAAAAAATAAATAAATAAATAAAAATGAAAAAAAAATTACAATTTGGTATCATTTGTTAAATTAGTTAATGTATTAAATAACATGAACAAACAATAAACAATACATTTATTACAGTATTTACTAGTCTTTGTGAATGTTAGTTAATAAAAATAAAGTTGTTCATTGTTTGTTCATGTTAGTTCACAGTGGATTAACAAATATTAACAAACACAATTTGTGATTTTATTAATGCATTAGTAAATGCTGACGTTAATATGAACTAAGATTAATAAATGCTGCGGAAGTATTGTTCATTCTTAGTTCATGTTAACTAATGTAGTTAACTAATGTTAACTGATGAACCTTATTGTAAAGTGTTACGAAAAAATCTTACCAACCCTAAACTTTTGAAGGTCGTATGCACTAACAAAGTTTAATGAAGTTTTATCAGAAGTTATAAATTATAAGGCACAGTGTGTGAATAAAAATATTCTAAATATGTTATTTAAATATATTTTTATTATATTTTATATTTTTATTATATTATTTAAATTTCCAGTCAAGGTGTCAAAATAAGCAAAAAGGGAGAAAATATTTTTTAATTGTGTATTTAGAGTGCATTAAATTCTAACTAACCTTAGTAAGACAAAAGAGTCAACCATTTCTGAAACAGAATGCTAATTAAAATGTTTTGGAAATGATAGTGGTGGAATTCTCCTGAAACATCTAGTCAGCGTTCATGGACAGATTAATTCAACTAGCAAGAGTATGAAAGGTGTCCTTTCTTTGAATTTTCAAACATGCCCATAGTTGAAGAAACACTTCCAGATAACTTAAGATAACTGCACGCATCATAATCACCTCAATAAGATAAATGTTGTGCATTACCTCAGCATGCATTCATTCACCATTCATGCATACATTCAAAGCTCTCAGAGCTTTAACTCTAGATTCCTGGAATGCTGCGTGTGGCCCTCATATCCGGCTGAAAGGGGTTCGGTTGCGGCCCCTCAGCAAACAGAGGTCAGGATATGTGACTCATGACTTGACTAAGATATATGACAGCGCATTCTAGTGTGGACACGACGATGACATTCTTCACATTGTGTGTACCACTTGACTTGTTAAATGGAGGTGTGCAGAGGTGGCGACGCTCACAGGTTGAGGGGCGGCTCTTGTGGTGTGGTGAAGTCATTGAGAAGAGCTGTTGGTAAATATTGAGCTGTGTAAATATTTACCTTGCACACCTTGAGCAGATGTTGAGAGTGACTTTGGCCTGGGGCTCTGAACAGTAGGAGCTGCGGCCCTGGCTGAACTTACTGCCGGACGGCAACAGGCCGGTGACCCCCTCCATTCGCAGGTCATCCAGATCCTCTGAGAGAAACAGAGACAGAGATAGAGAAAGAATGACAGATCTGTTGGTGATTTTAACCCTCAGGTTATGATCAGACTGAATGTACTGTCTTTGTTTGAAGTCATTAAGATCCTCATGAGGTGTGCATAAAAATAACAATAATACAACAATAATAATTTTAATTTTATAACAATATTATTAATAATACTTTTATATGATTTATTTAATTGTTATATTTTAATATTATTTTAATCATCACCATCATAATTAAAATAATAACACTGAAATAAAATTATCTAATGCTTTAATTTGTCTTTATAATAATACCAATAACAACAACAACAATAATAACAATAATAATAATAATACTTGTTATTGTTGTTGTTGTTGTTATTGTTATTATTATGGCTTATATCACTGTTATTAAAATAACACTGAAATATAACAAATATTTAACAAATTAGTTATTTATTTTTGTCTTTATAACAATGACAACAACATCAATAATAATTATTATTATTGTTGTTGTTGTTATTGTTATCATGATTATGATTTATATCATTGTTATTAAAATAACACTGAAATATAAAAAATATTTAACCATTTAATTTTTTTCTGTATAACAATGACAACATCAAAATCAATAATAAATATAATAATAATAATAACAATAATAATAATAATATTATTATTATTATTATTATTATTATTATTAACATTATTATTATTAGTAGTAGTAGTATTAGTATTATTGTTGTTGTTGGTGGTGGTGGGGATATCATGATTATCGTTTATATCAGTTATTAAAATAACACTGAAATATTCAAATATTTTACCATTTCATACTTTTTTTCTTTATAACGATGACAACAACAAAATCAACAATAATTATTGTTTTTGTTATTATTATTATTGTTGTTGTTATCATCATGACTGTAGTTTATATACTGTTATTAAAATAAAACAGAAATATAAAAATTGAATTGTTTTTTCCCCTTTATAACGATGACAACAACAACAATATAATAATAATAATAATAATTATTATTATTATTATTATTGTTATCATGATTATGGTTTATATCAGTTATTAAAATAACACAAATAAAAATATTTCATGATTTATTTTTTTCTTTATAATGATGACAAAAACAACAACAATATTAATAATAATATTATAATAAATAATGATAATAATAATAATAATAATTATTATTATTATTATTATTATTATTATTTTATTGTTGGTTTATATCATTGTTATTAAAATAACACTAAAATGTACAAGTATTTAACAATTTAATTCTTCATTTTTTTCTTTGTAACAATGACGACAACAACAACAACATAATTATTATTATTATTATAAGATAAATGGATAATTAGAAATGTATTATTATTAAGACATTTTTTAAGACATATCATTAAATCAATCAGAAAACGTAAACCGAATTAGAAAATTCACTGAATTTATTCATGTTTGAGTTCTCCAACATTTCTCTCTTTCTGATTTTTTTCCCACACACATTTAATCTTGAAGCATCAACCTTATATTTCAATATGAAGCATAAAATAAATAAAACAAAATAATAAAATAAAATAAAATGTAAAAATAAATTATGAATTATTAAATAAAATATCAAATAAAATACTTCCGCTGGGTTAATTAAAGTTCCACAAGGTGACGGGCACAAACAACTCTATCTCCTCAACAAATCTGATCGAGCCTAGGTGATTTAATCAGATTATATTATGCACTTTAGGGTTTCCAGCGTCATTCTCTAATTACTAGCATTACAAACAGACTGAGAGATGGACAGCAAAGGAGAGAAAATACATTAAAAGACATAAAGCTGAGAGCACTGAGATGGGCAACGCTATACTCCGCTAGGAAACTGGTGACTCTCTCACAGCATATGCTCACAGCACAGTCGTCTGCGCCCAGATAACAGGTGCAGAAGGCTGAATCTGAGAGACGTGCGTCTCTTTACACTAGTACAGCCGTTCCTCAACAACATGCAACAGGGCCGCTGGGTGATAACTGGGTCGGTTCCCAGAGTTTCCCAGCTCAGTTGAATAAGCAGAGCTGACTTGCGTTTTAAACCCACAAATTACTTTTGTTCATTGCTGATTCTACTTAAAGTAGGATAAAGTAAATGTGTGTATACAAACATGATCCGGTTTACGTAAAGGATAATATATAGTCAGGTGGTCGTAATTGCTAAATCAAACCTAACAACCAATTTAACAGTTTGTAGCAATTTGGTGTATTTATTATATAATTCAATAATATGTAATTTAAATGTATGCTCAGGTGTGTGTGTGTAATAGCTTTGACATGGCTCATTAAACTCCATTTCAGAGCCAGAACAATCTGTTTCATAATGCCACTTTGACAAAGCATGTTTCTCACAGCGAGTTTCGTTCTCATGTCACAAACATCATGATCTAGCAAGAACGCAGATCAGCGGGGTAAAGCGAGCCGCGTCCCGTGGGGTCAGCGCCTCCCACCCCTGCCTGTGGCTGTAGGTGTTATATACCAACCGTACCACTTACGCCAAGACCGCACAACCAGCTGACAGCGTGTGGAAGGACACACCGAAAAAAAAGCACCTTGTAAGACAAGTAAGTGTAGCTAATGGCAGGGATTAGACTTGGCCTATTCATCCACGAAACTCTTACACGACTCGCTTTACATCTCTCAATTGCCTCGTCGTTTTTGTTCGAGCTGCTGATGTGGGAAGGAGCCCGGTGGGAAATAACTTATCAGTCACAATTAAAAGCCCCCCGAACGCACCTTTTTGTGTGCGAACGCTCCGCGGTGTCAACACGAGATTTCTCCCATGAGTCTCTGTGCAAGCATGTGTTTGTGTAAAAGGGAGGTCCGCTTGGCACGGGAATGCGGACACTGCCTTGTTCGTGAAATACCAGCGAGTGTGGTGATATTACATGCCTCATTCATCATCGCAGGTCTGATCCAGCTGAGAGAGAGAGAGCCAGAGGCCACTTCATATACTTCATACACACACGCAGCATTGTACAAGCGAACACAGCTGTCCGTCGTGGGAAAGTCTCTCTTTTCGGACTGGGCTGCGGGGTGTGTGGTTCAACGCTGAGGGGGGCACTTGTGGTAATATGGCAGTGTTATTGTTAAAATGCTGATATGAGTTGGCTGAGACGTAGCATTTGAGAGAACTATAGAGATAGAACAGTGCAGCTACACACAAAAAAAAATACATTTAGACCTGTATTTAAGATTTATGTATTTTAATTGCATTCAAAATTGAATTAGGTATAAAAATTAATTGAATTCATTATTTTAAAGGGGTCATCGGATGCAATGTTCACTTTTACATGTTGTTTGAACATTAATGTGTGTTGGGAGTATATGTACACATCTACCCTATAATGCCAAAAATCCATGCAGTGGTTTTTAATTAATCTGTAAAAATAATATCCCCTTTTTCAAATCGAGCCGTTCTCAGATGCTTGTCGGCGTGGCGTAATCTAATCTAATCTAATCTAATCTAATCTAATCTAATCTCCCACGATAGTTGATTGACATGAGCGTCTTACCTCAGATCAGCTGTAACAGTCCAACCTCCACTGTTTTGATGCCAGAGCAGGGATGTAAGTTAGACAAGAATATCTCAGATTGAGTGATTGAGGTGTTGTGTTGTTGGATGTAATAATGAACATAGTGGTCGTCATTTACTCCTGACATCTGAGCCGCTGAAGATGCAGTGGATTACGTTTGTTTGTGAAGGGAATGTGCCTCCTGATCTACATATAACGGTCTATGTTCACGCGAATCATTCGTGATCCAGCTTCACTTACAGCAGAAGTGAGTATAAGGGTTTTTTATTAATCTTTGCGATCGCCTTTCCTAATAACGTGCTAGTTAGCAAGTTTAGCGGCTAAACGCGGCTAAATGCGACTAAAGTAAACAGACTCGTCACTCCACAGAGAGAAGAGAGGGGTGGGGTGAGCAGAGCTCATTAACATTTAAAGCAACCTCGACCAGAACAGGATGAATTTTGAATTTTTATTAAGACCCTAAAGAATCATATTAACTTGTGGAAAATGGGCATCCGATGACCCCTTTAAGGTTTTTGAAGGGTCTTACCAAGGCTGCATTTATTTGATGAAAAATACAGTAAAACGGTAATATTGTGAAATAAGGCCTAAATAAAGATGCATGCATTTGGATTGCGTATTAAATTTTAATTCATTTGAATTAAGAGTTTCAGGGTCATTCTACAGAAATGTCCACTTTTGGTATGGCAAGATGTTTTAAAATGTATTTCTTTTTCTACCATTTAAACTTAGACCACATTATTAGATTACATTTTGACTTTATGAATGCATATAAATGACAGCTTAATGATTTTTTAAAAATCTTTTTGTGCAATTATTTAAAGACCAGAAATATTATCACAAAAAAAAATTATTTCTTGATTTTTTTTTCAGCACGTCGTCAGAGTTACAAAAAAATAATAAAAATGCAAGAACTAAGGAGATTGTTTAATTTAATGTGACAGAAAAAATAACAGTAAAACCAGTGACACAATGAATCACCAGTGACACACATGAGACCTGATATACTGATCTTCACTGTTGTTACCCTTAAGAAAGAACACCAGTGACAATTTTCATGAAAAATGCATTTTACAAAATGGCTGCTGTAAGGTATCAAACCACATGTTGTCAATCACGGTATACTCATTAAATGAAGTAGTTTAATCAGTTTGTATTCTAGTTTTTTAAAATTCCCTAACAATAAAGTAGGTCACACCAGTGACTTCATATGAAATCATGAGATAAATGAGAAAATTTCCGATACCTGAAAAGAGACTTAACAAGGGTTTTTTTTCATAGATCTATAGGAAGTAGGAAGAAGAAGGCCAAGGGGTGTCATCAGTGTAATTTTTATTTCAAAATAAACGCTTTTTGTTAAACTCCAGGGGACCACTACTTTTATTATGTATTTTACAGTATTTATTCAGCATGTAGTATTAATAGTATTTATTCACATAATATATTATAGTTATGAATACATTATTGTATTTTACAGGGTAGAAAAACCTGTTTTTGACCTCAAAATAAAGCACTTTCCCCCTGCACATGGCTGTGAGGGTGAGCTGTTTTGTGGTGCTTGGAATTCTATATAATTAATTTAAAAACAAATATTGCCAAGGCGGCAATAATAACATTAATGGCTCAAGAAGGTGTAATTGTTCAAATAACATATTGTTTCATTTTAAAATATAAAGAAATTGTAACCCTAAAGTGTTTTTTCAAGTGTACTATTTCTAAAGGCTAGGGACAGACAAATGGACATTTCCATATAATGACCTTTTAACATGAACAAACTAATAAACCCGTTCTTAAAATGTTATGCACATGTGCTGCACTTGACTTACTTAGATTAAACTTTCTTCCGTCATACCTGGAGTCTTGCATAGGACTTTGTGATACTGTCTTACAGTGTTTTCGTTCTTATTTGTCAAATCAGTGTTTTACTATTCGATTGGGGCAATTCTCATCTACAAACATTTCTCTCGGTTATGGTGTTCTGCAAGGCTCTATCCTTGGGCCTGTGTTGTTTTCCCTATATTTACTCCTTTTGACTACTATGTTTGAAAAATAGGGTGTTCTTTTTTTATCTATCCATGCAGAAGTCTCACCCGACTGGAACGATGCTTAACATTTCTGGTCTCTGGTGTTTCTAGTCAAATAATTAAATTATTTTTGAGCCTATAATATAGCATTAAACTTATGAAAATGGTTATAAAAAGCACACAGCACCATAGTTTCATCACTTTACAGTGTCACAATGATGTCTTTTAGCAGTTACTCACCTGTCAGCTTATTAAGTAGAGTAATTTATTTAGGTAGATGAAATGAAGCGATGCAAGGTTAGCTGGGGACATTATTTTATTATTTAACACACAGTATTTTAACTTAAGTGGTGCAAGCCATGCTCGTTTTCTTTTCTCATTGTTTATGCAAGGCATACACTGCCAGAGAAAGATAGATTTGCTGGTACACAAAACAAGTACTGCACAGCAATTTCTTAAGCATACTGCACTCTTCAGTATGTTATCCTGGGTTTACTGAGGCTTATTTGTCAAATAGGTATTTTACTGTTTGATTGGGGCATTTCTCATCTACTAACATTTTTCTCGGTTGTGGTGTTCCACAGGGCTCAGTCCTTGGGCCTGCATTGCTTACTCTATATTTGCTACCCTTGGCTTCTGTTTTTCAAAAATAGGGTGTCTCTTTTTATCTATGCGCCGATGATACCCAGCTCTATCTTCCCTTACAGCATAATAATAAATACTCTCTTCAGCCACTGTCAGATTGCCCAAACCAGGGGTCTCCAAACTCGGGCCTGCAGAATTTAGCTCTAACCCTAATTATACACACCTCAACCAGCTAATCAAGAACTAGGCATGCTAGAAACTTCCAGGCAGGTGTGTTGAGGCAAGTTGGAGGTAAACTTGGCAGGACATCGGCCCTCCAGGACTGAGTTTGGAGACCCCTGGCCTAAGCGAACTTAAGTTATGGCTTCCAAGCAATTTCTTACACATAAATAAAAACAAATCTGAAATTATTATGTTTGGTCCTGAGAAAAACGGTGCTTTTGATTTTGATCTTGGCTTCCTCGCACCATATAATACATAGTGTGCCAGGAATTTGGGCATCCTGTTTGAGTTTAAAGTTTGCCAAACAGATTTCAGCTGTTGTCAAGTCATGTTTTTACCAACTTCGCCTTCTCAGAAAATTTAAGCCCTTTCTATCCAGGAGAAATCTTATAACAGCTATCCAAGCCTTTGTAACATCTTGGCTTGATTATTGTAACTCGCTGTACAATGGTACATTTCCCACCTTCAATAGGTTCAAAACCCAGCCACTAGACTGCTTGAAGGGAAGTGAAAATATGACGATATAACTCATATTTTAAGTATAGGATTGTCAAGTATAGGATTCGTATTCGTGAATCGTATTAGTATTTGTCTATAAAGCCCTCAATAACCTGGCACCTCAATACCTAAATGATTTATTGCTTCCTAGAGTTAAACTTAAAAATAGCGGTGATTGCGCCTTTGCTACTGCTAAACCGAAGCTTTGAAATAGCCTTCCTTCCTTTATCAGGCTTGCCCTATCTATTAGTATTTTTAAATCTTATCTTCAGATATATTTTTTTCACCCTGGCTTTTAACACTCCTTGGTATATTATCCTGGGTTTACTGAGGCTTATTTGTCAAATAGTTGTTTTACTGTTCGACTGGGGCGTTACTCATCTACTAACATTATTCTCGGATGTGGTGTTCCGCAAGGATCAATCCTTGGGCCTGTGTTGTTTTCCTTGTATTTGCGTTGTGTTTTTTATTCATTGTAAAGCACTTTGGTCAACCTCGGTTGTGTTTAAATGAGCTCTATAAATAAACATTGATTGATTGATGGATAAAACATATAGGTTCCATCTATTTATGTTGAAAATAAACCAATATTAGTCTGCACTTTTTTTTAGTTAATTAAAGCAGGAAATTAAATCAATGTTGTATTTACCTCCTGCTTTAACTCAAATAAAACATTTTTAGAGTGCAGACCAAGCTTTGTAAATTTATGTTTGACTGACAAATATGCATCACATTAAGTTTAACTGTTTGTTTATGTTAAAACTGCATAATCCAAATGAATTGGAATTTTATTAGCAATTCAAATACATATATTTTGGAGTATCTAACAGTCACTCTTTCCACCTCAAAACTCTATCAATGAAGGGGAAAGACTATGAAAAATCATTGGCTTATATTATCAATGCAATTTCCCTGAGCATTTTCTATAAGGGGGTCAGTGTGTGAGAAACTGTGCCCATTACATCCCACCCTAATTAATAGGGCTTCCATTGGAAGTCTTTCTGTAAGTGTTTTCCCACAGAGCTTTGGCTAATTTCTTCTTTTATGTGGGCTTAAAGCTGCTTGTTTCACAAATGCACCAGTGCCCGAGCCAGAAGTGGACTTTAAGACTTGGAATAGTCCTTCATCGGCCTGACAGGGATCTGAACTCCTGCCATAGCAAAGCGAGAGACTGCAGAGTGGGCTTTTCTTCTATTCCATTTGGAAAGAACTGACGCAGAGGGAAACAAAGGTGTCTGCAGGCTCTTTAAACGGTACACTGCCGTTCCTTAATAAATCTGCCAGAGCTGCCGATCCAGCAGAGCTACAAAATAAGACATGACGTGAAGAAACGAATTTCATTGTGATTTGTCTGAGTCTTATCTGAGAATTTAGAGGCTGCCGACAACGGAAGACAAAGAGGGTGGCAAGGCTTTGAAAATAATCTTGTTAATGAAGCACTCAATTTAGTCTGATGTATTTTAAATCCTTTAATCAGCTGAACAATGTGAAAAAAAGTGGTCATTATCTTCGCGGACGCATGCTGACTTAATGTGCTGCACAAAAAAATTACAGAGTTGGCTCTGTAGGCGGCATTTTAAGGCATCATTGACATCCACAAAGCAACTTAAACATAATGCCTTGTAAGATTCTTTTGCACAGATACACAGCTTTGCACACCTTGATTGGGGAATATTTGCCCGTTCATCCTTGCAGAATTGCTCAAGTTCAGTTTAATTCTGTGGTGAGCGGCAATTGACTGCTCTCTTCAAATCCATCCACAGATTTTCGATTGGATTTAAGTCAGGGCTTTGACTTGGCCACTCAAGGACATTCACTATCTTATCCTTAAGCCATTTCATTGTTGTTTGACTTACAACAGACTTGTAAGTCCTTCAAAGTCACCTTTGGCCTCCTGGTAGCTTCTCTTATCAATGCCCTCCTGGCTCTGTCATCGACTTTGGACATACGGCCTGATCTAGGCAATGTGCTGGTGGTGCCATACGCTTTCCACTTCTTAAAGATGCTCTGAACAGTCCTCCGAAGGATAGCTAAAGCCTTTGAAATGTTTTTGTAGCCTTCTCCTAACTTGTGCTTTTCTACAACTTTAGCCTGGAGGTCTTTTGAAAGCACTTTCCCAACCATGGTGAATTCTTTGCCGTACCATGCACTACTAACAGTGGAGTCTTCAAGAAACATCTCGTTTTATTCTAAAGTAATAAACACCACTACTATTGATGTCAGGTGGGGCAAAATCGTCTGCAGAAGTACTGACCCAGTGTTTACAAAGTGAACATGCAAATAAGGTCAAATGCCCTTTACAAAAAAGGCAAAACAGCGTTTTTTGGTATGATTTTTAAGTTGGAGGAGAAAATGAGATGGGAGTTTTTCAACAAACCCTAACTGTATTGAACTCGAAAAAATACAGAGTTCACACAGACCTAGACAAGACGAGCGTTTGAGGTTATACAGTATGTAAATTGTAATTTTTTTTTAGAAAATAAACAATCGTTTCACTAGATAAGACCCTTCTTTCTCAGCTGGGATCGTTTAGAGCCCTTTGAAGCTGAATGCATTTTGGACATTCAAACTCAGGGGCACTACAGAAGTCCATTATGTGGATAGAAATCCTGAAATGTTTTCCTCAAAAAACATAATTTCTTTACGACTGAAGAAAGAAAAACATGAACATCTTGGATGACAAGGGGGTGCGTACATTATCTGTAAATTTTTGTTCTGGAAGTGAACTACTCTTTTAATGATGAGGGCTATAATGTGTACATGAAGCTCAAAAAAGTTAGACTTAATTTATTTTATTTTCCAAGGTACACTCTTAAAAATAAAGGCGCTTTAAAAAGTTCTTCAAGGCAATGCCATAGAAGAACCATTTGTGTTTCCACAAAGAACCGTTCAGTCAAAGGTTCTTTAAAGAACCATCTCTTTCTTACCTTTTTATAATCTGAAGAATCTTCTTTTGCCACGAAGAACCTTTTGTGAAACAGAAAGATTCTTCAGATTTTAAAGATTCTTTAGAAAACCATTTAGACAAAAAAGGTTCTTCTATGGCATTGTGAATCCCCTTTATTTTTAAGAGTGTAATGTGACAAAAGGTAAAGGTTTTCACAGGGTATAATGGTTTTCTATATGATAAAAATGCAATAAAGATAATTAGCCTTTAAAGTTATGTTTCTATTCAATATTGTTTAAATGAATTAAAATAATGAAATTGCTCATTTAAAATGCTACATGCGAAATTAGACATCACAAGATTATAAAGGACAATATGAAAAACTTATATTCATTTTGAGATTTGTTAAAAATAATATTTAAAGTAGATTATGAAACGATTAATCGCGATTAATCGCATACAAAATAAAAGTTTGAGTTTGCCTAATATATGTGTGTGTACTGTGTAATTATTATGTATATATAAATACAAACACATCCATGTATATATTTAAGAAATATGTACATGTATCTGTATTTATTATAATTTTATATAATTTATATTATATATAAATAAAAATATCTTGTGCATAAATAAAATATTTCTCTTAAATATATACATTAATGTGTGTATTTATATATACTTAATAATTACACACAACACTCACACATATATTTAGCAAACTCAAACTTTTATTTTTAATGCGATTAATCACGATTAATCATTTGACAGCCCTAATTTAAAGATACTTTATCTGAATGTGAGGACAAAGGTAATCTACATGTAACAGAGAAAATGAGCATGCACAAATACCCAATTTTGACTTAAATAGATGAAATACATAAACAAGTAATCTCTAATAATCTCTGATAGCCGATATGATACCAATATATTCATTATAGTATAATACTGAAAAGACATCAAAAAATCTGTCCTTCCAATTACATCACAAAATCATAAAAAAGGGAAAAACTGACTATTAACCCAAATTTTGTTCCATGTACAGTATATAAACACATCCATGCAATTAGCAACCAGCCATAAAAGGCATATGCAGTAAACAGCTCACTAGATTTTACAACAGACCTAAAGGCTCAATGCAAAAAGGGCAACATCAGTCGTCAGCCAAAACTATAAACGTTTACGTCTGTAAACGTACTGTATAACCTGGGGCCCTACAGCATAAACATGCTATTTTAGATGTAGGCACAGTACAAAAGAGTTTTGTTTAATCTCTTGGAGTTCATAGAATACCTCATCTACCTCAGACGCAGCATACAAATGCTACCTTTATATCGCACAAAACATTTTGATAACGTCGGAAAGCAAAATACCAGCGGCTGCACACATCCAGACAAAACAAGAGCAACACAGCGCCTATGTGAGTGTGCGTTTGCAGCAGTCATGCGTTACTGTAGTGTCACTGCATACCTTCAATGTGGAATAAATCAACTGCCGGGGATGCTGAGCCCCTGGAGAGAGGTGGAAAGTGTTATCCAAACAAAGACAGGAGTGATGACAAGGAATTTCTGTCTGTAATTGTTCACACCAACCGAAGCAATGGGCCAGAGTGTGTGTGTGACTATTCTAGACAAAGTTTCCATGTAGTTTAACGCACCAAAGACAGTCTACACAAATGATTGTGGTTTATGCTGAGATTGCTAGACACTATTTGTAACTCATAATTGAATGAAGTTCTTCAGACTGTTACATGAATCCCACCAAACGTTAGATATATTTATTTTTTTACATTTCAGATGATGTTTAAGATTCCATAATCACACAGCCATACCACAGTAAACTATAATAAACGCAGACTACACATGCAGACATGACGTTTCCCGATCTACTTCAAAGTTCTGCCTGGGTTTATGTTCCATCTCTAGCTCGTAATTATCTGAGCCGGGTAATTGACAGAATTCGCTGTCGAGAAGCTCTAGACGTCTCCGACTTTGCACACTTTCCGCATTTGTGTTTCATTAAGACTAAAATGCTACGTTCCAGCGCTGTGGTTTAGTCCTCACATACATACAGCACTTTGAAGTGAGTGGGAAAAGCAGTTTTTGTTTTGCTTTGTAATGAAAACAATATTTTAACTACGTTTATAATTACCACCCCGGGTCGCCCCTTTCGTTCTCTAAAAATACTTTTGCCTACCGCGCTGCAGAAATTTCACGTCTGTCATGGCGGGCGATGATGAATGGTCTTTCAAGGTTTATATCTAGTTAATGAAAGATGGGATTAAGCGGCGTTTCACACGACGCCGAGGCTGATGAGGATGGGAAGACTCTGAGACGCTGACACTTCAGAGACACACGCACTTGTTTAAGTATTAATGCCTTAATCAGTTATTGTACAAATGGCAACTGTTTGTTATATTATGAATGAGTGATTGTTCAAATTCTTAGCAGATATGTACAATATTGCCACCTGCTGGTCAGTTATAATTGATACATACAGACAGATAGCTCTTTGGTGCTACATTGAAAAGAAGAGAGATGAGACATTTAAATACAGTTCACTAAAGCAGAGGTTTAGAAAATTTTAGATGACAAAGTCGGCCAAATTCAATGATCCTCTTGCAAATTAACCAATTCCTAAAACAGAAATGCAGCTACACTACCAGTCAAAAGTTTTTGAACAGTAAGATTTTTTAATGTTTTTTTTTTTTAAGTCTCTTCTGCTCACCAAGCCTGCATTTATTTGATCCAAAGTACAGCAAAAACAATGACATTTTGAAATAATTTTACTATTTAAAATAACTGCTTTCTAGTTGAATATAGTTTAAAATGTAATTTATTCCTGTGATCAAAGCTACATTTTCAGCATCATTACTCCAGTCTTCAGTGTCACATGATCCTTCAGAAATCATTCTAATATGCTGATTTTCTGTTCAAGAAATATTTTTTATTATCAATGTTTAAAACCACTGAGAGCATTTTTTCAAGATTCATTGATGAATAGAAAGTTCCAAAGATCGGATTAATACTTTTATTTAGCAAGCATGCTTTAAATCGATCAAAAGTGAAGATAAAGACACTTACAATGTTACAAACGATTTCTATTTCAGATAAATGCTGCTCTGAACTTTCTATATATCAAAGAAGCCTAAAAAAATTCTACTCAGCTGTTTTCAACATAATAATAATAATAATAATAATGATAATTTTTTTGAGCAGCAAATCTGAATATTAAAATGATTTCAGAAGGATCATGTGACTGGAGTAATGATGCTAAAAATTCAGCTTTGAAATGACAGGAATAAATTACATTTTAAAATATATTCATATAGAAAACAGTTATTTTAAATAGCAAAAATATTTAAACATTTTACTGCATTTGCTGTGCTTTGGATCAAATAAATGCAGGCTTGGTGAGCAGAAGAGACTTCTTAAAAAAAAAAAAACATTAAAAATCTTACTGTTCAAAAACTTTTGACTGGTAGTGTACATATTTTAAAACAAGTTTTACCTTAAAACTAATCACAAATATATCTTGAGCTCCAAATCAGCCATTCCTGCCATCGCAGGAATAAATTACATTTTAGAATATATTCAAATGAAAAATAATTATTTTAAATTGTAATAATATTTCACAATATTACTGTTTTACTGCATTTTCGATCAAATAAACGCAGCCTTATTTTTTAAATTAAAAAAAGAAAGTTATTTTAAACTGAAATGCTATTTTAAAACATGACTTTTTTAACTGTATTTTGTACTGTATTACTGTATCAAATAAATGCAGCCTTTGTGAGCATAAGAGACTTTTTTTTGTAAAACATTAACAAATGTTTTTATGCTTTTTTCTGACTTTTTTTTTTTCCTGGACCCCAGTTTGGCCATGAAAAATCATTCATGCAACTGCCAGATATATTCATCATCTCCTGACGGTAAAAGTAAAAGAAATCCCTCAAAAAGCCAATTACTCATTCAACAACCCTTACATTAATTCTGCATCTCCGGCAAACACCTGCCATGCTCGACTGCAAAAACGCTTGACTGTTGATAGCAGAAGTGATGTTCCTGGTCTCACACCATGAGGACCAAGAAGCAAATCTAAGAAACATAGACACGCACAAACTCTCAGATAAAACTTACAGGGGCATTGTGTGTGGAATAACATTATCGCAAGATTGCAAAACAGACCATTCATATCCACGACGCCTGGACTCAAACATGACTCACTGTTTGTTACATGTCTGATTTTTGGATATGTTTGTTGTTAGGTCCATGGGTTCATTCTTACAATACATCATATTTTGAGGTTTTCACTCTACTGTAAATCCTCTAGGGCTCTGTGGGTTACATCATACTCTCACTGGATCTTTTCAGCTGTCATTCAGTTTTAATAAATGGCTCGCTGTGGCCTACACAATCAATCATTGAGCTGCGGCTTGCAGCGTCTTGGCACAAATGCGCGCGATTAGGTAATGCATCTGCAAGTGTGTGGTAAAAGCCATATAAGAGCAATAATTTTTCATGAGGGAATTTTTTCCCCTCTTATCAGCGTATCAAAGATACCATATAGTTGCCATAGCCAAGCCTCCTTTATATGAAAGATTGAAGATCACTGTAATTTACACCAGCATGTTCCATCATCACCGGCATCCCTAACAAACACCACGCATACTGGATACAGCGGTGCATCTCTGTTATTTATTTACGCCGTTGCCGGGGCAACTGTTGTGTCTCTGCATCCTGGAGAGAGTTCCTGGCGTCAGGGAAGAGCAGAGGGTGGCGGCGGCTGCCAAGGCAGGCAGCCATTACATCACAAACAAAAAGCAGCGCCCTGATCGCTTAATCCACTGAAATCGCACCACATCTATAAAATACCAAAAGTGAGCGTCATCTGGGGGGCTAAAGTGAAACAGATCAAAATGATAACCCGCAGCTTTGCCATAAAACAGGATCATGTAAAACAGGATAAATCACAGCATAATCAACAAGTGTCTTCTTAAAGCCAAAGCATGTCATTTTTAAAATTTTAAAGGATTAGTTCACTCCTAAAATAATAATTCACTCATCCAAGATGTCTTTATGTCTCCAGACGAAAAGAAATTAAGGCTTTTGAGGAAAACATTCCAGGATTTTTCTCAGTATAGTGGACTTCAATGGGGATCAATGGGTTGAGGGTCCAAATTGCAGTTTCAAAGCAGCTTCAAAGGGCTCTACACGATCCCAGCCGAGGAATAAGGCCACGTGTCCACCAAAGTGGTTTTTCCCGAGGCTAGCGTATTTTTTCAATTGTTCTCAACACGAGTGCTGCTTTTTTAAAGGGGTCATATGATGCGATTTCATGTTTTCCTTCATTTATGGAGTGTTACAAGCTGTTCATGCATATATAAGATCTGTAAAGTCGCAAAGATTAAAGTCTCAAACCCAAAGAGATATTTATCTACGACTTCCTAAAATGGCTCATTTAAATACGCCACTGTGTGGGAGGATAGGCATAATACCGCCCAAATGTTAAAGCAAAGAAAGAAGGCGTAACTTTTATTCTCGCTGTAGTACTGCTGTTGCCACCGCCATGTCTTGAAGATGCTGTGTGTTACGTTGTGAAAGCTAAACTACTTTGTTTGGCCTTCCAAATGAGTACACAACTAGAAATCAGTAGTTAAGTTATATTTACAACACTGTTCCAGAACAGTACAACGCAAATATTCGAGTGTGTGCAGCGCATTTTACGGAGGATTGTTTCCTGAACCTGAGAGAGTAGCCTACAATGCCAGCTGTGCAAAGGCAAAGGATGTTTCTATAAAGTGAGGCATTTTCAACTTTGCAAGGGCTGTCTGGCGCTTCTGACTCACAGCCTGTAAGTACGTTTTCATATTTAAAGTATTTTCTACTGACTATTCAAACACGAGTTTTGAGCAGTGTGGAGTATTGCGTATTGTTTGTCGTTTCTACGATTACAAACGACAGACATGGTTTTATGGTTATGCGGTGCTACACAACACGTGTAAAAAGACAGTATGAGTCATTATAATCAGTAATTATGTCCCCACTGGATGCAACAAATGCCTAATTTATAATGGGTTTTATTGTTTTTGTCTCGTCACGCTGAGACACGGTATCACAACATGGTTAGAAGCGTAACATTTCCGTCACACGCTTGAGGTATTCGGCCAATCACAACGCTCTGGATAGCTGGTTAATCAGAGCACACCGCGCTTTTCAGAACGATGAGGTTTGTAAAAAACACCGTGCTTCAGAAAGATAAGGCAGAGAGGAGCAACAATAATATACAGTATGTGTAAAATAATGTGTTTTTTGAACCTTAAACCACGTAAACACATTGCATTACACCAAATACATTAAATAATGTTTATTTTAGCAAGATCATATGACCCCTTTAAAATGCTAGGAGCGTGCCGAGCGCTAAGTGATGAGCGCTCAGGCGTTTTTTGTTTTTTTTTCTTGTCGCCAAGTTGAAGAATGTCGTGCTCATCACTGTCACTTTCTAGTCAGCTGACCAATCAGGGTTGATGGGACTAATACCGACCAACCATCACACCCTGCTTGTACTATCACTGAACAACAGTGGAGAAGTTATTATTGCTTCTCTCCAAGTATTTACTTCCATACACTCTTAAAAATAAAGATGCTTTAAAAGGTTCTTCACAGTGATGCCATAGAGGAACTATTTTTGGTTCCACAAAGAACCATCTCTTTCTTACCTTTTTATAATCTGAAGAACCTTCTGTCACCATAAAGAACCTTTTGTGAAACAGAAAGGTTCTTCAGATGTTAAAGGTTATTTATGGAACCAATTTGACAAAAAAGGTTCTTCTATGGCATCGTGAAGCACCTTTATTTTTAAGAGTGTACCAGATGGAATTGCTGGACTGCCATAATATTCTTATAAAAAATAATACTGGCTAAAAACGCTTTGGTGGACACAATCTAAGCATCTTATCTAGCGAAATGATCAATCATTTAAAAAAAAAAAATAAAATTATATACTTTCTAACCACGAATGCTTGTCTTGCACCAGCTCTGCGATTAGCATTATGTAATCACTTTGGAAAGGTCATGCATGAGGCGGAAGTACCGACCTAGTGTTTACAAAGCGAACGTGCAAAGAAAGTCAAACGGCCTGATGTTGGACGATTTTGAAGTTGGAGGAGAAAATGAGATGGAGTTTTTCATCCCTCTGTAACTTTTTGAACCGAAGTACACAGATGAAGACTAACCGCAAGTGACCTTTCCAACGTGATTATGTAATGCGCATCGCAGAGCTAGTTCAAGATGAGCATTTTTTTTTTTTAGAAAATGACCAATTGTTTTGCTAGATAAGATCCTTATTCCTCGACTGGGATTGTGTAGAGCACTTTGAAGCTGCACTGAAACTGCAATTTGGACTTTCAACCCCGTTGATCCCCATCGAAGTCCACTATATGAAGAAAAATCCTGAAATGTTTTCCTCAAAAACCTTAAACTCTTTTCGACTGAAGAAAGAAAGACACGAACATCTTGTATGGCATGGGGGTGAGTTATTAAAATTATCAGGAACTTTTAATTCAGGAGTGAACTAATCCTTTAAAATACTTTCTTCTATGCTAACGTGGAGGGATTATAAAACACTTTACTATAATAAAGCAATTTACAGTTTAATTTGTCTGAAATCACGCATTTCTCTTACAAACAGCGTGACCAGTGTAGTCCGATTCAGTCCGACTCTTATGAACTGATTCTTTTGAAAGAATCTAAACAAAGCACAATCAGTGTAGTCTCATCCAAATGATTCATTTTGAGCTTTAAACTCAAGGGTTTTTACTGAATTAACATTAAGTTACCAAAATATATTTCATTTATTGTTATTAACAACATGAAGTTCACTAAACATTACATTACGTCAAGGTTTACCAAACTGGGCTTTGTGAGGGAATCAAATCATTTCTGCAATTCACTTTCGTAAATATTGGTGTCCCATTAAAAGCACAGAAATTACATGCTACTGATAACTCAGCTTATATACAAATCAGTCAAAAACCAATAAACCAGAATACAATATTTCCCTCAGCACTTGGAGATTCCCAGAAATTCCCACATTTTCACATGTTTTTATTGTCAGCCAAACCAACAAACCACATTGGAGAGATTCTCGGCTGCTATGTCATCTGGGTCTCTCTGAGCGAGACGGAGTGGGTGTTTTAGATGTGCCATACGGGTGGGCATCCAACACCCCTACAGAACCCCTCCATACAAGTACAACTCTGTGTGATCTGTGTGAAACAAGGGAACCATTTATCAACTTTGTCCCTGCATCCCACATGAACGCTCCTTCATAAATCTATTTCTCATGTTTGAAAGGTGTCAGACTCGTATTCAGAGCCTATACCAGATAAAAGACTGCTGCCACAAAATCTGAAACCCTAAACCCTGGCAGAAATAGCTTATTCATGCTGCAGAGCGGCCACAGCTCAGACATGTAAAACAACCTGAGAATAGACCTACACTATTTCTTTTAGTCTCACTTATACACATATGTCAGCATCTGTCATCGCTAGATTTGACTAGCGCAGCAAAAAGGCAACCAGTGTCCCGTGAGCTCTCTCTTCAGACATCATTTACTGTAAATGTGCGGCTTCATCTGTATCTTCATCAAGTTCATGAGGCCATGAAAGTCATAATGGCAATCTTTAGTGTTGCTCTGGCACGGGAAAGCACTGATGTCTTGGGAAAAGTTTTTTTTTTTTAAATATTGGTTTATTTGCTAACCAAAAGACAACAACATGCTGCCAAAAAACAGGGTTTTGCTTCAAAAACCCCATTTGAAGACTTGAAAATGTGGTTGAGTGTGCAGACTACATGTGATGAGTGGCCACACATGCATTTATCTCATATACAAAAGTTGTGAGTCATTTTCCACGGAGACTGCTTTTGTTTGTTGATTTGTTTATACAAAGAACTTATTCTTTAACATCAATAACCTCAGAATAAAAGCAGACTTTGGGTCGGCAACAGTTTTATGACTGTTATGTATCATTTTCCAGATAACTAATGTCATATTTTTGTAACCCTGTATAAACAATGTTATTTCAGTAAATGAACTTTGGTTCATTTTGCTTCAACAGTTCAAGCAGTTCAGAAAAAGGAAAAAATAACTAGGATTTCCCTCTAGTGGTAAAAAGCCGACATTACCAAACTCTAATAGTAATACACTGTTTATAATAATAATAATAATAATAATAATGAAACCTAACATAAACAAATATAAATTTACTAGTTACTAATTTACTAATTACAAAAATAAAATTGAGAGAAGAACAGAGTTAAGATGTTTTTCTCAGTTTTCCCTGAAGCTGAGTTATTATAATAAATAAATAAATAAATAATACAATTTCAAGAAGAACAGTTAAGAAGCTTTTTTCATTTTTCCCTGAAGCTGAATTTTTAAAATAAATTATTAAATAAATATATTTAGAGAAGAACAGAGTTAAGAAGCCTTTCTCAGGTTTCCCTGAAAAGTAATAAATAAATACATTAATAAATAAATAAATAACATTTAGATAAGAACAGAATTAACCAGATTTTTTTTTTCCTTGAAGCTGAGTTATTAAAATAAATAAATAAATACATTTAGGGAAGAACAGAGTTAAGAAGCATTTCTCAGTTTTCCCCGAACAGAAATAAATAAATACATTAATTAATTAATTAATTAATTAATTAATTGTAGAGAAGAACAGAGTCAAGAAGCTTTTCTCAGTTTTTTTCCTGAACTTTAATAAATAAATAAATAAATAAATAAATAAATGTAGAGAAGAACAGAGTCAAGAAGCTTTTCTCGTTTTTTTCCTGAACTTTAATAAATAAATAAATAAATAAATAAATAAAAATGTAAAGAAAAACAGAGTTAAGAAGCTTTTTTCAGTTTTCCCTGAACAGTAATAATCAAACAAACAAACAAATAAATAAATGCATTGTAGAGAATAACAGAGTTAAGAAGCTTTTCTCAGTTTTCCATGAAGGTAATAAATAAATTAATACTTTTTTGATAAGAACAGATTTAAGAAGCTTTTCTCACTTTCCCCTGAACTGTAATAAATAAATAAATAAATAAATAAATAAAACATATGTTCACTTTCCAGTGATGGAAAATTTTCATATAATACAGGATGGACAGATATATGGAATATTACAAATATATATACTTTATTAAGACACATACACTACTGTTCAAAAAAACAATTTAAATTTTCATACATTTTGTCTTGGAGGACAAAATGGACAAAAAAGTACACATCCAAAATTTTTATATATATTGAAATAATTTATAACAATTTAATTTAGAATAATTTATAACTCATAAGAATTAAAAATAAACATTAATTGTTACTAAACCTAGAGCAGCTGCACAAGCTCTGATGACCATCCAAACACTAGATGAATATTTTTAGAATATATACAGTATATTGTAATATCATATACTTCAGTATATGATCAGGAACTACTAGTATTCATTTTTAGTAGGCTGTTTATGCTTTTTTGTTGTTTTTAAAAATGACAGTAGCTGCTGACTCGCATTTCAGCAAAAAAAAAAAAAAAAAAATCCTTACTGTGCTATAGAAGAAAGAAAGAGACCTATATCTTGGATGGTCTGAGGCTGAGTAAATTTACAGAAATTTTTTGAGTGAACCATCCCTTTAAATCCAGCCTCAGCTGAAGTCAAACACACCTAAAGATCACATGGTTTTGGGGAAAAACTAATCATTACTTTTATAGGATGACTGTACTTTAACTTTAACAACCCTGTTGAGAGTCCAACGTCTGAGTTATATAAAAGCATGTTCTACCCCATTGGTGAAAATCATATATTTGAAACAAAATTAAAAAAAAAAAAGAAAATATAGGATAGAACAGAATTAAGAAGCTCTGCCCAGTTTTCCCCGAAGCTGTGTTATATTAAAAATTAATTTCACCAAATTGCCAGAGGAGCAAGACAATTAGAGCAGCACAGCGGCTGATTCCCTCAAGTGCCCAGTCAATATGTTCAGTAAACAGCCTGAACTGCACCTCCACTGAATGCATGATAAATTGAGGAAAAAAACAGTGGGCTGAAGACATCAGGTACAAGCTTTATTCATTAGCATAATTACACTCTCTTGAATTGAGTTAATTTCTCTATAGAGCATTTAGCAAGGTGGAGAGAGAGTCTGAAACGCAATTACACCATATTTTCTCCAGAGAGAGACGGCCGTCAGTGACTGACAGGCTCAAATGATTCTCACAGCAAGCCTGCACATATGCGAATGCTGGAAGAGAGGATCGATGAATAAGGTTTAGAACAGAACAATTGACAAAAATAGAGTTGAAAAAATGCTGCTCTGATTTCCACCACTAGAGGTCAGTATAAGCTCATGCAAACTTCAGATATATCAATCGACATGGCTTTGTTGAACTCGTTTGATGAACTTTGGACTGCTGGTGCATAACTAACATCTCCTTACATATCTAAAAACTGAATGACCAGAATAAACACTACTTCATATTATCTTTTAATAGGAGCACATTTGTATTCTGAGGCAATATTGTTTCCTGCACAATCAAATGGGATTAATTAACCACATGATAGTGGTTGTGACCTTTACAGCTCTCTGTGATGATGCTCTAATGAGACCGAGGGTCACGCTGTTGTCTGCTTTGGGTCAGGAGGGACAACATGACTGACACAAGAAATGAGATCCAAAGACGCAGCGTCTCAGTCCCATCTAGATGACTCTCTTCCATCTGTTCACCGTTTGTCTGAGTTCGTCTGACAGGGTGTTCGATATGAGTGATGAGCTCATGCCACTACCAGACAACAGGAACTCCATCAGCCTGCAACTACTGAGAGAAGTTCATCTGAGAGCCACATATCCTTATATATATATATATATATATATATATATATATATCATCAAATCAATAGGTCTATAATCATTTGGAGTAAAATATGATTTATATGGCTTTGTCTACACACACACTGTTAGAAAACAAAGCTGCAAATAGTGTCCAATATCTATTTAAAGCAGCAGAGCGAGGGCTTTAAGAGGAGAACAGTAAGAGGAGTGTGTTTTCTGCTAAGCAGAACGTAGTGATGGGAAATGAGGCATAGGCCTCATTTACATTGATTTATTATTATTATTATTATTATTATTATTATTATTACTACTACTACAAGTAGTAGTAGTAGTATTACAGCATATTTCAATACAATATTCAGAAGATTAAGATTATTTTTTTAACCTTTTTGGCAGTTAAATAGTGAGTCAAAAAAAGTGATGTTACAAAATGTTTTTTAAGGGATGTCAAAATGATCACACCCTAAAATATAAAAGAAATATGCTTAAAGAAATGATTTTAACATTCTTAATATTTAATAATATTTTTAGATTGTAATATAATTTGATATGCTGTACACACACACACACACACACACACACACACACATATTTCATTCTGCTTTCTAGAAAGTAGTTGAAATCATTGTTTTAATTTTTTTATTTTATTGACAGCACTAGTTTACTAACAATAAGAAACATAGTATAGTTTTAGATTTAAATAAAAAAAGATTTGAAACAATTGTGTTTCAAATGTCATACTGATAACACTAACATTTAATTCATAAATGTATGCATTTATTTATTTATTTATTTATTTTAATTAAGTTATATTTTTTATAATCAGGTCAGTTTTTAATTTACATTTTTATT
Organism: Cirrhinus mrigala; assembly: GCA_036247105.1. Lineage (NCBI taxonomy): Eukaryota > Metazoa > Chordata > Actinopteri > Cypriniformes > Cyprinidae > Cirrhinus > Cirrhinus mrigala. Next base: position 15,046,208 of record CM070030.1, read on the forward strand.
AATTAAAATTATAATCGAATTAAAAGTACATTTTTTCAAAGTAATATTGTTTTTTTTTTTTTTTTATCACTGACAATAGATAAAGCCAATTAAATAAAAAAACAAAAAACAAAAAAAAAACAATTGTGTTTAAAATGTCATACTAATAACACTAACATTTAATTCATAACTGTATTTATTTAGTTATTTATTTTAGTTAGGTTTATAATTTGAAATTTGTTTTTAATAGCTAAAATTGCAATCGAATTAAAAGTAAATTTTTTTCAAAGTAATATTTCTTTTGATCACTTACAAAATATATAAAGCCAATTAATTTCTTTTTAAAATAAAAACTGTTTAACGTGTCATACTAATAATACTAACATTTAATTCATAAATGTATTTATTTATTTATTTTAATTGTTATAATTTGAATTATTTTATTAATTAAAATCATAATCTAAATAAAAGTAAATATTTTTCAAAGTAATATTTCTTTCAATCACTGACAAAATATAAAGCCAATTAAATTTTTGTTAAAAATACTTCTTTTAAATAAAATTTGTGTTTAAAATGTCATACTAATAACACTGACATTTAATTCATAACTGTATTTATTTAGTTATTTATTTATTTTAGCTAGGTTATAATTTGAAATTTTTTATGGTTAAAATTGCAATCTAATTAAATGTAAACAATTTGCAAAGTAATATTTCTTTTGATCACTGATAAAATATATAAAGCCAATTAAATAAAAAATAAAAAATAAAAACTGTGTTTAACGTCATACTAATAATACTAACATTTAATTCATAAATGTATTTATTTATTTATTTTAATTGTTATAATTTGAATTATTTTTATTAATTAAAATTATAATCTAAATAAAAGTACATGTTTTCAAAGTAATATTTCTTTTGATCACTGACAAAATATAAAGCTAATAACATTTTTGTTAAAAATACTTCTTTTAAATAACATTTGTGTTTAAAATATACTAATAACACTAACATTTAATTCATAAATGTATTTATTTATTTATTTCATGTTATAATTTAAATTATTTTTTATTTTAAAAAATTATAATCTAATTAAAAGTAAGTTTTTTCAAAGTAATATTTCTTTCAATCACTGACAAAATACAAAGACAATAACATTTTTGTTAAAAATACTTCTTTAAATAACATTTGTGTTTAAAATGTCATACTAATAACACTAACATTTAAGTCATAACTGTATTTATTGAGTTATTCATTTATTTTATTTATTTTATGTATTTATTTTAATTAGGTTATAATTTTAATTATTTTTTATTAATTAAATTATAATCTAATTAAAATGATTTTTTCAAAGTAATATGTCGGTAACACTTTACACTAAGGTGTCATTTGTTAACAATAGTTAATGTATTAACTAACATGAACAATGCATTTATTACACAATTTATTAATCTTTGTTAATGTAAGTTAATAAAAATACAGTTGTTCATTATTAATTCTTGTGAGTTCACAGTGCATTAACTAATGTTAACAAACGACTTGTGATTTTAATAATGCATGAGTAAATGCTGAAATTAACATTAACTAAGATTAATATATGCTGTAGAAGAATTGTATATATATATATATATATACTAGTACTTCTGTATATATATATATATACAGAAGTACTAGTACTTAAGTAATATAGTATTCTGAACATAGCCATAGACATTTTTTCTTGCAGTTATTGGGTTATTGGAAGTCAGTTTCTACTAAGGGGGTAAAGAGGCTTTCTAGCAGGCACTCAAGTGAGCTTCTTTAATGATGACAAGTGCAACTGGAAAGTTTCAAGGAGCTCTACAACATGCTCTCTCATTCAAAGAAGTCAAACTAAACGTAATTAAGTGGGAGTTTTAATGACCAATCACTAATAGCCAGAAAAAAGACTCATGGAATGATGGAGAAGAGAAAAAGGTGAAATATCACTAAAGTATTCCCATCCCAACATCCCAGCTCTGCACGCCCTCTCCGCTGCTGCCTCAGAGCACAGAAAATCTCATTATCTCCCAGCATCCTCTGCAGGAGAAAGCCTCAGTGCAGCAGTTCAGCTCACCAGGTCGCTGCTAACAGACACACACAACCAAGGGCACACCGCGTCCCACAAAAAGAACAAAACGAAATCAGCCCCAGACAGGTCTCTGTGTGGAGTCTCAGAAGGCAAACTCTTCACCCTCACATACAAAACAAGAACACGACTTGATGAAAAGCTTCTTCAGTACCACTTTCGAGAATAAACGCTGATGCTTGAAAAGGTTATTTAAAGGGATAGTTGACTCAGAAATGAAAATCCTGTCAATTTCCTCACCCTCATGTTGTTCCAAACTGGTATGACTATCTTCTGCGGAACACAAAAGCAAAGCTATAACATTTCTAAGTTGCATACAACAAAAGGGTAAATTGACCAGGAAAAAAGGCTCTGAAAGCACCATGAAAGTATCACAAAAGTGGTTCATAGGAATAGCAACTGAAGCCATTTGATAGCTTTGTGTGACAAACAACTTTTAGGTCTTTCGCACTGGAGGTTCCTAGAACTATTGGTGGAAATTTCCGCTTTTTGGCGTGTTCACACCACAGGAACTAGAAACTTTAGTTCTAGAAACTCCATTTGGGGGAACTAAATTAGCTTCTACTTCAGAGTAGGGTCTAAAACAGTTCTATAAAAACTTTATTTGACGCAAGTGTACACTGATTGACCAAACACATTTAAAACACTGGCTACCCAGCATTTTTAAAAAGCCATGTAAACATATTTCCTCCATGAACATGGAAAACAGCACTGTTTTCTGCAGTGTTGTTTTTTTTTTTGTAATACTGCAAGTTGTTATAGAAAATTTAGTCTGTTAGCCTCTTTCAGTCGTGAAAATTGTGTGTTTACATTCCATCTCAAAATACTCAAAACACAACAAAAACAGCAGGAATCATGGTATCCTCCTTTCACCCGTTGCTGACGTTTGTAATGCCACGAATAAAGTCACTGTCGGCTGCTTCAGAGTTCCTGCTGCCGATGTGAATGCAACCTTAAAATAGAACTACTTACTCTTAGAACCACATGGTGTGAAAGCCCCTTTAGAGCAATGGTAACCATTTACATTCACTGTATGAAAAAGAGCAGCACAAACATTCCACAAAATATCTTCTTTTGTGTCCCACATAAGATGTTAAAGCATAAATGTTGAGCAACTGATTACACAGTGTTCATTTCTGGCTGAACTATCCTTTGCCAAGAGAAGTACTTAGAGTTGAAGTCAAAAGTTTACATACACCTTGCAAAATCTGCTAAATGTTAAAGGGGTCATCGGATGCAAACTTCACTTTTACATGTTGTTTGAACGTTAATGTGTGTTGGCAGTCTATGTACAAATCTACCCTATAATGATAAAAATCTATGCAGTGGTTTTTAATTAATCTGTAAAAATAATATCCCCTTTTTCAAATCGAGCCATTCTCAGATGCCTGTCGGTGTGGCGTCACACAGACAGAGGCCGCTCCCACGATAGTTGATTGACATGAGCGTCTTACCACAGACCAGCTGTTACAGTCCAGTAACCTTCCTTATTTCGATGCCGAAGCAGGGATGTAAGTTAGACAAGAATATCTCCGATTGAGGTGTTGTGTTGCTGGATGTAATAATGAACATAGTGGTCGTCATTTACTCCCGACATCTGAGCCGTTGAAGATGCAGTGGATTACATTTGTTTGTGAATGGAATGCGCCTCCCGATCTACATATATCCGTCTATGTTCATGCGAATCATTCGTGATCCAGCTTCACTTACAGCAGAAGTGTGTATAAGCGTTTTTAATGAATCTTTGCGATCGCCTTTCCTTATAACGTGGTAGTTAGGACGTTTAGTGGCTAAACGCGGCTAAAGTAAACAAGCTCGTCATTCCACAGAGAGTAGAGAGGGGCGGGGTGAGCAGAGCTCATTTGCATTTAAAGGAACAATCCCTTAGAATGAGATGTTTTTTGCAGAGCTGATTTTGTCAAGGTAAAAAGGGTGTTGTTTTACAAAACCATTGAGAATTTTTAATCAAAGCATATTAGAGACTTTTCATTAAGACCCTAAAGAATCATATCAGCTTGGAAAATGGGCATCCGATGACCCCTTTAATTATTTTACCAAAATAAGAGGGATCATACAAAATGCATGTTATTTTTTATTTAGTACTGACCTGAATAAGATATTTCACACAGACATTCACAAATAGTCCACAAGAGAAAATAATAAAGGTCTCCTGTAGCGAATCGATGCGTTTTTGTAAGAAAAATATCCATGTTTAAAACGTAAGAATCACTTTAATCTAGCTTGCGCTAACTGTGTTGGCAAGGGGCGTAGCAGGACAGAAACACTACCAATCGCAACGCAATGGAACAGCTGACCAATCACAACACATTTCGTTTTCGGAAGGCGGGCCTTCATTAAGCCCGGAACTATTCGATCCATTTGTGCCAGGCTGGGGAGAAAGGTATTGTAATAATGTAAATTATGTGAAAAATAGTGCGTTTTTTCGAACCACCAAGCATGAGAACATGCTCTAGTACACCTCCAAAACAAAATCAAGACTTTGTAAAAGAGCATAATAGGACCCCTTTAAAATTCTACTCAGGTGTGTTAAAAATATAGCCTCTAAAGTCTCTTTAAGTATACTCAAGTAGCCTTTGATTTCATTAAAATTATATTATCTGCAAGGACTTTTTCAAAAATTGAAATTCTGTCATTAATTACGTTCATAAATGAATTACCCTCACGTCATTCCAAACCCGTGATACCTTTGTTCATCTTCAGAATATAAATTAAGATATTTTTGATGATATCCAAGAGCTTTCTGACCCTGCATAGACAGCAACACAACTGACACATTCAAAGCCCAGAAAGGTAGAAAGGACACTGGTAAAATAGTCCATGTGACATCAATGGTTCAACCGTATTTTCATAAAGCTGTGTCATGGTACTCTTGTAAACGTAAGAGAAAAACATGTTGAATAAAGTCGTTATTTTTGTTTTCCTTGTGCACAAAGTGTATTTGAACCACACAGGGTTGCCGTGTTTTCACAACAAAACCCACCCAATTGCTACTCAAAATCTGTCCAAAACTAGCCCAATCGCGTTTTGGGGGTGTCCCCCGGTAAAACCTTTTGGGTAGGGTTTCCCTGGTAAAACATGCATTCTAGGGTCTAAATATCACATTACTGGGGTCATTTCAACCCTGTGGACATAAAAAACAACCCACAGGAACAGTGTTAAAGTAGCCCAATTCTATAGGAAAACAGAGGACTTGGCAACACTGCAACCACTGATGTCACATGGACTATTTCAAAAATGTTCTTACTACCTTTCTGAGCCTAGAACATGGTACACCCATTGCTGTCTATGCAAGGTCAGAAAGCTGTTGGATTTCATCAAAAATATCTTAATTTGTGTTCCAAAGATGAACAAAGGTCTTCGGGTTTGGAGCGACATGAGGGTGAGTAATTAATGAAAGAATGTTCATTTTTGGGTGAACTATCCCTTTCAGATTTTTAGTACATTACAAGTATATATTCTATACTACTGAAGGCGCTTCTTTTTCACATAAGTGTACCTTTAAAAGTGTCTTAAAACAGTCATAAATATAAGGAGTGCTTTCTAAAAACTCAAACACTTCTTATATTCAAGCTTTAATTCTATTTAAGTTTGAAAACGGCAGATTTGCCACATGCAAGCACACATTGTGTTTTGTGTGGGAGGCGCTGAGTTACGTCTTACACCCATGCAGGGACCAACCTGCTAACACCACAGAGCTAAACTGCTACAAAGCTCTGGTACCTGAGGGGTGGTCTGGCACCAGCACAGAAACAGGGACTTAGGATGTCACGCTCATGTAATCATTGGAGCAGCGAGGATAAATCATAGTGATTCATGGGGATTGTAAACGTAACAATCTGTTGAGAAAAGTATAATACAATCCACGGCCCATTTGTCCTGGCTTTTCTAAGTATAATTTTATGACTTTGCTGTTTGCTGCTGTCTACTTACCAATCTGGTTTATAATCACTGATTTACAGTATATGTGACCCTGGACCACTAAACCAGTCTTATGTTGCACGGGTATATTTGTAGCAATAGGCAAAAATACATCGGATGGGTCAAATTTATCGATTTTTCTTTAAAGATCAGTAAAGATCATGTTCCATGAAGATATTTTGTAAATTTCCTACCATAAATATATTAAAACTTAATTTTTGATTAGTAATATGCATTGCTGTGAACTTCATTTGGACAACTTTAAAGGCGATTTTCTCTTTTTTGCAACCTCAGATTCCAGATTTTCAAATAGTTGTATCTCAGCCAAATATTGTGCTAGCAAACCATACATCAATGGAAAGCTTATTTATTCAGCTTTCAGATTATCTCAATTTCGAGAAATTTTTGTGGTTTTGTGGTCCAGGGTCACATATATTGTGTTATATACACTACCAGTCAAAAGTTTTTGAACAGTAAGATTTTCAATGCTTTTTAAAAAAAAAAAATCTCTTCTGTTCACCAAGGCTGCATTTATTTGATCCAAAGTACAGCAAAAACAGTAAAATTTTGAAATATTTTTACTATTTAAAATAACTGTTTTCTATTTGAATATATTTTAAAATGTAATTTTAGCATCATTACTCCAGTCACATGAATTTTCAGAAATCATTCTAATATTCTGATTTGCTGCTCAAAAAAACATTTATTATTATTATTATTATGTTGAAAACAGCTGAGAGGATTTTTTTAGGTTTCTTTGATGAATAGAAAGTTCAGACAAACAGCATTTATTTGAAATAGAAATCTTTTGTAACATTATAAATATCTTTATCATCACTTTTGATCAAATTAAAGCATCCTTGCTAAATAAAATTAGCAAAACAAAAAAAAATAAAAATAAAAATTAATTTCTACTGACCAAGTTTTTAAATGGTATAATGTATAATGTTACAAATTACTTTTTATTTCGGATAAATGCTGATCTTCGGACATTTCTATTCATTAAAGAATACTGGAAAAAAATGTACTCAGCTTTTTAAATATTATTAATAATAATAAAAAAAGGTTTCTTAAACAGCAAATCAGAATATTAGAATGATTTCTGAAGATTCATGTGACACTGAAGACTGGAGTAATGATGCTCAAAATTAAGCTTTGATCACAGTAATAATTTAGATTTTAAAATACTGTATATTCAAATAGAAAGCAGTTATTTTAAATAATAAAAATGTTACATAATATTATTGCTTTTGCTGTATTTTGGATCAAATAAATGCAGACTTGGTGAGCAGAAGAGACTTTTTTCAAAACATTAAAAACCTTACTGTTCAAAAACTTTTGACTGGTAGTGTAATTTTACAGTATTAATATTTAGAATTTGTATGTTTTATTTTCAGTTGTCATTTGAATGTTAATTAAGTTTTAGTAATTTTATGTGCAGCACAACTTTTATTGGGCGACACTTTGTCTATTAGTGTTATCTTTGCCCTTCTACTAATTCACATTACATATTACAAAAAATGTATAACTAACATATTCTTTACTACATATGAGCTCTCTCACACTCTTAATGCAGATATGAGGAGACACACTTTAGATGATGCTGAATGTGCTTTAGCAATCAAAAGGCATTCAGGACACAATTTAGACTGCAGATGATCCTTAAAAATCAGTGGTGATATAAGCCGCAAACATGTAATTGTGTTTGGGTATGCGTGAGAATATGATTGCTGTAGATTATGTGCTTATGAGGAGGAATAAATGAGAAACAAGCTAGCGTGATATTGCGTGTGTGTTCGCTCATTACCCAGCAGCTCCATGGCGTCATCCTCATCTTCCATCTCGTCTTCAGTCACCGAGGGAGCCGAATCAGGCATGGAGTCAAACGAGTCCTGAGACAACATGGCTGCCAGAAGTTTCTTGTGATTCTGTTGCTGCTGTTTTAGGCCTTTACCCTTGGTCTCCATTTTTAAGCTGCGAACAGAGAAAGAAACGGGGGAAACTGAATATAGCTTTACCATCTAAGAACAGCATTTTTTGAAGACCTGGATATATATGATTACGTAATGCGTGAAATCGCATGTATGCATCACAGAGCTAGTGCAAGACTTGCATTTGTGGTTAAAAAGCATACAAATGTATTTATTACTTTTAGAAAATGACATTGTTTTGCTAGATTAGACCTTTATTCATTGTCTGGGATTGTGTAGAGCTCTTCGAAGCTGCATTAAACTGCAGTTTGGACCTTCAACCCACTGATCCCCATTGAAGTCCACTTTATGGAGAAAAATCCTGGCATGTTTTCTTCAAAAACCATACTTTCTAAACCACATGTGCAATCCTAAATCTATATGAATGTAACAAATATGAGAACAATTTTGATAATGTACTTTTATCTATATTACACATCTTTAAATAATTAAAAATAGCCTAGAAATAGGGTTCACACCTGGGTCAAAAATACCAGATCAATTATTCAATTTTGAGGAAAATGATGAAGAAATAAATTGAACGAAAAATGAACATATGCTGCACTTCGCATGTCTACACTGGTACAATCATTCCCAAGTCTCAGTGATAAATAGTGACAAAAATAGTCTGCAGGGGTTTAATTTGATTGTTATCTTATTGGAATGACATTATTCGTAGATAATCGAAAGGTTAAGGCCAAAGCAGAGCTGTTTTAATATCCTGAGCTGAACATTACTATGCTAATGGCTATGCTAATACTGCACATCTCTCTACTACGAATCATTTAGCCCTTTTCACCTTTTTTGGCTAATTGGGTGTCACTCAGCCAATTCCCAACTCTCCAGTAGTGTACTACAGCATCAGCAATGCTGAGACACATATCCCAGTGCTCATAAACATTCATATGAGCGCATATTTCACTGTATGAAACTCAAGAAGAAACAAGGAGTACTGTTTTTATGTTTCTGCTGTATTCTGCATTTAAATGGCATTACTTTGTGAGCTTTTTGCTCCTTTTCACACTTTAGAGGGCACTGCACAATCCATATTTGAATATTTTTCAAATATCACATATTTTTGTGGACATTTTAGGGTTCTTGGAGTACTGTGTAAATTCCATGGTTTGTGAGAACGGTAAACTGGTAATCATTCAGTAACTGGTTCTGTCCAAAAGTCTTAGACCATTAGTGAACATGCTTTTATTAACATGCAAGTACTATTAGTGACCTAGAAATAAAGCAGATCTTTAAAATTTCTTAACCATTTTATGTTACTAATAGGGGTGTAACGATACATGTATTCGTAACCGTCACAGTACGGGCATCTCGGTTCGGTGCATTAGGCCTTTCAACGAATACAGGCAATTCACCCTCAATCCAGAAGGGGGCGCCCGCAGTAATGCGACTTTGTTTGATAACCGACAGCAGAAGAACAGCGAATGCCAGGAGTTACTAGTGATGAGAAGCTCGGATCATTTTACCGACTCGGACCTTTGAGTCTCGTTCAGCAAAATGAACGAATCTTTTTTCGAGTCATTTCGTTCATTTTAGCAAAATATAATTAAAATGTTACGTGTTACCTCCCTAACACATATACTGCTTACACAAACGTTGATCACACTACAAACAAGACGAAACTATAATGCTATAAGAAACAGAAAAGATTAATTCATTGTTTACCTGGGTCTTTAGTCTATGATTAGCTCAACCTCGCCTCTTATCTGACAAGCTTTCGGGTTTGAGTCGTTCGTTCATCACGTTCAGCTCCATAAGGTTAACCTATGGAGTCTGAGCCGGAAAGAGAATTGATTAGTTCATCTCTCGAGTCTTCGGGTTCGAGTCGTTCGTTCATCACGTGACAGCCCCATAAAATGAACAAACGACTCCAAAATCCCGAAAATTCGTAACAGGTGAATTAATTCCAGTACAGCACCTGATAGGATGTTGCGCATGCGCGACTGAACGAATCACTCCCCGAGACGACTCGTTCGTCCCGAGTCACATTAAAGATTCATTCAAAATAAACGAATCGTTCAAGAACGACCCATCACTAGGAGTTACGCACTAGAAAACAAAGCCCACTAGTGACCATGTGCTTATTATGAACGCGTCTCTCACTGATAAAGGAGTATAACGTTACTTTAAAGGCTTGCGCACTCAACTCTTTACGAAATGGAGCTTTGTGCTCTTGTATCCTACCTCTCTCATTCGGCACAAATCCAAATATTCCATAATATTTCCATATTTGCAATGCATCCAAATGCTAAACTATTATTTATTATGTAAATTTTAGACTGCGGGCGCGCTGATGTTTGGTTCACTGTGTTTTATTTTGATAAAGTACTAAACTGCGCTGTCAAGTTAGCAATGCTAGAAGCCTGGAACTGATGTGTTTTGTGTTGGTGTGCGCCGGCGCGATTACTTCAATTTTGCTCATACCAGCAAAATCAGCTTAAACAAAAAATAAATAGAATGTCGCTTTCTGCCATTTGAGTTTCCTTTCTGTCACAAAACTGAACTGGGCAAATATTAGGCTACGTTTTGCCCCTTGTCTATTAGTTAACTAAATTAAATATATTTCAAGTATTTATTCCCTGTTTGTATATATGTACTGCAGATTTGATAGCCTATATATGACATTTATTTGATATAATATTTAGTATTTTCACATGTATGTGGAAAAAAATTGTAATTTGTATTACTGTCTGTTTAAAATAAATGAAAAGAAACCTAGCATAGTAGTTTTTTTTTCTGTTGTACCAAAATTGTATCGAAACATGACATCTGTGTACCGTTACACCCCTAGTTACTAAGTTCCCATGTTTTAGTTTTTGTACAAAAAGAGAGAGATAAGTGGAAATATTTAAATGTTTTTGCATTTTATGTTAAAACTGTTTCATTCCTTGAGAAAAACACATTTTTGTGTTCTGTTTCAAAAATGTTGTGGTCTCTAAAAAAAAATGTTACATTTTCTCAACTTTTACTGTACGTTCCCACAAGAAACTTTATGTTCGCTTGCAAAAATGTTTACATTCTGTCACTAAACATCTGCATTCCACTGAGCAACTTTACTCACAAAACAAATGCATTCGCTTACAAAATGTTTGCGCTCCCTCCGAAAAAGTTTATTGTATATTCCCCTGAGAAACCTTACGTTCTCTCATGAAAAATGTTTGTTTTGTTGCAAAGCGAATGCATTTTGGTGAGAAACTTTACATTGGCTCACAAAACCATTGCATTCTCTTATAAAATGTTTCCGTTCTCTCACAAAACTTTTACTGTATTCCTGTATTTTACTTTATAAAACTATTTACTGTATTCCTCTGAGAAACTGTATTCCTCTGAGAAACACGTTTGCTCACAAAAATGTTTGCGTTGTGTCGCAAAGCATTTCTATTCTGCTGAGAAACTTTACATTTTCTTGCAAAATATCAGTTCTCTCTCAGAAAATCTTTACCATACATTCTCCCCAGAAACTTTACATTCACTCAAAAATATTTAGGTTCACTGATAAAAATGCAAAAGAATTGCATGTTGCCAAGAAATTTGCATTTGTGACTGAAATAACATTACATGGGAGGCAAAACTATATTAAAACTATATTCAATGCTTTTGATAATGGATAAGAAGTTTTTCTGTAAACACAATTTATAACTAAAAAAATTTAAAACTACTTTTTCCGCTCATCTCGTGCATGTCCCCTTAAAGGGCTAGTTCACCCAAAAATGAAAATTCTGTCTTTACTCACCCTCTTGTTGTTCTAAACCTGTAAGACCTTCATTCATCTTCAGAACACAAATTAAGGTATTTTTCATGAAATCACAACAAAACTAACACGTTCAAGGCCCAGGAAAGTAGTATGGACATCGATGGTTCAACCCTAATTTTATGAAGCTACAAGAATAGTTTTTGTGTGCAAAGAAAACAAAAAATAACGACTTCTTTAACAAAGTCCTTTCTACCTTTCTGCCTTTCAGTCTTGAATGTGTCAGTTACATTGCTGTCTATGCAGGGTCAGAAAGCTCTCGGATTTAATCAAAAATATCTTAATTTGTGTTCCGAAGATGAACGAAGATCTTAGGGGTTTGGAACGACATGAGGCCAAATAATTAATGACAGAATTTATTATTTTAAGGAGTAAATTAGACTGTTAATCTTATGTTTTCAATGTGATCTCAGTCTTTTGGGCCCAACTGTAATATATTCAAATAAAGCAGACTAAAACAGACTATCACAGATGAAACTTGATGAAAACAAATATGCTATTCATTCTGTGGGCAGAGAGCTGTATGAATCAATCACTCCATTAAACCTCTTTGGCACTACATTAATTGTTTCATGCACAGAAAAGCAAAAAAAAAAAAAAAAAATCTGTTTCACAATGCATTCAGCCCACATATGTCAGTCTAACAAACATCCACAGTACAGGACGCTGGTAGAGTTTCATATAAATACAAATGTTACTGTTGTGACAACACCAGCTCAGTTTGGCTTAATTACACAGAGGTGGAATTAGTGACCTGATTTATCCTGTCATTTCACTTAATAAGGCACTTGTTCTAGTGGAGGGGAATGTGGTAAACAGAGTGCAGTGAAGCACAGCTGACACAAATAATGATTTAGGAACAAGCTTCATAAATGGAAACATTCAGTTTACTCATTTCTGCTCCTGTCATGCAGAAGAGCTTGTCTTTCAGATGGAGCCTGACCAGGGTTCAAATCATTAGACTGTTTCAAACAATGAATCTGAGGCCGTGCTACTGAAATAAAACGAAAGCGAGAAGGTATTGCTTCAGATGAATGCAATTCAATGAAACTATGTAAGCCTTTGCGTGGGTTGCTATCCTTGTTAGACAGAACTAAAGTTGTACTGCTGCTGCGTTCCTGTGGGATGAGAAACTCTCCACAACGTCCTCCTGGCAGAACAGATTGTATCCACAGAATCATTCGCTGCTTCAGAAAAGAAAAACAAGACCACAAAACCAAAGCTGAGAATGAAGTAATATGGAATAACCATGATGTAAATAGCTTGAAATTACACAGACCACAAGGGCCACGAGGAGTCAACTGGCTGTAAATGCGAAAGCCATCCAGTAGGAATGGAGGAAGGATAGATGGTGACCTGGAAAGCTTAGCCAAACAAAAAGCTGCAAGTAGGTCAGTTTAATAAGTGTGACGTATGTCATTCTCAGTTGCTGACACCTCAGTATGCCTCAATATACACACAGCGAATCTGTGTTTTAAGTACGAATGATTTGGAAAGTGTTACGTAGTAAGTGGGAAGTGTGATGAAATGCAGATTAACTGATCGCAGGTCAGCTCGTGGTTTAGTAGATGCAGCTTTTACAGATGGCAGTGATACACAATACTCATTAGCTGTGAACTCTCTGCCTCCCCTCTTGTATTTGCATATATAATACATACTTTATTTGCATAAGACACGCAAAGACTGTAAGCCAGGTTTTATTACCTTCTCTCCAACAAGGCTTAGTGTATAAATAAGTAAACAATGACATTGATTATTATATTCAGTTGTAATCAATGGATTAAAGGGAATAAAATTAGTGCGCCATTGCTTGAAAGTTTGCGAACCCTTTAGAAATTTTTTATATTCCTGCATTAATATGAACCAAAACATAATCAGATTTTCACACAAGTCCCAAAAGCAGATAAAGAGAACCCAATCAAATAAACGAGACAAAAATATTTTCTTTGTAATTTATCTATTCAGGAAAATCACATATCTGTGAGCTGCAGAAGTATGTGAATTTCTAGGATTAGCAGGTCTTACAGGTTTGGAACAACATGGGAGTGAGTAATTAATGACAGAATTTTCATTTTGGGTGAACTATCCCTTTAAACAATCTGAACTAATCTTCTTGGTTAGTAGAATCAAACATTTAAGTCACTGGGATGAATTAAAATGAAAAATTAAAGCTGTAAGCAGCGTTGAAAGGGCTCACCACCACCCGGCGGCGAACAGTGGGCAATATGCATTTAAAGTGGTAAATATAGAAGGAATATGTCAAAGCCATTTATATGTGCAAAACTTCCTGCTACCAGGTGATGGCGCTATGACTATAACTGGACATATTGGCATGATGTCTTTAGGCCAGCACTTTTATCAAACATATGAAGTCTGGTGCAGATTGAACATGGTATGTTTGACGTATACTGTTGCCAAGAGGTGGCGCTATGATTATATCTCAATATTGGCCTTTAGATGTCTTTAGACCAGGACTCTTATCAAACATGTGAAGTTTGGTGCAGATTAGGACATTGCATGTTTAAGTTAGTGTAAAACAAGTAATTTCCTGTTGCCAGCAGGTGGCGCAATGATTTTAACAGAATATTGGCCTTTAGATGTGTGAGTCTGGGACAGATCAGACATTGTATGGCAGAGCTACAACACCTTCTATTCCCATGGCGAAAATTCAAACGGACACACCCTTCAACGAAAACACAGGATCTTCGGATTTTAACAATTGCAAAGGCCCTTAGAGTACACTGACCATATATATTGTTGAAGTCTTTTAATGTCTATGAGGAGTTTGTTGGAGCGCAAAACATGTTGCCAGCAGGTGGCGCTATAGTTATAACTGAATATGGTCATGGGCATGTGTTCAGGACAGGACTCTTATCAAACAAGTGAAGTTTGAGGCAGATCGGATATTGTATGCCTGAATTATAACAACTTCCTTTTTCCTTTTGACACGCCCTTTAATGAAAACTCAAGATCTTCGCAATTTAATGTCACAAAGGATTTAGATTACACTGACCAAATTTGGTGTTGATCTGAATAGATCTCTAGGAGCAGTTCATTTAAATACAAAGCCTGAAAATGGCAAAAAACGTCGAGAAAATTCAAAACAACAGACTTCCTGTTGGGTTTCGGACTTCGCACCGAGCAAATTTTTTGTAGGTATTGGTGTGTTACATGTGTCTACCGAATTCCGTACATGTATGTGAAACAGCTCAAGGGGCACTTCGTTGAAATTTTGTAGGTGGCGCTATTGAGCTATTTTGCCACACCTACTTCTGAAACCCATATCAGATGCAAGTTTTCACCACTTTTGGTGTGTGCGCAGTTTCATGAGTTTTCAAGCATGTTTAGGCCTTCAAAAATGCGATTCATTTTGGAGAAGAAGAAGAATCTGAGCAATTCCAGTAGGGTCCTCGCACCATCAGTGCTCGGGCCCTAATCATGCATGCTTAGTTTTCTGTAAATGCCATGTGACTAATCATTCTGGAGCTGCAGCAGATAAGGTCATTACAACACTAAATATCCGATGCCACCACAAGAACAGTGCTGGGTCTGACTCCCAGCCCTTAATCAAAACTAAAGTAGGCATTTAGGGGCTGCAAAAGAGTCAAACGGTCATCTGAGCATGCTGTACATCTGAGCATTTAGGCCCCATGAATGTTTCTGACTGGATCCCTGCGGTGAGAGTGGGTTGATGGGGATGTTTATGAATGTAAGGAAAGAAGAGTGATGTGGAGCGTAGGAGTCAGATGGAAACGGAAAGGGAGGAGGGGAGAAAAAAAGAGAGCGAACGAGGGGGTTTACGCTTTATAGTATGTTGCCTGTGTGTAAAGGGAATGGGAGTCCCACACTGGGGCTTTATCATCTCTATAATCAGTCACAAAAACCCTTCCCAGAATCCACCTCTGCCTCCATCTAATTTCCCACCAGCTTCGACTCTCTCCCAGACGTCCTCCACCGTCTGTCTGCAGTGCCTGAAGACTGACAGCTAAGGAGAGCCTTGCTGTTTCAGGGTGAGGTTATGAGGGAAAAGCAACGTTTTGTTCCAGAAGAGGGAAGGCGGTGGTCATTATACAGAGCAGCTGCCGTTTTCTTCCTCTATGTCAAATTGCAGAACAGGTGTTGAAAACAGCCCTGCTGTGCTTCAGCACGTGCGCAGAAATATTGAGAAGATTTGTAGCCCCTACTCATGGGGTTTTGGACTGGCAGATTCATGTCTTGAATGACAAAGCAAGGTCTGAACTAGGGCTGTCAATAAGGGTAACCAGACGTCCCTGTTATTTGAGGACAGTCCAGGTTTTTGATGTCTTGTCCCTGACTAGAGCTGTCTCCAGAAATGTCAGCCAGTTCAAAACAAACTACAAAAAGATTGTAAAAAAAAAAAATGCCTCCATCGTGATAAGATTGGATGACATATGGTCGACTGTGATTGGTTCATGCGATAAACTCCGCCTCTTGTGTTCATGCTCGTTCTGCGTTCGCAAATCAGTCAGAATGAGGGACTTTTTAGTGAGTAATCAGCTTGGTGAAACTGAAAGTAAATTTCAGCATCTGTGACCAATATTTACCGAGCTTTGATGACTAATGATCCAAAAAAATCAAAAATAGTTAAAAATTAACTATTAAAAAGAACAGCTGAACATATGTTTACAAATAAAATCTATTTAGGGGTTCAAGCGCGTAGTTTGATCGGGCAGACCAAACCGTAAGTCGTAGAGGCTTGAAACTTCTAGGGGTGGTAGTACTCAAACCGTCTATGTCATCACCAAGGCTCACCCCAATTGGCCTGACGGAGGCACCTACAGCGATCAAAAATTGCTAATAACTCCTAAACCATTCACCTGCAGACTCGAGTGTCTTATGTTGTTGAAATCCTTGGCTCACGCCGGGCAAAATGCGGATTCATGCATCAACCTGCCGAAATTTTCGGGTATTCTGCATTTTTTGAAAACCTACTTTTGTGTACTAGCCCTAGTTTTTTTGGCCGATCTGAATCAAACCAGTGCAGGAAGATTCTCTGGACAGTGAATATCAATAATTATCAAAAAAACCCTAAACTTTCGACTCTCCGTTGCAAAGGGATGCCAAAACGTTCTAAAGTGGTAGGGCCGCTAGCCTTTACTAAAACGGCTGTAACTTTTAAATGGAAAAAGAAACCTTCGCCAAGCTCACAACATGTATGTAAGAGGTGAATCTGAGGCCACATGAAAAAAGTCATGGAGCTCGGCCACTTAGTGATGCTATAAAACGGAAAAAACATAAAAATGGCCATAACTATGCAACTGTTTGTCCTATCAACGTGAAAATTGGTATGCACGCTCTTGGTCCAAAGTGCCGTAAGTGTCTAAAAGGACATTTGCATATCTCCAAAAAACATGGACAGATGAGCTTTTAGCACCTTTTAGACAAGGTTACTGAGGGCGATCGAAACAAAACTTGGTGGGCCTACTTGACTCATCATGGCCCTAAACTGTGAGAAATCTGAAAGAATTCGGCCAATGGGAGGCGATATTACACTTTTCAAGGGCATAAACAATTTTATGTTGCGCTGTTTTTCACAAATATGCACACTATTCGATCATACAATTTGATTATAT
The DNA here is from genome assembly GCA_036247105.1 of Cirrhinus mrigala. NCBI lineage: Eukaryota > Metazoa > Chordata > Actinopteri > Cypriniformes > Cyprinidae > Cirrhinus > Cirrhinus mrigala. The sequence continues at coordinate 15,063,562 of CM070030.1, forward strand.
GATAGTACTCCTCATTCCAAACAACTTTGCCTCAAGAACCACTGCTGTCAATTAAGTCATTTGTCAAATGATTAAGAAGATGAAAAAACCTACTTTTCTCAATCTGGAAAAAAAAAAAAAAAAAAACTGGAGTACAATTCTCTGGACTCTCAAGGTCAATAATTATCAAAAAACTGTTGAAATTTACCCTTTGGGAAGCTAGAACATGGTCATTAAGAAAAGGGGGCCATTTAAATATACCTAACAGCCTATAAAGCCTCAACAAAAACTCAAAACTTCACAAAATTAATTTATATATATATATATTATATATATATATATATATATATATATATATATATATATATATATATATATACAGTATATATATAAATATTTAGCAAGGATGAATTAAATTGATCAAAAGTGCATAAACAAACTGTCACTTAGTATTTTAGCGCAGCATTTAGTCTGTATCAGAAGAAGAATTCACATGCGAGAAACATCAACGAAAGCGAATGTTATTAAATAAAATATCTCATTTGCTACACAAATAAAAGCCAATATCATATGCCACATCCTCAACACACCCTAATAAATATATTCAGTAAAAATCAATCCACTGCTCAATATTTTGTTATAAAAGCCACAATCATCTAGCATCAACTGTAATGAACTGTTGCACCTTTAAAGGTCTAAATATGCGTAATAAAAAGTAGAAGCCCAGTGGCACAATGCTAGAGGGGAATGTGTTTACTCCTATAATGATTCATTCATACTGATGAGGACTAAGGCTAGAGATCACAGCAGCCCATTGCCTTCGTCCTCTGAAATGAAAGTCTCTGGCAGCACTTGTACAGCTATGTGCACTGGGGACGCCTGCGGTATCGACCCGAGGCTCCATAATTTACTGTAATCAAGTGAGAGAATATTTTAATGGAATGAAGTCTCTTCTGTCAGCCGGCTTCTGAATATGATTTATTATTTAATATCTGATCCTTTCTAATTAGCCGCATTCTCTGCGGCCAGCCTCTGCCCTCCATTCAAACACCAGCCAATTAAAATCACCCTAGTAACGTCTTTAAAGGGTCGAGGAGCTGCAATTGCTGTTTTAAAGATATAGCTGTGCTATGCAGACACATTCAAAGAACATCTCTCCTCGAGGGATTTATATGGGGTTACCGGAGGCAACGGTATTCTTTGATTAGAAAACCTGACAAAACATCTCAGCTTTATAGAGATATTCAGAGAAAGTACATTATACAGTATGACATATGCATTATTAAACTCTGGCTCGCTTTATTGTAGCACTTTTTATATGCAAATAAATTAGAATGTGACAGGCTGTCATGATCTTTCCTTTCAACAACTTAAGAGGAAGTAAAAATGCGAAACACTCATATACAATCTCTTAAATTCAATGAAAGTGGATGGCGACCATGGGGTGTCAATCTCCACATAAAAGATCATAAAAACAACCCACATGACACACTATGCAGAGAGAACTTTCTTTTCAAAACTAGATATCCATGGTCACCATTCACTTTCATTGACTGGAAAAGAACAGCCTGAACAATCTTCTAAATATCACCTTTTGTTTTCAACATACGAAAATAAGTCATAAGGGTTTCAAAAGACTCACCTTCCAACAGGACTGTTGTCTTTGCTCACCCAACCCTCAGTTTTGGCTCTTGGGACGGGGGGCTGAAGCATCTCGGCCGCAAGTGGGTCCGAATCTTCTTCCTCACGGCCCACCCACTCACCCACCACCCGCGGCCTCAGTATAGAATTATACGCCCGGGGATCCTTCCAAAGAGAGGCCAAGGTGTGACAAGCGGAGAGAAGAACAGAGAGAGACATAAACATAACACAATCTGTGGTTATGCAAATGAGTAATCAATTACAGAGGTGATAATTAAAAGGACTGATGTTTAAGTATGACTCATTATCTAAGCTACTTATGTGGTCAGTCATTTTTACAGTGAATAGATTTTAATAATGGAGGACACGCATGGTGAGCAGCAATAAAAAATTCAGCTTTGACATCATACTTTTGCAGTAGTTTATCAGCAACTGGCAATTATGAGAAAATGTCCTCTATAACAGTAGTACAGGAAGAAATTCATTTGCATTAATAGCTAAATGTTTTAATATTCATTTGAAATACCAAATTGGGAACAGAGGGAAGCCTGGGCAAACGGCCAAAAAGACAGGCTATTCAAGTTTTAAAAAAACTGTACTATATTCTGAGAAATATGACTAAGGCTGATGTTTTAGCTGAATCAATCAAACTTGGCTTTTCTTTATCTAAACAAATCCATAACTGTATTTGATTTCCATTACTGCAAGACAGCATACTAGACAAAAAGAAATAAAAAGCATCATACCAGGTCAAAGTCATCGGAAACAGCAATGCCTGTGCAAAGAAAATAATTAACAGATCAATGTCATCACAAAATAGTTTACTGGACACTCTAAATTAGACGTTCTCAATTGGTTTTCAGGACTTGGAATTTATAGTCCAACACAGAACCAAGTGTAATTTCTTTCTTTAGTTTATTTACAGTTAGCTATATTTTATTATTTGCTTTTAGCCTTGTTTTTTTTCCTACTGTCAGAATGTACCTGAGACTCATTTTGGGGTCATGACCTACCAGTTGAGAACCACTGACCTAGAGAGCCTTTGGCTGCAACAAAATGAGTTTATTTTAGAATATTTATAATAAATTAATAAACGCCTGAAGCTAAATATAGTCAGTGATTCAAAAGCAGACAGATTTCATAGTTACACAGTTTATTGCTTAAAGGGATAGTTCACCAAAAAAATAAAAATTCTGTTATTAATTACTCACCCTCACGTTGTTCCAAACCCGTAAGACATTTGTTCATCTTTGGAACACAAATTAAGATATTTTTGCTGAAATCCGAGAGCTTTCTGACCCTACAAAATGAAGCTACGAAAATATGAAAACAAAAATAATGACCTTTCTAGGCCTTAAGCGTGTCAGTTGTGTTTCTGTCTATGCAGGGTCAGAAAGCTCTCGGATTTCGTCAAAAATATCTTAATTTATGTTCTGAAGATGAACGAAGGTCTTACGGGTTTGAAACGACCTGAGGGTGAGTAATTGATGACAGAATTAAAATTTTTGGGTAAACTATTCCTTTAAAATTTCTGGATCGCTGTTGGTTCACTTACTGCGGGACAGGTTCTCCAAGGCTCTGCCGAGCTTCTTGCTCTCTTGCAGTATGTGATTGAGTTCATCAAAGTCTCGACTCTCAGGTTTGGTCCTCCAATCCCAGGTAGGGCGCAGTATTGAACGAGGCACTGCAACAGAAAACAAATAAAATACTTTCAATAACTGAAAGCTAAACATCCCTCCTGTCCTGTTTAAAAGTCACAATGTAATACTTGCATCATTTTTGTGCACAGTGATGCGAACAGAGCTGCTCCGAGACACTAAAAACATCAGATCACGAGCTGCTAGCGTTTAAATAAACACAGTGCTGCGCTTCACTCGAAAATACACATTGCATCAGACTGTTTATATGATTAAATCACAGTCGTTGTGATAACCATACTGTACAGTTAAACTGCTTTAAATTACTTTTTTTCCACATCAATCTACACTCCATACACCATAATGACAAAGCACAAAACAGGTTTGTAACAACTTTGCAAATTTATTAGAAATAAAAAATTTAAATGATTCCATTGCATAAGTATTCATACCCTTTCTGGGATGCTTGAAATTGAGCTCAGGAGCACTCATATCACTTGTAGATGTTACTACACTTCGAGTGGAGTTAAACTGTGGCAAATTCATTTGAATGAATATGATTTAGAATGGCACATACCTCTCAGAAAAGATCTAACAGCTGAAAATGCATAACAGAGCATAAACCAAGCCCTGAGGTCAAGATAACTGCCTGTAAAGCTCAGAAACAGGCTTGCGTCAAGGCACGGATCTGGAGAAGAGTTTTAAAAAAAAATTCTGCTGCATTAAAGGTTCCCAGAAACATGTAGCCTCAATTATCTATAATCGAAGACGCTTGAAACAACTAGGACTCTTCCTGGCCAAACTGAGCAATTGATGGAAAAGGGGCTTGATTAGACTGGTGACCAAGAAGCTGATGGTCACTCTTGTCGAGCTCCATGATCATATATGCAGATGGAAGAAACTTACAGAAGGACAAACATCACTGCAACACTCCACCAATCTCCATCAATCTCCACCAAGCACTGCTCATCACCTGCAGAGTACCATCTTAAAAGTAAAGTATGAAGGTAGCAGCCTCGTGCTGTGGGGCTGTTTTTCAGCGGCAGGGACTGAGGGACTAGTCAGAGCAGAAGGAAAGGTCAATGCACCAAAATATTGAGATAGCCTTAATGAAAACCTAGTCAAGAGCATACAGAAGCTCATAGACAACTCTTATAGACAACTCTGTGAATGTCCTCGAGTGGCCCAGCCACAGCCTTGGCTTGAACGCAATCAAATATTTTTGGAGACGCCTGAAAATGTCTACCATTTTAAAAACTTTTATAATTTTTAAAAACTATAAAAACTTGAGGCTGTAAAGGTGCTTTAACTAAGTACTGAGTTAAGGGTATGAATACTTATGCAATGTACTTATTTTAGTGTTTTATTTTTTAACAAATGTGCAAAGTTGACAAAAATCTGTTTTGCTGTCATTATGGTGTATGGAGTGTAGACTGATGTGGGAAAAAACTAATTTAAAGCAGTTTAACATAATTCTGCAACATAAAATGTGGAAAAACTGGGGTGTGAATACTTTCGCAAAGCATTGTACATTGCTAGAATTCATTACAACACATTTTTTCATACTTCTCAGGTCAGAAAATAACAAAATCTGATAAATATGTAAAAATCATATCCAACCAAAGTGAGTATCAGTCACTTTCCTGACTTGAGCAATCACTGAGCATTTTAAAGACAATTTTACTTTGGCCATCATCTGAGGACTCTTGACAACTTGTTTTGGGAAAAGTATTTCAAATTGTAGTATTTTATGCTGTCTCTGTGCATAGCCTCAGCGCAAAAAAACCCAAACGTGCACAGATTGTCAGCCATACGCAATACCTCTGTGAGTCTGACTAAGAGCACTCGCAGCAAAAAGTGTAACACTGAATAATTTAGAGCACTCACAACGTCAAGCTAAATGTGTTTGCCACTGCTGTGACTCAGAGGTATTTGCTTTCAGCGCAGTGCATGTTTTGCAAATGATTTCTGTACAGGGTGTTTTCCGATACACCTCTAAAACACATTCACCAAGCCTCTCTAATTGCTTTAAACGTGGCCTATGCGGACAAAAAGCACTGTATGCGATATGATGGCATGCGGTAAGAGCTGCATTTTTTTTCCAGACAAGTATTTTAGAAAAATAGCCTAACTCTATGACTCAACGACAGCGCAGGTTATCTCAGGTAAAAGAACAAAACAGCTCATTAGCTTCTGTGATCAAGCGCCACAGCGCTAAAGCTGGACGCTGGATACCCAGAACGACCAATTAGTGTGTTATGATAATCTTGAAGATCATTTGGATTGGTCTGAAATAAGTATTTTGATGCCTTAAGGACTGTGCTTTTATGCATGAGCTTGATTTACATAAAACCCTGACATTAAATCAGGTAGATATATAGCATATCAGAGTTAGAAGTGTCCTGCATGATTTGTTGCTTAGGGAGAACCGATGCTGCCTGTCTTTCTCATGTGAGAGCTTGAAAATGAGAGCTACTATGCATACTGCAGCATGTTTTTTTTTTTTTTTTTTTTTTTTTTACCATGTGTAAATCACACTGTTTATTTTGAGTAACCTCTGGACTCATTATGTGAAACATCACTGCCTGGAAACCAAAAGCCTACATTTTTGCTAACACCTGACGTAGCTGACACTTCAAAGATGTTAAATGAATAATTCACGCAAAAAAGGAGAAAATTTACCGCAGCGCCTAAATCTCATACACACTTGTGAATATCAAAACTTGATGCCGAGGATCGCATTTACATGTACAAACCAAATGTTCATTATAAAAACCCAAAAAAGCATGAAAATATTTGAGACTTTGAATATTTTTTTCTTTTTCAATAAAAGAACAACAATTGTGACCCTGTACCACCAAACCAGTCATAAGGGAACATTTTTTATTTAAGATTTATACATCCGAAAGCTGAATAAATAAGCTTTCCATTGATGTATGGTTTGTTGGGATAGGATAAAAAAATCAAAATATTGAGAAAATCGCCTTTAAAGTTGTCCATTACTAATCAAAAATGAAGTTTTACTATATTTACGGTAGGAAATTCACAAAATATCTTCATGGAACATGATCTTTACTTAATGTCTTAATGATTTTTGAAAAAATAAAAATCTATAATTTTGACCCATACAGTGTATTGTTGGCTATTGCTACAAATATACCTGTGCTACTTATGACAGGTTTTGTGGTCCAGGGTCACAATTTAGGAAGTTTCATGGCCTACAATTAACCCTGTATAGCCTGACATATGAAATAATACTTTTAAAAAATACATTTTTCAATAAAAAAAATGCAATGTTTATTGAGCACTGACAAAATATAAAACGAAATCTAAAAAAAGGGTTTGCATACGCATTTGTATGTAAGCTTTTATGGCTTATATAGGGAAAATATGGAATTCTAGGAAAAAAAGTCAGTTTTATTCAAAAATATACTATTTGGTGCAAATTTTCATTGTTGGGGGCATATAAATCCTAATGTTTCATACTTACAAAACATTTTAAAGCGATAGTTCACCCAAAAATGAAAATTACACCATGATTTATTACCCTCAAGCCATCCTAGGTGTATATGACTTTATTCTTTCAGATGAATACAGTCGGAGTTATATTAAAAAAAATGTCCTGGCTCTTCCAAGCTTTATAATGAATCCAATAAAGTCCAATAAAGGGCATCCATCCATGATATGTAGTGGTCCTACATCACTGCAGAAGTACCGACCCAGTGTTTACAAAGTGAATGTGCAAAGAAGGTCAAACGGCCTTTACAAAAAAAGGTAAAACAGCGATGTAGGACAATTTTGAAGTTGGAGGAGAAAATGAGATGGGAGTTTTTCGGCATACCCTAACTGTCTTGAACTGGAATACACAGAGTACGCATGCGCATCACAGAGCTAGACAAGACGAGCATTTGTGGTTAAAAAGTATATAAACTAAATTTTTAGTTCTTCTTCCTTCGGCTGGGATTGTTTTGAGCCCTTTGAAGCTGCATTTAAACTGCATTCTGGAAGTTCAAACTCACAGGCTCCATAGAAGTCCACTATATGGAGAAAATTCCTGAAATGTTTTTCTCAAAAAACATAATTTCTTTAAGACTGAAGAAATAAATACATGAACATCTTGGATGACAAGAGGGTGAGTAAATTATCTCTGAATTTTTGTTCTGGAAGTGAACGAATCCTTTAAACCGGCGTTTCGCGCTGGAATTCCCGCTCTGCTTCTGTGAACAGTAAACCCCACCTACTTTGATTTGATTGGCCATCTCAATCATTTTGACATTGACGAGCACTGCTGATCTGAAGCGCCTTGTATATGCAGAAGTCACACGAATGATTTGCCAGAGCCACGCACATCTGTAGACTTTCGCAGGTTAATTCTCACACTTTAATAGTATTTATAGCTCTTAAAGGAAAACTCCGCTTACAGAACAAAAATTTACAGATAATGTACTCACCCCCTTGTCATCCAGGATGTTTATGTCTTTCTTTCTTCAGTTGTAAAGAAATTACGTTTTTTGAGGAAAACATTTCTCAATATAATTCACTGCTATGGTGCCCCGAGTTTGATCCCAAATGCGGTTGTAAACGATCCCACCCGAGGAAGAAGGGTCTTATCTAGCGAAACGATCGGTTATTTTCATTTAAAAAATACAATTTAAATACTTTTTAATCTCAAACGGTTGTCTTGCTCTGCCTGAACTCGGTATTTTTCCGGTTCATGACAGTTAGGGTATGTCGAAAAACTCCCATCTCATGTTCTCCCTCAACTTCAAAATTGCTGTTTTACCTTGTTTGATCCTCTTTGCAAAGACTGGGTCGGTACTTCTGCAGCGATATAGGATGATTTTAAAATTATTTTTGAAAGTTGAATCCTTTAAACCGACGTTTCAGTTTCTCACATTTCTCACGTTTCTCACATTTCTCTCATTTTAATAGTATTTATAGCTCCTAACAGGCTGTGTGATTATAAAGGACGTTTATCTCAAAATGTACGCAGTTTTGCAGTTTTCCCTATTTCTTGCATGCCAGTGATTATCCAATGCCAATGTAAACACCCAGCTTTAAAATATAAGAACAAAAACAGAAACACAATTGCAGGATTTTACAAACTCACTGATGTGAAAACAATCTAAGTCAGCTTGAAATGGGCACAGACACCCATCCACAGTTTAAAATGGTGTTACACGTATTAACAATCTCCCTTCGTGCCATTTCCCCAATACTGGCCGAAAGCCTCCACTCAGGCAGAAATAGAACCGCTGTCAGTAACAGAGCATCATATTCAATTATTAAAGACTCTAATACGAGTTACTCCCTCAGCAATATGTATCACTCAGAGCTCATGCTGATAGCTTCCATAATGGCAGTATCTAAAGATAGAAGTCATCATTGTTCACTAATGTACAGACAGTCTCCTCTATTTCTGATCTCTGAAAATGCTCGGCTGATCTCAGATTAACAGCCAGCTGAATCACATAAAACCGATGTAATGACACTAGCCTAGCTTCGCTCTTGCAGCGGGACTCACATGATTTAGACTCAGGAGACGGAGGGGAAATGTTGGACACGGCCAGGTCGCTCTTTGATTTCTTGGGCTTCTTGGGATGAATCTGCCAAGGTTTTTCATAACCCCTGGAGTCCCGTCGTGTGCCTTTGTATTCTACAGAGAGAGAGAAAGACGGAGGAAACTGGTGGTGATCTACATTTTCTCTATGTGCAAAACAGCTTGAAGGATACTGAACTATACACACCTGAGGAGCTCTCGGCCCACAGCGCTGCAGATCCCGACAGGGTCCTCTGAAGCCTGCCGGGACTCTCCTGCTTGGTTTGCAGATGGCCAATGAGGAAAGGAATGGGGTGGTCTGGTGTCTCAGTTATCAGTTTGGTCATCATCTCCTATCAGAGCCAAAAAAAAGAAGCAATTAGAGTACAGACGTGAAGCATGTGAGTAAATGCCAGAGAACTTGCGCTAAAATAGCACATTGTCAAGCCAGCTGATTGTCGTGCCAACCTGAATCAGCAGCGCTGGCAAGCTTTCACTATCAGGAAATCTAATTAGGTAATTGGTCAGGGAAATATTCTCACACTGATATTGAGTATTATATGAGCTATAGCATGCAGGAGGATATTGCTGGAGGCTAACTGGCAGGACGGAAGGCCAAAAATGAGATTTAGGGAAAAAAAAAAAAAAAGATTTAAAAAAAAAATAGCTGGTAGGCATCATCAAAATTAAATTTCAAGTGTGTTAAGCTTTATTCAGACATGATCAGATTTCTAAGCCAAGAGTTTTCAAACTAGGAGGCTGCAAAGGGGTGTTAGTAGAAAGTTTGATTGCAGAAATTAAACTTTATAACGTTTATAACTTTATAAAATTTAAAGGGATAGTTCACCCTCATGTTGTTCCAAACCTCTAAGAAAAGTACCATGATGCAGTATTTTAACATCATGTCCTTACTACCTTGAACACGGCAGTTGCTTTGTTGTCTATGCAGGGTCAGAAAGCTTACGGATTTTCATAAAATTATTAGTCTTATGGGTTTGGAACAACATCAGGGTGAGTAATTAATGACAGCATTTTCATTTTGGGGTGAACTATCCCTTTAAGACTTTTTAGTTCTGTTGTTGGACCTGCACAAATATATATATATATATATATATATATATATATATATATATATATATATATATATATATATATATACATATACATATTTATACATATATACTTTACATGTGTTAAATGATTAAATTATTTTAACATATTTAAAATCAGATATTTAAAATAGGCATAATCAGAATTACATCTAAAATGTGTTAAGCCTTAATTTAGACATTTTAGACATTTTCCAAACCGTTTTCAAACAGGAGGCCGGAAAAGGGGTTCTTTTTTAAAAATATAAATAAATAAATATTGAAAAATATTTAATCACCAAGGGTATCTGCAGAGTTTTAAAACAAATGTAAGACTTTTTAAGACCTCATTTTAAGATGTTTTAAACCAATAATATACTGCTATCATAAAAAAATCCAGTTTGGACAGAATCAGTTTTCTCAGAGGTCCCCTGAGAGCACCTCTCCGTAATGCAATTTGTTCCGTAATTTAACCAAAGTTCTGTCGAAAACACAATCATGTTTGATTCAGACTGGATTAAAACCACAAAGTATGCCTGTGAAACACAAATACACCCACATCTGGAAACAACAAGCCACTCTCACGCCACACATCATGTTCTCACACAGTGAAAAATACATTGCAATACAAAGAGGAAAATGACAACATGCTGACAGACAAGACAGAGCAGGTTACTTTTGCTATGAAACAAAGTCTCAGCTTTCAAATTTTGTCATTTTTTAAGAATTTCAAACAATAATTACTGATTTGTGGCTCTTTAATATGTAGTGACAGATTGCTGTAGCACCTCAGTTCAGGTGGCACGAAACAGATCATCATCTTTACTAGTTATAGCTTGAAATAAATATGAATGAACATCAGAAGGTGCGATTCCGCGTTATGATTGGTCAGATCGCCTGTCAATCAAACTTCTGGCGAAGGGAGTTATAAAAACAAAACTACACTGACCAAAATTATAAACGCAACGCTTTTGTTTCTGCCCCCATTTTTCATGAGCTGAACTCAAAGATCTAAGACTTTTTCTATGTACACAAAAGGCCTGTTTCTCTCAAATATCTGTGTTAGTGAGCACTTCTCCTTTGTCGAGATAATCCATCCACCTCACAGGTGTGGGATATCAAGATGCTGATTAAACAGCATGATTATTGCACAGGTGTGCCTTAGGCTGGCCACAATAAAAGGCCACTCTAAAATGTGCAGTCTTACTGTATTTGGGGGGTCCGGGGGGGTTCGAAAACCAGTCTGTATCTGGCGTGACCAACATTTGCCTCACGCAGTGCAACACATCTCCTTCGCATAGAGTTGATCAGGTTGTTGATCGTGGCCTATGGAATGTTGCTCCACTCCTCTTCAATGGCTGTGTGAAGTTGCTGGATATTGGCAGGAACTGGAACACGCTGTCGTATACACCAATCCAGAGCATCCCAAACATGCTCAATGGGTGACATGTCTGGTGAGTATGCTGGCCATGCAAGAACTGGGATGTTTTCAGCTTCCAGGAATTGTGTACGGATCCTTGCAACATGGGGCCGTGCATTATCATGCTGCAATATGCGGTGATGGTCGTGGATGAATGGCACAACAATGGGCCTCAGGATCTTGTCATGTTATCTCTGTGCATTCAAAATGCCATCAATAAAATGCACCTGTGTTCGTTGTCTATAACATACGCCTGCAAACCGCTCACCCACACGACGCCATACACGCTGTCTGCCATCTGCCCTGTATAGTGAAAACTGGGATTCATCCGTGAAGAGAACACCTCTCCAAAGTGCCAGACCCCATCGAATGTGAGCATTTGCCCACTCAAGTCGGTTACGACGACAAACTGCAGTGAGGTCGAGACCCCGATGAGGACGACGAGCATGCAGATGAGCTTCCCTGAGACGGTTTCTGACAGTTTGTGCAGAAATTCTTTGGTTATGCAAACTGATTGTTGCAGCAGCTGTCCGGGTGGCTGGTCTCAGATGATCTTGGAGGTGAAGATGCTGGATGTGGAGGTCCTGGGCTGGTGTGGTTACACATGGTCTGCAGTTGTGAAGCCGGTTGGATGTACTGCCAAATTCTCTGAAACGCCTTTGGAGACGGCTTATGGTAGAGAAATGAACATTTAATTCATGGGCAACAGCTCTGGTGGACATTCCTGTAGTCAGCATGCCAATTGTACGCTCTCTCAAAACTTGTGACATCTGTGGCATTGTGCTGTGTGATAAAACTGCACATTTTAGAGTGGCCTTGATATGCCACACCTGTGAGGTGGATAAATTATCTCGGCAAAGGAGAAGCGCTCACTAACACAGATTTAGACAGATTTGTGAACAATATTTGAGAGAAATAGGCCTTTTGTGTACATAGAAAAAGTCTTAGATCTTTGAGTTCAGCTCATGAAAAATGGAGGCAAAAACAAAAGTGTTGTGTTTATCATTTTGGTCAGTAGGCACAAAAAAAGCATCAGTTCTGTGTTACAAGCCAGACAATCACAGATCAACAAGACGGTAGATGTAAACATGGTAATTACGACACATAAGCCTTGTTGGGTAATTAAACTAACCTAGCAACAGGGAGTATATAAAAGAGCACTGTAATTTGTGGGTTTAGCAGGAAATAAATTGAGCAGGGCTGTGTTACTGTAACTACCCCAGGCTCCCCAGTGAGTAATTGCCCTTGTGGTAAACAGGAAAGTACGGCGTGGAATAGCACACGCTCGTTTCAAGAATGCAAAGCATTTGATGCTATCTGAGAGGGGTTTCCCTACTTACTTCACTGACCTCTTTAATACAGGGTGATGATATAGCTGGAATGAAAAATGACACTGCATGTTAATAATACTGTATCTGCATGATGGAGAGTATACTGCACATAGACATACTCAAATTTAGGTCAAAATCCCTTCACAGATATAAGCTTTTCAATTGATTTTCTTGCGTCATCAGGATGGAGAAACACAGGATCTCTCGATCATACTGACAGACTGGGGAAATTGGCAGGGGGAGGCAATCTCAGCCTTTCTAATAGACAACCTGACTGCAAGCCAAGTTCAGTGCTAGTTTTAAAGAACAAGCTCTGTTGTGGACAACATTTCCAATGCGCTTTCCTCAGCCACTGACATTCTGTGTCAGAGAATGTTTGGAATGACATCTAGTCCCACCATACTACTCTTATTATTTCTGCAATAGTATGTGAAGCATGAACAGCAAGCATTTTCATGCATAAAACACCAGGTGATCTACTACATCAGCCAAAATGTGCAGGGTACAGCAGAGACCACTAGGCAGAATACTGCATCCTATTTGGAATGTGCTTGACTTTGACCTTTTTTATCCAGCCTGAAAAGTGAACTGAAAGTAGTATCACTAGGGAGTTCCTAACTTTTTAAAACTACCAAGGGTTTAAGACTTTTTCATTCAAATGTAAACAATATTTTTGTTTTCCAGGGGAAATAAAATGCTTTAAAATTGGTATAGGCTATTAAAACTTATTTTCAGTATACATTTATTTATTTATTCATTCATTCATTTATTTATTTAAAGACTAAATTAAAAAAAAAATAAATCTTTAGGAATATATATATTTTTTTTTTGCACCTAAAATAATCCTGCTGGTTAAGTAGAAATGCCCTGAAAGGGGTTTGAGATATTAATACTACATATCTAACCTGACTAAAAATATTTATGTTGTCTGTGCTGCATTTTATACATTGTAAAAATTGTACTGAAATTAGTTATAATAACTTACACTACCAGTCAAAAGTTTTTGAACTGTAAAATTTGTAATGTTTTTTTAAAAGTCTCTTCACCAAGCCTGCATTTATTTCATTTAAAGTAGCAAAAACAGTAAATTGTGAAATATTTTTTACTATTCAAAATAACTGTTTTCTATTTGAATATATTTGAAAATGTAATTTATTTCTGTGATTTCAATGCTGAATTTTTAGCATCATTACTCCAGTCATGATTCTAATATTCAGATTTTCTGCTCATAAAACATTTATTATTATTATTATTATTATTATTATTATTATTATCATTATGTTGAAAACAGCTGAGTAGAATTTTTTCAGGTTTCTTTGATGAATAAAAAGGTCAGAAGAACAACATTTATCTAAAACAGCAATCTTTTGTAACATTATACATTTTTCTTTATCATCACTTTTGACGATATATACATTTTATAAAATAAATTAAAATAAATTACATTTTAAAATATATTCAAATAGAAAGCAGTTATTTTAAATAGTAAAAATATTTCAAAATGTTACTGTTTTTGCTGTACTTTGAATAAAAAAAATGCAGGATTGGTGAAACATTAAAAATGTTCAAAAACTTTTGACCTGTAGTGTAAAAATTGTTGAGATAACTTAGATATCCAAATTAACTAAGCTAAATTAAAGCTAACTAAATTTCTAATTTTATATCAAGCATGAACACTTACTTTTTAAAACTGAAACAAAGTTGAATTCGATCTAGAAAGCATTCATTACATACTATAACAGTCTTCAGTTCAGGATGTGACTGATTTTTTCACAAATAAGTTTTTAAATATTAACAATAAAAAAATATGTGTTACCATTCAGATGGACAGTTGAAATGTTGTAAACAAACAGTCCTTCATGACTAGTTGAAATAACATCCAGCTTGTTTTCATTGAGTATATTATCCTTGCTCATGCTGACACAAATTCTCTTGATATCTTTCATTCTGTTCATGTCCTTGAAGCTTCTTCGTTCATCAGAGTTCATGAGTGTTTTCAGCTGAGCTATCATGAGTCATGAGGAAAGCTGATACTAAGTGTTTACCACAGACTGTCTCAGTCACTGCCAGAAACTCTTCAGAAAAGAACAATTCCTTGTTAAAGGATTAAAATGAATTATTTACTATAGTCTCCTGACTCACTGTCTAGACACAGTATGGATGCAATAAGTTATTAATATGTTGCCACTGTTGATCTGTATATATATGTTGAGTTTTAGAGCTTAGCATTGCCTGAGGCTGCACTCTCGTTATTCCTCTGATTCCTTCATTTATACCTTACGTCACAGCAGGGAGATGCTGACTGAAGACTGGGACAGAGTTCTGGATGGGTTCCAGCCCTTGAGACAAGAGGAGGAAAGGCAAGGAGTGGTGCAGCCGCAGAGTACAGCGCAAACAAACAACTCTTTCATAAAGTGCCTCCTCAAAATAGTACAAACATACAACAACACAAACATTACAAAATATAACATTAAAAAGTCAATCGTTTTTCTAAAGCAACATTGTCTAACAGCGACACCAGCAGGTAAAGTTACAGCGGGAGTCCGCATCTCTCACCTCCCTGGGCCTGTTGAGTTTTAACAGACTCTAAAGCATGCGGTGAATTTGGTGGGGGGTAATTGAGAATGCAGGGCCTCCATATCTGTGATTGGATATGACTGGTTATGTTCGACTGTGATTGGTTCATGTGATAAATCCCGCCTCTTTTGCATGTTTGTGACTCAGACTGAATGAACACAATAATGGCGCTAATGGAAAGACTAACTGAAAAAAGTAAGTAAACAACTCACACACTCAGATATAAACACTTTGTTACATCAAAATAAGATGAAAATAAAATGGCCTGAAAACATGATCTGTGGGAGTTTTTAGTGAGTAATCAGCTTGGTGAAGTGTGTCTGTGATCAATATTTACCACGCTTTGATGAATGATGATCAGAAAAATTAAAAAATAGTTGAGTTAACTGTTGAAAAGAATAGCTGAACATAAGTTCACAAATAATATATATTGTTTAAATTGTTACTGTAAAACCCCCAGTGTTAAACTAACACTCCCAGCGTTTATATAATTCTCACTCAGAGTATTAAAAAGTTCTTGTTCTGTTTTTGTTTTTCTTTCTTTCAGTGATTCAGTTTGTTAACAGCAGGTGTTCTTCGTTAATGCTCAATCATCACTCAACTAATTAATCAACTAATTATCTCTAACTTTTCACTGCTTCAGTGTTTTTTAACACTCTGAGTGAGAATTATATAAACACTCTGGGTTTTTACTGTGTGCCTTGAGTTATTATTTTGCAATAAATGTGAAATGCTTAAAAACATGAACTTGATGAGATTCATATTTGGCTTTAATAAACAGAATATTGATTACATTGTTGATGTAAAAATATAAAACAATTTTCTTTTTCTGATAGTGAAAGTCATTTTTATTTGACCAAGAAAATTAATTTACCTGAAATTACATTTGATTTAAAAAAAAAAATAAAAAGGACTTTGGGGAATTTGCCTCCTAATTTCAGAACATCACCACATACCACTGATATATACAGAATAATAAATATGAAGTATATTACAAATATACAGTGCATTACCTTTCAGAAGTTTAGAATAATTATGTTTTTTTCTTTTTTTTTTTTTTTGTTTTCTGTTTTTACTTTTTTTTGTTTTCTTTTTTTTTGGTTTTTTGAAAAAAAAAGTAAAAACAGTAATATTGTCAAATAATATTACAATTTAAAAGAATGTTTTCAGTTTGAATATATTTTAAAATAACTGGTGATTTTAAATCAGCTGATTTTAAAAATGCATTATGTTTATATATATATATATACATAAACCTGCAAAAATTGTTTTTGCAAAGGGTCAATTGAGTACCACATCAGCATATTAGAATAATTTCTGATCATGTGACACTGAAGATTGAATTAATGTCTGCTGAAAATTCAGCTTTGCCATCACACAAATAAATTAAATTTTAAAATGTATTAAAATAGAAAAAAAAACTTTTAAAATATTTTTAAAATTTTAAATTGTAATAATATTTCACAGTATTTTAGTTTTTACTCAAATAAATAAATGCAGCTTTGGTGAGTATTAGAGAATATTTTTATAAACATTAATATAATTTTAACATCATTTGACATAAAATAATTATAACTTAGTTAAGACGAGGACACATAGCTGAGATTGCTACATCATCCAGAGCAGCCCTGTGATCAGACTTTCTTTATTGATTTAACTTTCTTTTTACAGTACATCGACTGGGGTATCTACTCAAACCACATAACTGTTTTATAAATGCAGAAAGATGCTGGAAAAAATAAATAATAATCCATGATGAATGTGCATGAGGCTGCACAATGAGGGATTACCTTTAATTACGGTGTTTGACAAATAGTTCAACAAAGGTCAATATAATACAGAAGTGTTGTGGAAAAAAGTGGTAATCACAGACTTTCCTATTCAGATGGCGTCACATTTCTTAATATGTGAATGCTATGATTGATTTGGCCTTGATTTGATCACGGGATCCACTTAATGCTGCATTTATTCTGCTTCGGACTATCAGGTGAGCTTGTCTCGCAACGCAGGGCATTTGCTCAAGATCAACGGAGGGGAGCTCACGCTGCGCAGACGCCTCGGGTATCTGCAGGTCACTGAAACATTAATTAGTGCCCAGACCGCCAAGAAACCTCTATAAATAAAGGCAAGAGAGGGAACTCTCTATCTCCTCTCCATTATCCAACCCTGCTGTCAGTGTGTGTGTGTCTCCTCAGGGTACTGTACTGAGCTCTGTGTGTGCATGTGTGTGTGTGTGTGTGCAACCCTCTGCTGTAATTAACAATGTCTCAACAAGACCTACACACCCTACATATTTTTGTCTCATTTTGAAGGAGAAGTCCACTTCCAGAACAAAAATTTACAGATAATATATTCACCCCCTTGTCATCCAAGATGTTCATGTCTTTCTTTCTTCAGCCGTAAAGAAATGATGTTTTTTGAGGAAAACATTTCAACATTTTCCTCCATATAATGGACTGGTATTGTGCCCAGAGTTGGAACTTCTAAAATGCGGCTTTAAACGATCCCAGATGTGGCTGGAAATGATCCCAACCAAGGAAGAAGGGTCTTATCTAGCGAAATAATCCGTTATTTTAATTTAAAAAATACGATTTAAATATTTTTAATCTCAAACGCTCGTCTTGTCCTGCTCAATGATCCCTCAATGATGTACCATTAAGTTATAGGCTCCCAATCCCATGTGAACTTTTTGGCTGAAACTTGATATATCTATCTTACTCATTGAGATATACAGACCCAGACTGAACAGTTTTTGAGGTTTCAGTTGCCTGTGGTGGGTGTCATTTTCAATTACAAGCTGGAAATGCAATGATTCTCTAGCCAATTGGTTTTATCGATATTCTGTGTGCTGATGTAGCATTCAATTTGTCACTTGCGAGACACTGAGGAGCTTTATAATGGCAGCTGCAGCTCAGGAAATCTAGAGCCTGAAAGATCACAAATATTTGAAAATACTGGTCAATACAAGACAAAGCCATGGTCAACATGTGCACAATGCAAGCTTGTTATTCACTATTTCATTGCATTTTTTATTTGGACTGAGCACAAATGCTGACATGAAATCTGAGAGCTTTTTGACCCTGCATAGACAGCAACCATAGAAAGGTAATAAGGACATTGTTAAAACAGTTCATGTGACATCAGTGGTTCAACCTTAATTTTATGAAGGAAAACTTTAAAACTTTTAAAAGTTTTATGAACAAAAACTTTAAATAACAAAACACAAATAACAACTCTTCCGTGTCAGCTGCGTTGCTGTCTGTGCAAGGTCAGATCTCGGATTTTATCAAAAATATCCTAAAGGAGAAGTTCACTTCCAGAACAAAATTTTACAGATAATTTACTCACCACCTTGTTATCCAAAATGTTCATGTCTTTCTTTCTTCAGTCTATAAGAAATTATATTTCTTGAGGAAAGCATTTCAGGATTTTTCTCCATATAATGGACTTCAATGGTGCCCCAAAATTTGAACTTCAAAATGCACGTGTAGTCTGTGTAATCCAGGACAATATAGTTAGGGTATATCGAAAAACTCCTGTCTCATTTTTTTCTTTAACGTCAAAATCATCCTACATCGCTGTTTTACCTTTTTTTTTTTTTTTTTTCTTGGGAAAGGGCGTTTGATCTTTCCATGTTCACTTTGTAAACACTGCGTTGGTACTTCTGCAGCGATGTAGGTCGATTTTGAAGTTGGGGAAGAAAACAAGATGAGAGCTTTTCAACATACCCTAAATGCATTGACCCTATTGAACCAGAAAAAACAGAGTTCATGCAGACTTAGACAAGACGAGTGTCTGAGGTTAAAAAAGTACATAAATTGTTCATTTGTTTCGAAAATGACCAATCGTTTTGCTAGATAAGACACTTCTTCCTCGGCTGAGATTTAGAGCCATTTGAAGCTGCATTTAAACTGCATTTTGGAAGTTCAAACTTGGGGGCACCATTGAAGTCCATTATATGGAGATAATTACTGATTTTCTTTTCCTCAGGAAACATAATTTCTTATCGACTGAAGAAAGAAAGATATGAACATCTTGCATGAGAAGGGGGTGAGTAAATTATCTGTACATTTTTGTTGTTTGTTGTTGGAAGTGAACTTCTCCTTTAATTTGTGTTCTGAAGATGAACGAAGGTCTTACAGGTTTGGAACAACATGAGGTTGAGTAATTAATGACAGAATTTTCATTTTTGGGTGAACTATCCCTTTAAATACTTTTGGGAAGCTGACATGCTATAACTATTTTAAACAGTATTTTGGCTTCTCTTTTCCAATTATCATGCAAGCAGCTTTTGACAAAATAAATAAATAAATAAATAAATAAATAAATAACACACACCGCAACTTTAAGACACAGGTACTGCCAGCTAAGGGGAAACTAGAAGAGCAGAAATTAGCAAACAACCTTCAACCCCTAGTTCCTTCACACCAAAAGTTCAGTGAACACCGGCTGACACTATTTCAGAGAGGTCTAGGCTCTGATCCTTACAGAGAGCCCTGGAGAAGCTGAGCCTCACAAATTGCTCTGCACACTGAATGACTTTTCTAGAACAAAGCAATGCACTCTGGGCCAGTGTTCCCTTGATTCTGAAATGCACTGGGATGATCTTATGGCAAAGGCAGGTTTTTTTTATAAATCTTGCATTTACATATCTTGTGATATAGTGCAATGTTCAAACCCTATCGAGAACCATCCATGCCATTAATGGTTTCAATCAATAGTTTACATCAGAACACTTGCAAGAATAGTTCACTACAAAATACAATAAAAAAATCTGAAAATGTACTCAAAGATATAGATGAGCTTGAGATTTTGAGAAATTTAACACTACATCATTTGCTCACCAATGGATTCTATGCAGTGAATGGGTGCCGTCAGAATGAGAGTCCAAACAGCTGATGAAAACATCTCAATGATCCACAAGTAATCCACACGACTCCAGTCCATCAGTTAACATCTTGTGAAGCTAAAAGCTGTGTGTTTGTAATAAATTTACCATTCATATATTTTTAATGCTTCCAGCCAAAATATTAGTCTATAATACATAAAAATGCTTCCTCCAATAAAAAATGTCCAGCCCCTGTTGTCCTTTCACATCAAAAACCACCGACATACACTACCAGTCAAAAGTTTTTGAACAGTAAGATTTTTGATGTTTTTTAAAGAAGTCTCTTCTGCTCACCAAGCCTGCATTTATTTGATCTAAAGTACAGCAAAAACAGTAAAATTCTGAAATATTTTTACTATTTAAAATAACTGTTTTCTATTTTAATATATTTTAAAATGTAATTTATTTCTGATTTCAAAGCTGAATTTTTAGCATCATTATTCCAGTCATATGAGTTTTCAGAAATCATTCTAATATTCCTTTTAATTTTTATTTCCTTTTAAAAAATATTTATAATTGTTATGTTGAAAACAGCAGTTTTTTCAGGTTTCTTTAATGAATATAAAGTTCAGAAAAACAGCATTTGTCTGAAATAGAAATCTTTTGTAACATTATAAATGACTTTATCATAACAAAACATTCTTGCTAAATAAAATGATTAATTTCTATAATTTCTCCCCCTCCTGATTTTAGATACATGCTGATCTTTGGATCTTTCTATTCATCAAAATAAAATAATAAAAAAAAGAAAAAAAAATGTACTCAGCTGTTTTAAATGTTGATGATAATAATAACAATAAATGTTTCTTAAACAGCAAATCAGCATATTAGAATGATTTCTGAATGATCATGTGACACCGAAGACTGGAGTAATGCTGAAAATTATTTTAAATAGTAAGTATAGCAAAATTTTACTGTTTTTGGTGTACTTTGGGTCAAATAAATGCAGGCTTGGTGAGCAGAAGAGACTTCTGCTCATAAAAAAATTTAAAAAATTTAAAAAATCTTACTGTTCAAAAACTTTTGATCGGTAGTGCACCTATTTAGAACGCCTTTAGACAGTTTTTTGCTTGTAAACAGTGCTTGATCTGTGCATATGTCTCTCCTGATTCAGACAATATGACTTTTTTTTTACTGGATAAAGCAATATTACAAATAGAGAATGTGTATTTTAGCTCGACAAAACAGTTTAGAAATGTCTTAATGATGGATTTGTTTATTACAAACACTCTCATTCTGACGGCACCCATTCACTGCAGAGGATCCATTGGTGAGCAAGTAAGTAATGCTAAATTTCTCCACATCTGTTCTGATGATGAAACAAACTCATCTACATTTTGGATAATAAAACTATTCTTAAGATCCCTACTGAGTTTTAATGTGGCTTCTAAACTGCAAGTACTGTGTAAAAGCTGCAAATCAAACCTCCAGGCATAACAATAAGATGCCAGTATGCATATAAACACATACTGTATTAACCGTATATGTTCCGAATACTGAAATGACTTGTGTGTTGATGCCTGTGGTTTTATTGCTTGAATGCATTAGTATGCTAATCAAACCTCCATTTGCTCAAGCTCCAGTGTATTTTGTGGGTGAACGCACAATTCTCACAACAGAGATCAATTATACTACTGCTTTACAAACATTTGACTCCCTTTATTGCACTGCCTACAACCATTACACAGTGAGACGGCCACTTTGATTGGCTATTGATAGCCTGTTTTCCTGTTCCTGCCCCAAACTTGTTCCCGTCACACCTGGGTGGAACAAATAATCACTGCAACTGCCTACGAGTCTGAATTCTACTGTCCGCTTCTCTCTACACTCTTAAAGGGAAAGTTTGTTCATCTTCAGCACACAAATTAAGATATTTTTGATGAAATCTGAGAGCTTTCTGACCCTCTATAGACAGCAATGCAACTGAAATGTTCAGAAAGCTCTCAGATTTGATCAGAAATATCTTAATTCACGTTCTGAAGATGAACAAAGGTCTTACGGGTTTGGAACGACATGAGAGCGAGTAATTAATGACAGAATTTTCATTTTTGGGTGAACTATCCCTTTAAGTTTAGTCTTAGGTTTGTTATTACCTGAAAATGCACCTCCATATTTACTGAATCTGAGAAAAAAAGATATTTCTAAGATCTTGGGCATCATTAGAAGGCGGATCTTTAAGGAAAGACTCAAGAAGATGCGAATTAAAATATCTCTTCTCTAATGAATGCAAAAAATGCGCTCGGGCTAAACAGTTAACGCTAATCAACACAGCTATGATATATCTGGATCCTCAACCCCCACACAATATGCCACTCTGCTAGAAATTAAAATAGTTAAAGCCCTTAATTTAGTGCAGGTAGATTTCATTTATAATAATTTAAAGGCATATAAGGATGCTGTACAGTAAGTGTTCCTATTTTCTTCTTCTTTTTTGTTTTTATCCAGGAGAACTTCCTTATTAATTCAAAGCAGCCAGATGGCCGACCACCAATTAACTATGTCAACTTTCATCCTATCTGGACTTAAGTGAAGCGATAAGATCTTAAAAATGGTAACAAATTGCTCTTTTCTTCTTCCTGCTGCTGTCACTGCATGTGTCGGTCAGTTTAAAGAGAGAAAGCACTAGTTTTACAGCATGAATATTCATAGAAGTGGTCAAATTCGGTGGCATACAAATGTATTTCACATTTTAAAAATAATACTGACCTATAAAATATTACAGTTCTGTGCTGCCGTGCCTCGTGAGGAAGGTCTAAGGCTTTAAAGATGCAGCAGCTACACTCGTCGTCTTATTCCCCAGTCGCATGCATATTGCATTCATAGTGACCTCGATTTAAGTTTACTTGGTGACTTCGTTTTTTCAAGAACTGGAAAAGTAGCTTGAGAGGGTCATTTATCATTTTTTTGTACAGTATGTTTGTGTTGCTGTGCCAAAGTGTTTGTACTGAGCGTAGTTGCAGCGTACAGTGGAAACACAGCGGGCAAACACACCTGCAAAGACATACTGATAATAGTTATGATGTGCAAACAAACTGAGGCTCTATATCAGCTGTTTGCAGTGACATTATAAAATAACAGATGGAGAAAACTGGTGTCACTGATTAATATGGTAATATTTGTGTCACATGTTATAAAGGGATATGAAAGCGCAGTGTAAATGACAATTTAGGGTGACACACACATATATATATATATATATATACAAAGATTTAACATTTTCACCTTTGATGCTCAAGGAAAGAGATACAGCACAGTTCACAGAGTAGACAATGATCAAAGTTGGACACGTTGCACTAAATGGGGTAAGCTGTCACAATACATGCTTTTGAGTAAAACAAAATATATATATATATATATATATATATATATATATATAAACAATAATAAAATAAAATAATAAAAAGCCCCATTCTAACCACACTTAATTAAAATTAAATAATAAAAATTAAATTAAATTAAAAAAAAAAACTATAATACTACCTGCCTACGGCTCTAGTATCCCCATAACCCTACACAGGACAAGTGGTGGATGGATGAATAGGTGGAAAATTAAAATAAAATAAAATAAAATAAAATAAAATAAAATAAAATACAATAAAATAATAAAATAAAATAAAATAAAAAGCCCCATTCTAATCTACATTCAATTAAAATTAAACAAATGGGGTAAGCTGTGACAGTACAAGCTTACAAACAGAAAAAAATAAAAAATAAAATTAAATAAAATAATAAAAAGCCCCATTCTAATCTACACTTAATTAAAATTAAATGAATTAAATGAAGTAAATGAGATAAGCTGTCACAATACAAGCCTTTGAGCAAAACAGTACAAAAATAAAGTAAAATTAAATTAAATAAAAAAAAATAATAATAATCCCTGCCTACTGCTCTGGTTTCCCCATAATCCTACATAGGATAAGCGGTGGATGGATAGGTGGAAAAATAACATAAAATACAATAAAATAAAATAATCTACAAAAAAAAATACTAATCTACATTTAATTAAAATTAAATAAATGGGGTAAGCTGTCACAATACAAGCTTTTGAGCAAAACAGTAAAAAATAATAACATTTAATTTAATTTAATTTAATTTAATTTAATTTAAATAAATAAATAAATAAATAAATAATCCCTGCCTATGGCTCTAGTTCCCCCATAACCCTACATAGTACAAGTGGTGGATGGATGGATGAATGGATGGAAAGATAGAAAATCAATCCATCAAAAAGGAAATGAAATAAAATAATAAAATAAAATAAAACAAAAAAAACAAAAAACTACTGTTAGAGAAAATACATCTTTTTCTTAGAACGTTTTTCCTCAAAAACTGCTAGTTATTGGGATACAGACATTGTGACAACTAGCAATGTTCTAATCTACATTCAGTTAAAATTAAATAAATGAGGTAAGCTTTCACAGTACAAGCTTTTGAGCAAAATAGTAAAAAAATAAATACATAAAATAAAATAAAATCCCAGCCTATGGCTCTATCATCCCCACAACCTTGCATAGGACATGTGGTGGATGGATAGGTGGAAAATAAAATAAAATAAAATAAAATAAACAATAAAACAAAATAAAATAAAAGCTCTTGTCCTGAGAACTTCTGTCCTTTCAGTTAAAAACCTTCAAAACTACCTTCAAAAATATGAAGATATTAAACTCTTAGACTTTCAGTTTCACAAAAATTATATCAATTTAAGACTAGATGTCCCACCATAGAAAACTACCGTTAGAGAAAATACACATTTCTGTTAGGAAGTTTTGCCTCAAAAACAGCTAGTTATCTACTACAGACAGTGTGACAACTAGCCCCGTTCTGATCTACTTTGCATTAGTGCACACATATACAGTAACATGTAACTGTAAAGTTACATGTTACTGTATATGTGTGCACTAATGCAAAGTCTTACCATCTTTAGAAGTACAATTTGAACTGTCAGACTAATCTAAGGCAGTTTCAAGAGACTGTTTATTCGCCTAAACAAATCTCAAATATGAAATACTCCAAAACTAACACGATTCAAAAGAGAAAGAAGGCGACACTCGCGCAACCCACTCACAGCGCTCGCCCCCGGGGGGAAACGCGTTCATGTGGCAGATCTCTGCGCGGCGCCGCTGTCCATGGTACTAGGTCACACACGCGCTGCTTTTAGCTTTATTGCTGTTTAAAATTCAGCCCATGCACACAGTCCCGGCTACAAGACAGTTGATACATCAGCAGTTTGACTCGTATGGACTGTGCTCCTTACTACAGATGCCTCACGGAGGTAATAGCGGTGGTGGATGACAACGCTATTTTGGTTCATTATGGTGTGGAGCAGAAAAGTCATTTTTCTCAAGGTGACTGGTGTGTCCAGTTTCTCTTGGTCGGCTACAGTATAAAGCGTAGTCTGATACTATTTTAAAGGCAATCTGTTGCATTTATTATAGTTTTTATTTAGTCCATCACACCATGCTGATTATCAAATGATGCTGACGGTGCAAAACTAAAGAAGACCGGGAGTGTAACATTTATTTAAACGCCTGTAACTCAGTGGATTTTTGTGCTGTGTGTCTCAAATGTTATTATATTTCCATATTCTATGTCTGCTATAAACTAAAGCAGTTTACAAACCTCCTTCTTACTTGTAAACTCTGTAAATGAATGGCAAATACAACGATTACCGCTGTTACATATGGATTGTAACGCTAAAGTAAAACACGAATGTATCTTAAGTTTTAAATTTACATGTTTAAACATTAATATTATGCCATGAACATTTTAAAATGTAAACCTATACACTGTCGCATTTTGTGCAATCTTTGTAGGCCCAGAATAAAGAAGTACATTAGAAAGCGTTACAATCGTAAAACTTGTCGTTTTTAACGTTACCTCAACATTGCTCCTATAAATCCTACATCTTTTCAGATTATTATAATTTATCAATCTTTCATGGGTCACATATATTAATTTCATCCTTTGTAGCTCATTTCCAATTTGCTTAAAACATTACAACTCGTTACAACTGACCCCGTGTTACATCATTCCCATGTCTCCATATACAGTATTTTCACTACAGTATTCATTAGATAAGCCAAAATACACTAAATATACATTACAAATGTAAGAAAATAACTCAAGAAGATATAGACGAGCCCGACTTTCCCAAAAACGGTATATTTTAATAGAAAAATTCTTGATAGCAGAAACAAAGGCATCAGTTTGCGTTACAAACAGAAACCGTCGAGTCAGCAGAAATCTTCCATCTTCCATCACATTACCATAGATTTTTCTATATAGTAGGATATTATGAGAGCTGAGTGCTTTAGTGGTTTTTTAATGCAACAAATCAAGCCCAACATCTCTAGTTTCCCACAGTTTTAGTTGATTGAATGAAGATAAGTGAATGCAGGAGCCGCATAAGCGCAAATATCCCGCTTACATTCATTCACTTTCCAATTCAAACGGTTTAAAACACAATGAAATGTTTTTAAAATATCTTCAGCCATCATTCGGTTTCAATCCAACTCTAATTAACATCTAAACGTGCGTTTGAGCACACACAAGTAGCTCCTGCTTGATTCATTTACAATGCAGCAAAATCCTGAGGTGCCTCACGAACATCTTTTGAGGAAAAAAAGTTGTAACGTACCTCAAACAAGGGTCCGATTTTATTCTTCTCCAGGTATGACTGAATTCTTGACTGTTGTAGAGACGCCATGAGAATGTGTCGCGTTAAACGGGAAAAGGTTTAGATATTGTTAAATAGAGCCGGGCATCTTCCAGCGTGCGGGGCTGCGGACGGATCTCTAGCGGGTAGTGAGCGGACATCCAGCGCTGAGAGCTCGGCTGCCGCTCCAGCACATGCTGAAAGTAACAGGGCTCGCTTCCTCCCTCCGTTTGCTCACTATCTTATCTGATGGGACTATCCCTCCTCCGGTCTCGGCAGAGTAGCTGGCGACGGCGTCTTCTCAAAGCCAATCAAAAACATTACACCTTGCATGAATGTTTATTCATTGGCTGCTCAGGTTTGACGGACCCGCCCTCGTTGTTTACACAGAGTAAGTGATATTATTAAATTCATATGCACGTACTTTTTTATAAAACTTGCATTATAAAGAATTCTTTATGCGTTATAGCTTGATCTTGTATAAATACTTAAATCAGCTATATTTATAATGTATTATAATGCGTACCTATTCCAGTTTCAAAAGTATAATGCATTAAAATACAGAAGCATAACATTTCATTCTGCGATGCGTTATACTTTTTTTTTTTTTTTGTAATAGTTGTAACTATTAATAAGTGGCCCATTAATTATGACAATAGTAGTTAAATATATAGTAAAATAGTGAAAAAAAATAATAGTAAAAAATCTAGGTTTTTTTCTGTCGCATTTTGTGTGAACGGCCCCTGAATCATTTTTTAGCAAATAGTTTTAAACAAAGAGTTGTTTTATATACAATACAGTGTTCCAGTCGTGCTAAAACGTTTGTTCAACACATAAACACTGCCGTTCAAAAGTTTGGGATCAGTAAGATTTGCAATTTTTTAAAAGAATATTCTTATGCTCATCAAAGCTGCATTTATTTGATCAAAATTCTAGAAAAAAAACTGTAATATCGTGAAATATTATTTCAATGTAAAATAACTGTTTGCTGTGTGAATATATTTTAAAATGTAATTTATTTCTGTGATGCAAAGCTGAATTTTTTATCATCATTACTCCAGTCTTCATTGTCACACGATCCTTCAGAAATCATTCTAATATGCTGATTTATTATCAATGTTAAAAACAATTGTGCTGCATAATATTTTATTGGAACCTGTGATACTTTTCTCAGAATTCTTTAATAAATAAAAACAGCATTTATTTAAAATAGAAGCAATAATCTTTTGTAGCAATATAATACTATTTAAAAGTTTGTGGTCAGTAAATTTCCATTTTTTCTTTTTTTTTTTTTTTGGAGGAAATTAGTATTTTTATTCACCAAGGATGTGTTAAATTGATAAAAAGTGATAGCACATACTTATAATGTTGGAAAAGTTTTCTATTTTGAATAAATGCTGTTCTTTTTATTTTTTTTATCCATCAAAGAATCCTGAAAAAAGAATCAGAGGTTTCAAATATATATATATATATATATATATGAAAATTCAGTTTTGCATCACAGGAATAAATTATATTTTAAAATATATTTAAATAGAAACCCATTATTTTAAACTGTAATAATATTTCACAATTCTGTGCACTTGTTTTTTCATGCATGGACACAAATAAATATTGTATAAAAAAAATTAATTATATATTTTTCTTTTTCTGCTTTCTTTCCATTGGTGTCACAAGTTATTCCAGAACATTTGGAAACCATTTACAAAAACTGCAAGTGACAATAAGCCTGGGGAAATTATGACAGGTAAACAATGTTTGTCAAAGAAAGTTGCCTGCATACAGAGGCCATTAGTGAGATTCCTGAAGACTTTAACTGGTCTGAAACCAGCTGCACATTTGATGGATGACAGCACAGCATAGCACAGCACATAAAGCAGCTGGGAGTTTGTGTGCGCTCAGCACATGCATACTGTCAAACGCAGACTAAATACATTCACTGGAGACATCGGTGACAGATTTGCAGCACAAAGTTAAATCAAAATCACTGTTAAAGTCTTCTGCATAAATATTTAGTCACACAGCTCTAACAGAAACTGAAGGCTTTTTATATAAGGAATATGATTGGGTTTTTCTTCAACATTTTATTTGAAATTAATTACAGTTTGACATTACAATTTATTGTAATAATGGGGAAATAAACCTGGTTTTCAGGTAAAAAAAAAAAAAAAAAAAGAAAAAAGATATTTGGAAAATGGGTTAGTTTTATGACAAAATAAATAACTGTGAAAACTTTTTACAATAATATTTTCACATGAAATTATGTTTCCCTTCTGGCTGCTTTTCTCAAGAGCATATTAATTCAGACAGATGTATAAAATATATTCATTTGTGGAGTTAATAAACAAATTCCCGTTTAGAGCGGTTTCTCAATATTGCATAGTAATGATTGATTAATTTGTTATTTTAAGCAACATTAATAAAACATATAACAACTCCTGAGTACTGAATATTTTAAATGTAGAGACAAAATCACTTGTATACCTATGTAAGTATGACAAATACATAAATCTACAACGCTGTTGGTGTCGTATGAACTTTCCAGTACTGTATGTCAGATTCACTGAGACTGCAGTACTGAGACTGCAAGATGTAGCTTAATGCACTATGGTGTTAATAAACTCTAAGTTGAGAAACCTAATAAAGTGAAAGCCAAACTCTATACATATGTTAAAGATTTATATGAAAATAGATGAAGTTAAAAAGAAGGCTTTTAGATGTTATGCCTAGGTAGGAACTATAAACAAAAGTTACGCCTTAACATACAGAGACTGAAGCACTGTGCAAATTATTTTACATGAAGAATAAAGTTATTTGATGCTCTATTTTTGTGAATGACTTGACAGCAGCTGGGAGATCAGACATCCTGTTTGTTTGATCTTCGGTCTAGAATGAGATGCGCCGTAGCAAAGCATGAAATACAAAAATAATGACGCCTTTAAAAAGCTGTGACAAAAGTCAATAGATATTACGGTCTGAATCCTTTGAGTTGAGAGGTGACAGATCTGCCTCTGAGCAGGAGTAAAGGGGGTGAATGTCCAGACGGTCTCTTTACGTGGACAAGTGTGTTTGTCATTGACAGTTGGACCAGAGCTGGGCCTGATCACTTGAAGACGACGTGGGTTCAGGGGTCGCCATCAGGAGGTGGAGGCTGGCACAGTTTGTACAATCTGTTGATGGAATTAAAAAACAATTTTAAAACGTAAAATATTTATGTATTAATAAAATAGTTGCAAAAACATTTATGTACCATTTGAAAAAGTTGGTAAGATTTTCATTTTCATTATTTTTTTAATGATTATTAAGAATTTATTTATTTATTTAATTTTAAAGTCTCCTATAAAGGTTGTAATATTATGAAATATTATTAGAGTTTATTCCTATTTTAATATATTGTAAAGTGGAATTTATTCCTGTGATGCAAAGCTGAATTTTCAGTCTTCAGTGTCACAAAATTCTTCAGAAATTATTCTAATATGTTGATTTGTCGCTGAAGAAACATTTCTTATTATCAATGTTAAAAACAGTTCGGCTGCTTAATATTTTTTGTGTAAACATTGATATTTTTTGCCAGATTCTCTGATGAATAGAAACTCTAAAAACTTTTATTTAAAAAACAAATCTTTTTGAAACATATTTTTACTGTCACTTTTGCATTCTTGCTGAATAAAAGTATTCATTTCTTTAAAAAAAAATTATAATTTTAATTTATTATAATTTTATAACAGTTAAAAATAATTAAGTTGCGGTGGATTAATAACTATTGTTTAAACAGCCCCGCCCATGGTGTAATCTTGTGTTCTAGTGTTAATTTCGTTAACGAAAACTATGACGAAAAATGTTCGTTGATGAGCTTTTTTCATATGACTAAAAGGAGGCGATGATGCGATGACAATAAGGTTGATAAACGTTAACTATGACTACATAAACATGCAATATCATTGACGATAAAAGACGAGACTAAAATGTATTTTTAAAAAAAATAAAAATATACAAAAATCTCTTTTTATTTTCGTCAAAAAAAGAAAACAAAATAGAATATCTCTACTGTGTGAGAGTTCATGTGTGTGGTTGCCAGATATCAAGAGTTTAAATCCCCAAATCAGGGCTTCTCTGTTAAAAACATACATTTTCTGGTCAGTGTTTTGCTTCATTTTTGCAATCTGGCAACCGTGAAGCGCAGATGATGTGCAAACGCTTTTTTCCCATGATGTGACGATGATTAGACGACAATAAGGTCAATAAATTATAACACTGACTACATAAGGATGCAATATCATTGCAAAAAAAGAGACTAAAATGTGTTTAAAAAAATATTACAATTATACAAATATCTCGTTTTATTTTCATCAGGGAGAAAAAAAGAGACAAAATATTATTGTGGACTGCTGTATGTGACTCTACTATGCGAGGTTTCATGTGTGCGGTTGCCAGATATCATGAGTTCAAATCCTCAAATCACACCTTCTCTGTTAAAAGGATAAATTTTCTGGCAATCTGGCAACCATGCACACACTCTCGCTCTTTATTATGTAAGTGCAGATGTTGTGAAGATGTTTTTTTTTTACTATGGCGAGCTAATGATGAGACAATAATAAGGTCACTAAATAATAACTGTGACTATAAACATGCAATATCATTGACGATAAAATCTATGCAATCTGGCAACCATGCGCACACGCTTGCTCTTCATTATAGAAACGTAGACGAAAAAAAGAAGACAAAATATTATTGCAGACTGCTGTACATGCCTATACTAAGCGAGCTTTTATGTGTGTGGTTGCCAGATATCAAGAGCTCCAATACACAAATCAGAGCTTTTTTTTTTTTACAAAGGTTACATTTTCTGGCTATTGTTTTGCTTAATTATTGCAATCTGGCAACCATGCACACACACACTTGCTCTTCATTACGGATGCGCAGATGATGCATAGATGCTTTTTTCCTATGAAGAGATGATGATGAGACAATACGGTCAATAAATGATAATCGTGACTACAACAACATGCAATATCATTGACGAAAACAAAGAAAACTATTCAAAAATCTCTTTTTTATCAGAAAAAGTAGACAAAATATAATTACGTATTGCTATACATGCCTCTACTATGTGAGCTTTCATGTGTGCGGTTGCCAGATATTAAGAGTTCAAATCCCCAAATCAGAGCTTCTCTGTTTAAAAGAGGTTACTTATAGCCAGTGTTTTGCTTAAAAATTGCAATCTGGCAACCAAAGCACATTGTGGAAGCGATGTGCAGATGCTTTTTTTTTTTCATGACGAGACAATGACGAGATGTATGTCAATAAACGACAACTATCATTAATGGTAAAAGGACAAGACCAAAATGTATTTAAAAAAATAAAAACTATACAAAAATCTCTTTATTTTCGTCAGTAAAAAGAAGACAAAATATTTTTACGGACTGTTGTACATGCCTCTACTATGCGAGCGTTCATGTGTGCAGTTGCCAGATATCAAAAGTTGAAATCTCCAAATCAGAGCTTCTTGGTTAAAAGGATACATTTTCTGCATTTTAGCAATCTTTGTGTGAGACGTTCAGCTTAAATGAAAGTGTAATTTCTGTCATGAGGTCTTGACTATATTGTTTGCGATTGTGGCTGCCGAATAAATGCACTTACTCAACTGCTGTTGTTTTAATAGAGAAACATTATTGCAATTTGGAATTATTGGAATTACTATTGGGAATTTCACTGTTATAATATTTTTGGTTTGTTTTTACCAGTTTTCATAGTGTAGACAGAGAGAGTGCATATCTAAGTCTGTGATATAAATTTATATGTTAAATAACCTATAAGAAATCAGTAAAATAAACCATGTGCATGAGTTCACATTCTATTGATTTGTGCTTATTGGTGAAAGTGCAATACCTGAAATGTAACAACAAATTTCTCAAATGACAACAATCATTGCGACTGTAATTTTGATCAAAAATATTATTATTATTAAGACTAAAATTCTCAGACATTTAGTCGATTAAAACAAAAACAGGACAGTTGACTAAATATGATAATAGCTAAAAAGTACATTTGACACAGGACTAAGACTAAGACTATATTAAAAAATGGCTGACAAAATGTTCCAATTGGCTGTGATTATGTCACGTTGCATTTTCTTGTAAAATGTCTGGTTAGAACAGGATGTAATGCTATATTTGGCATTCATTATGTTTTTTTTTTTTTTTTTTTTTTTACAAAGCAACTTACTAATGTAAACGATGTGAATTTGTGTACTAAACAAGCTAATGACAATCATTCTTAGCTGCAGTGAATTTTAAAAAGGTTAAACACAAATCCTTGGATTTAGGCTGCATTTATTATATGCCAAATAAACATAAGCCACACAGCAATGATCACATGCAACACGCTATGAAAAGCTATGAGTCATTGTCTTGAGGGTCACGCTACAGTACGTCTCCCTACAGACCTCAAGTGACTGTGACAGATTAGAGTTTACGCTGGAGTTTTGTACCTGCTGAGAGAGAATGAGTGGGTCTGTTTTTAACATATGTCTCATTCTGTTTTCCTGCAGGAAATAGAGTCGGCCTCCCATACATGATCACTATTTTATGCACGCACATTCACGCTCACACATACCTGCGGTAATGTGATGGCTGTTCTGCTAGAGGACTTGCGTTTGAAGCTGAATAATACGTTTTGTGAATTTAATACCCCAGGTTTCTGTTCAATTTCATTGTATATGGATGAATACAGCATAATGTGCACTTTTGCAAGAATGCTGTATCTTTTGTTTCACACAGCTCTACTGCAGGGGTTTATTTATATAAAAGCAGAACAGCTGTTTCTGAGTTTCTGTCTTCAGTAAAACTGTGGGCTACTGATTACTACACTAAAGAACATTTACAATACAAGATTTGCATTTTTCAGAAGGAAATGTCAGCCCTTGCGAGACAATGAAAGAGTCGTGTTATACAGTAGCTGTAGGTGAGCTATAGGTTTTAAGTTTCTGCACAATTCTGTATGTAAAAAGATGCAACAATGAAGTCCATTGCAATTCAATATGCAAATATTACAACGTTCATTTTGTTGTATTTACAGTTCAGGTCAAAAGTTTTAAAACGATGCATTAAGAGCCAGGGGTGTAAACTTTTGAATAGAATGAAGATGTGTACATTTTTCTTATTTTGCTTAAATATCATATTATTTTCTCATTTAGTACTTCACTTCAGAAGGTACAGAAGATACTTACATGTTTCCCAGAGGACAAAATAAGTTAAATTTACCCTGATCTTCAAATTCCAAAAGTTTTCACCCCCTGGCTCTTATTGCATCATGTTTCCTTCTGAAGCATCAGTGAGCATTTTACCTTCTGTAATAGTTGCATATGAGTTCCTCAGTTTACCTCAGTGTGAAAAGAAATCATACAATCATCATTGGAAAGGGTTCAAATACACAAAAATGCTGAAAGATCAAAGAATTTGTGGAACCTGAATGATTTTTCTGAAGAACAGCAGGCTCTTTAACTGTTAAGGACAAACAAGGAACTTATGAACAACTATCACTAAACAAAACAAAACAAAAATCATTTTTATAAAATCAACTTTCATTTCTTCTTGTGGACTATATGTAAAATATTGCATTCAGGTCAGTACAAACTAAAAAATAACATGTATTTTGTATGATCCCTCTTATTTTGGGAAAATAGTCAACATTTAGCATATTTTGCAAGGTGTATGTACATTTTTGACAACAATTGTAAATGCTTAATATGGTGTGAAGTCAGGTAGATTTTAAAACTTTAATCTTAAAGAAAGTCCACACAAAAATTGAAACTAATCAGTTTTTTTCAAAATTAAAATTTTCTGAAATATATAATTTTTTTTCCACACAAGAAAGATTTGGAAGCTTGTTTCTGCCACAGGATAAAAAAATAAAGATAACTGTGACTTTATATCTCACAACTCTGTCTTTTTTTCTTGAAATTCCAAGAACTGGGAGATATAAAGTAAGAATTGTGATATATTAACTTAGCAAGATGAGCAATTGTAAGATATAAACTTGCAATTCTTTGAGTAGCTGCAATTGGAGGAAAAAGTAAGAATTGTGAGATACAAAGTCACAATTACCTTTTTTATATTTTACAAAAGAACAATTAATTTCAAAATGTAAACTCACAATTCAGAGAAAAAAGTCAGAACCGCAAGATGCAAACTCAATTCTGACTATATCTCGCGATTCTCAGAATCAGTTATCCTGTAGCAGAAACAAGCTTTCATATCTTTGTTGTGTGGTAAAAATACATATTTTGAAAAATTTTAGTTTTGAAAAAAACTGATTGGTTGCTATTTTTGGGTAGACTAACTCTTTAAGGTTAAAGTATGAACATCTCCCTGACTTCACAGCATATTAAGCATTTACAATTGTTGTCAAAAAAGTACATAAACCTTGCAGAATCTTCTAAATGTTAATTATTTTACCAAAATACGAGGGATCACAGAAAATACATGTTATTTTTTTATTTAGTACTGACCTGAATATGACATTTTACATAAAAGAATTTAACATATAGTCCACCAGAGAAAATAATAATTGAATTTATAAAAAATGACCCTGTTCAAAAAAACAGAATTTCATAGTTTTTAATGTCAGAGTTTATATCTCACAATTCTGACATTTGTCAATTCTAAGGTCACAATTACATTCATTCACTCATCTATGGAACAACATGAGGGGAAGTAAATGATAACAGAGTTTTCATTTTTGTGTAGACTATAAAATATAAAATTATTTTAAAAATAGACCTTACCAAAAACAGATAGCCCACCTTAGGCTGAAATTTCTCCATTATAAAAATAAGCCTGTGCATTAAATAGCTTTAACATAATAGTTCACCAAAAATGAAAATTCACCCACAACCATTCCAAGTACTTAGAGGTTTACAGCAAACCCTTCATCAGAATGTTTGAGGCCTGTCAATATAAAGCTGTTATAATTCTGGAGGTCTAAACATTATTCTGAAATGTGTAAATCTTTGAACCGTGGCATTTAGGTCTAAAATTATTTCATACACATTTTGTGAAAGGTTAGTGAAAACCACAGTGTGAATGTGAGGGGAATGAAATGATGTTGTGTGTGTGTGTGTGTGTAGTGATTGAGGAAAGTGGTGTGCGGGCCGCTCTGGTTACCTTGGCACTGTTGATGGGGTGCGGTCTCTCACTCCCAGGTTCTTGGCCGAATTCTGCACTCTTGCTCCCTAAAAAGAGCCATAATTATAAATGACTTTCAGGCCTGTAAGAACACTTATTCTTTAAATAAGCATAAACATATTCTGCGTCCAGTTGGTCAAAGGTGAGAAGTGGCGTCATTCAAGCTGTGTTGTATATTGCTATAAAAGTACTGAAATATTGACACTGAAAAATAAAAACAGTCTGAAAAAAGTGAAAAATTGAAAGAAAAAAAAAAAAAAATTAAAGACATTGAAAGAAAGAAAGAAAGAAATTATAGTGGGAATTGAAAGAAAATCCTCCAAAAATTTGTTAGTGTTGAAGTTAAATATTTTAGTTGAATTAATTTCATGATATACAGAATAATTAATCAAAGATTAATTAACCTAAGATTAATTTATCTTTGATGAGGCTTGAAAATGTTTTGCATTTACATGGTATTTTAAGCTTGAATTGCTGATGGTAGAAAAGCTCATCATCATTTAATATACAAACTGGTCAGGAGGCTTGATTGATTGCATTAATTTTTTTATTATGCTATATAATAATTTAAACGTAATTAACATAAATTACAACATTAAATCATCAGCCTGAGTTTTTATACAAATAAACACTTTCATTATGGCTGATGGATTATATGCAATATTTTTATACCATTTGAATATATAATAAAATATGTAACAAAATGTACATATATACTATATTATGCAATGTGTAAGAATATATAATATATATCAATATATATTCCAATATATATTACATCAGAAATGTATGTATATTTCTCACACACACACACACACACACATACACACACACAGTATAATGTATAAAATTTGACACCGTACACCAACACCATCCATCTACTGAAATGAAATCTTATTTCTTTTAATGTACTTCTATTTCTGAATCAAGGAAAATTACTTTTTAAAATAAATATGCACTGGCTTTTCTTCTATTTTTAAATAATTCATATAATAATTTCCTATTCTGAACAGATCATCTGTTTTTTTCTTCTTCAGTTGCCCAAGTCAGCCTGCTCTGCCATTATTCATAGACACTGTGGCTCATATTTCACAGAAAAAGACCAGCAGTCCTGCCAGCTGAACCTGTGACTTACAAGTTGCATCTGTCGTCATAGTTCACAAACACTGGCCTTGTCAGATGTGTTAAATGGACTTGTTTGTAATCGTAAATTAGGGTATAAAACATACATACTCATAGAACATCCAGAGTCATTTGCTGTGAGTTAGATGCGGGCAACTAAATGAACGTCCAATGCAAAATGAATTTAAAGGAGTGCTTAACGGAACATCTTCACTCCTGAATCCAAATGAAAAATGACTATCTGTGCCTTGATGTAAGAACGAAAATGTATATCTTGCACATTTTATCAACATTAGCTGTTTCCGCAAATAGCTTTGCAGGTTGGTTTGACGTGAGGCATCTGGGCAGGTGCGTATGGAGCGGGCTGGATCAGCAGCGGGGGACGTTACTGCCGCATAAACACAGCTGTGATTGTGAGTGCAGAGCTTCAGCGTACAGGTACACTGCCTCTCCCATGACTACTGACCGGTGAGTGTTTCAGACATGGGCGGCACCATGGTCAGTCCCTTATCGAGTCAAGATAACATCAGCAATTACACCACCAGAGTCACGCGCTTTACCTACTGCTTTCCTGGGACTTTAAAAGATACAGCTGGGCGTCGAGGAGAGGAACTGAGATATGAGAGCGCAAAAACAAGAGCAGTTGTCTACAGACACCAAGAAGATTATACAACATAGCCTTTTTTTCAACAATCACTTCTCTAAAAATAAGGTTGACTCATTTTAGCAGTTCAGCAATTTAATGTTTATACACAGAAACTGCATAGTGGAGCGATTCGTCAGTGTCCCTTTTCGTCCCTCAATGAGTTCCAGGCATTATGATGGATGAGTCTCTTTTAAGTCTTGCTGTGAGGTACGAATTACGGTGAATGATAATAAATAGTCAGCCGGGGGGAGCTTTGACTATAGTCATTCATATTTATATTCATAAAGTCATTTCGGAGCCTGGACGGGGCAAGTAAGGAGTCATCACCCAAAGGCGGTCCAGAACATCACATATTTAATTCTGCAACGCATTATGAATTCAGTAGTTTTAAAATCAGAGGTGAAATGCAAATATATATTATAAAAAGTATGGCTACCCTCAGGTCAAAGTTAAATATAAAGTTACTTATAAAGTCATTTTACTACATACATTTTAATAGCCTGACCTATGAATGACCTGGATGAATTCAATGTGTTCTTGTTTCATATTTAACACTGAGCATCAAATAGTAGCCCAAAATCATCATAAGATTAAACAAAATAGTCCTTAAACTTAAAAAAAATAATAATACCATGAATTGTATAGGCTTAAATTAAATTGAAACTAATTATTTAAATGACAATTCAATTACTTACCTATTTTCACTTAATTACTAATTATTATGTCCAATGCTAAATAAATCACAGGACTGTTAAACTGAGAGCATTTTCACTCCTGAATCCTATCATGTCAAAATAAAAATTGGTTACCTGTGCCTTGATGTATGGACGAAAACGTATCTCTTGCACATTTGACAAAGATTAGCTTAAAATGAAGTTACTTATAAATTTGTTTTGCTACATACATTTTAATGGCCTGACCTATGAATGACAAAATCATCATAAAACTAAACCGAAAGGTTCCTAAACATTAAAAAATATTAATGCCACAAATTGTATAGGCTTAAAATCAAACTGTAACAAAATTATTTAAATTATAATTATTAAATTACATATTTAGCCAATGTTAAATGAATCACAGGACTGTTTAATGGAGCGTTTTCACTCCGGAATCCTATCGTGTCAAAATGAAAAATGCTCACCAGTGCCTTGATGTCAGAACAAAAACGTGTATCTTGCACATTTTACAAAGATTAGCTAAATATAAGTTACTTCTAAAATTTTCCGAAAATCATCATAAAATTAAAAATATTTAACATCGGACATCAAATGGTGGCCCAAAATCATCATAAAATTAAACAAAATGATCCTTAAACATGAAAAAATATTAATAACACAAATTTGGCTTAAAATTAAGCTATTTAAATGCTAATTGTTAAATTACTTATTTACTTTCATTTATTTAATAATTACTATATATGTATGTATGTATGTATGTATGTATGTATGTGTGTGTGTGTGTGCGTGCATGCAAATGAATATTTTCAATGCATCTCAATTCATTATTATTATTTAAATGTTAATTAACTGTCATTTTTAAAAATTACATAAAACATTTAAATTATTTTATGACTACTATTATTATTTAATAATGATTAAAATTGACAGCACATGCATTAATAACAGCAAAAGTGGAATGCATGGAAAATAATTAATGTATATGCAAATCAATTATTTACATGTGTGTACATTTATAATAATTATTATTAATTAAATTTATTTAAATCAAGTATAATTTTATTTATTTTAAATACGTAAGTAACATTTACTTTAGTTATTTACAGTCAAACCAAAAATTTATTCAGATACCTTATGACAAAAAACTGTGTTAAACTGTGTCAGAACAAATTCATCTTGATAATGTCAGATAACTTTGATAGAAAGGTATGTAATGGATTACAATCAACCAAAAATTCTGAAAACTGTTAATATGACAATATTTACACAACTATCAATATTTTGTTGACCAATTACCAAGCAATGCTTAATTTTGTTCGGTCTGTGGTGTAAAAGGTTACATAAGCAATTAAAGAAAAAACACTTAAGCAAAACATGTTCAGGTCAAAGTGTCTGAATCATTTTTGGTCCCAAATTTTATTTAATTACATTATTTATTTATTTTTTTTATCATTTTTACTAGTAGTCCACTGTCTGAAGAATTTTTGGGTATAATATGTCACAGTTTACTTTATCCTCACTTATATAAATTAACTATAGTGTAAAACAAAAATATCCAAAATTATATCTGGTGTCTGAATAATTTTTGGTTTGACTGTATATGACTACTTTTATTATTAAATAATGATTCAAACTTACAGTCTATGTATAAATGGCAGCAGACGTGGATGTCACGGAACACACATTGCCCGTCACTTGAGATGAGAAACGCTGCCCTAATGTACTCTTTTAAAAGTTATCTTTCTCGACGTGACTGAGTTACTGTCAAGTGCTCTCTAGTCTTCGCCTCTCATGACTCAGGGCCACCTTGAAGTTTCATTTCTTCAGAGCTGACACAGCAGCCATCCTAAC
Organism: Cirrhinus mrigala; assembly: GCA_036247105.1. Taxonomy (NCBI): domain Eukaryota; kingdom Metazoa; phylum Chordata; class Actinopteri; order Cypriniformes; family Cyprinidae; genus Cirrhinus; species Cirrhinus mrigala. The sequence continues at coordinate 15,103,798 of CM070030.1, forward strand.
CCTCTATTATACAAGTCTCACAGAGCTTAATGATATCAAAAGAGCAGACCCTGTCAGTTTCATCCATAACTTCACGAAGGACGCTTCAAGGCTAGGGTAAAAATAGGGTAGAAAAAGACTAACAATCTTCCACTTCCTAAATGAAAGGTAGAAAGACTTCATTTCATGAGCGTCTATCCTCCTCCTTCCAGACTGGCTAGCCGAAGGGAGGAAGAGCTTATGCTAATAGCCATGTAGAGAAACCGAAATGAGAGAAAGCAAACCAAGGCAGTTAAGCTTGTTACATTTCCCAAAATAATTAAACAGGCTCTTTGATAAAAATAAATCCTCCTAGAAATGAACACGGTGGGCTAATGTTTTGATTTTTTTGTAAATGTAATTCCCAATAAATTAACTGGGTCAGTACAATTCAGAAAACATTAAAAGCAGAGGTAGATATTAGCTCATCTTTCTCTCTGCTGGAAGTGGCACTTCAAAACCAAACACATAAATGAATTTCGCAGTAGAAACTTTAAATGAGAAACCATGGGTTTATAAAATAAAAAAAAGGGTCCATTCTACAAAGAGCTAACAGTAATACGATATTTCTTCAACATTTTATTAAAACTAAGAGAATCCAGCTTTTTATTTATTTATTTTATTTTGGCTATATGAAGATCAAATTAAAAGTTTTTTTTTTAATTATGCAAAAAGTTAAATATTTAATGTTGTGTATTTTGAATACATAAAATACTAGCTATGAAATTAGCATTAGCAAGACAAAGAAGTCTGCCGTTTTATTAACCCTTTAACTGTTTTGAAGATCGATGTGAAAGTGCACTATCCAAATTTAAATTGTTACAATTCATGAACGAATACATTTTGTAAAATGATTTTGAAGTACCATTTCCATGGTTATGCAATATCTGATTTTAAAATGGCTTTCACAGGATGAATTTTGAGGTTTTAAGCTTTCACTTGATATATAATTTATAATGATTTCTAAAATGAGATAGGGAAAAAGGCAACGAAAAAAGACTTTTTGTGACCAAGGTCAGAACTCCTGTTATGATGTAGATTTTTGAGGTGCACTCTTGTCATAAATTAATCTATTACTGTTCCTACATAATTTGTAACATATAACTGTGGTAAAACGATATATATTGTTTGTCATGATTAGGATTTATTTGTTTATCTGACAGTTAAAAGGTTTAAAATGTCACAAAATGTTACACACACATTTCATTATTTTAGATGTGTTGTTTCATTACATTGAGAAAAAAAAAAAAAAAAAATCAAATCAAATCAAATAAAACTACAATGTGATGTATATGTACATTATCACTCAAAGGTTTGGGGTCAGTGCATTTTTTTTTATAGAAATAATAGTTCTATCCATCCATATTTCTATCTACTAGCAAGACAAATTCTGCCATTTTATTCCAAAAAAATGTTTTTAAATGTCACAAAATGGTACACATAAAATAAAATAAAATAAAATAAAATAAATTAAAATAAAATAAAATGTACACTATTGCTCAAAGGTTTGGGCCAGTGCATTTTTATTATTTTTTTATTATAATTTTTTAAAAGAAATAATAGATCTATCCATCCATACTTCTATCTATTAGCAAGACAAAGTTGTCTGCCATTTTATTAAAAAAAAAAAAAAATGTTTAAAATGTCACAAAATGTTACACACATTTCATCATTTGAGATGTGTTGTTTCATGACATTGCGAAAAATAAAATAAAATAAAATGCATTTTTATTTATTTTTTATTTACTTATTTTTTTTAAATAAATAATAGCTCTATCCATCCATACTTATATCTATTAGCAAGACAAAGAAGTCTGCCATTTCATTTAAAAAATGTTAAAAATGTCACAAAATGTTATACACATTTCATCATTTGAGATGTGTTGTTTCATGACATCGTGAAAAATAAAATAAAATAAAATGCTTTTCATCATTCAAACATGTTGTTTCATGGCATTGAGAAAACTAAACTAAACTAAAATAATAACAATGTGGTTTATATGTACACTGATCAGTGCATTAATTATTATTTATTTATTTATTTTTATTTATTTATTTATTTTTTAAATAATACTTCTATCCAGCAAGGATGTATTAAATTGTTCAAAAGTACCAGTAAAAACATTTGTAATGTTAAAAAGAACTCTATTCCAAATAAATATTGTTCTTTTTGTTGTTCTATTCCAAATAAATTCAGCTTTGCCATCACAGAAATGAATGACATTTTAAAATATATTACAACAGAAAACCACTATTTTAAATTACTTTAATATTTAATAATAATATATGTGACCCTGGACCACAAAACCAGTCCTAAGTCGATGGGGTATCTTTGCAGCAATAGCCAAAAATGATTGATTTTTTGTTTTATGCCAAAAATCATTAGGAAATTAAGTAAAGATCATGTTCCATGAAGATATTTTGTAAAATTCCTACTGTAAATATATCAAAACTTAATTTTTGCTTAGTAATATGCATTGTTGAGAACTTAAGAACTCTAAAGGCGATTTTCTCAGTATTTAGATTTTTTTTGCACCCTCAGATTCCAAATTCCAATAGTTGTATCTCGTCCAAATATTGTTCCATCATAGCATCATACATCAATGGAAAGCTTATTTAAAAGCTTATTTACCAGCTTTCAGATGGTGTATAAATCTCAATTTGGAAAAATCGACCCTTATGACTGGTTTTGTGGTCCAGGGTAACATATAACAATATTTCACAATAATACTATTTTTACTGTATTTGTATCCAATTAATGCAATCTTGAAGAGACTTATTTCAAAACATTAAAAAAAATCTTAATGACCCCAAACTTTTAAATGGTTCTGATAAATATCTTGTTGGAAATTGTTAGTGGACAAAAGTGTGCTTGGAGTTTAACTCGTCTTAAAGTGTTAAAGAAACACCAAATACCAGTACATACCTGCTTCCTCATGACGTCAGTGGCCTGCATGATGCATCGTGGGGGCAAGCCGTGATTGCGGGCCAGAAGAATGGCCTGTTCCAGCGTGACACTCAGCGTACAACTGCAAGACAGACGATAAACTACAGATCAGGATTCAGCACCATACAATCCACATTATAATATAAAACCACAACTGTTTATCAAATATGTCAAAGTATTCAGATTCTGATTGCAGCAATAGCAAAAATGAGAGGGAAAATTACACTCAAGAAGAAAAAAAGCTCATTTTATCAGAGACCACTTTCCGCTAGCCATGTTTAGATTTAGTTAATTATGCAGAGATGTTTTTAATTAATAATTTAATTAAAACCAGAGAAGCTAAATAAATACCACTAATTTCTGATTACAGAATGGAGGAGGGGGACAGATTCTGGCTCTGCTAGGAAATCGGAGGCATTTAACAAGCTTGTGCGGTCCGGGCCGATGTCTCATCGGTCTGTGCCAAGGCCTGGATAACAGGAAGAGCTGTCAGATGTGCTGTCATTCCAGCGTGATGAAGCGTGACATGCACTTTCATTCTCTGGGAACATGTGTCTGCCACTCACATCCCATTAACATTTGAACGGACAGTCAAAGGGCAGCGTGGCCAAAAAGGTGCGAGAGTCATACACTCCACTGCATCCAAAGCAAACAGTCCCAAGAGAGCAATAAACATCCCCCAAGGTGAACTATAAGCATGTAGTCTCTAAAAGACTGTGACAACTAGATCTGAGCAGCAAAGGAGGCAATCAGGACAAAATAAACCAGATCGTTCCAATCAAAAAAGGCCTATATAAATTTATGAGGTACTACTAGACATGTTCTGTAAAAAACACAATTTGTTGAGTCAGCTTAAAATAATTTGTTACCCTGCTACCTTAAAATTTTCATTTTCAATTAAAAAGTTCAGTCAACTAAAATAAGTTTAGTCAACTTGAAATGTTAAATTGTACTAAGTAACAACTTAGATATTTGTGTTTGCTAAACTTAACAGATGGGTAAGTAACCCAGCTGCCTTAAAATTTTAAGTTGATTTAACTCAAATATCTAAATTGTCATTTAGTATAATTTAACATTTCAAGTTGAATAAACTTTTTTTTGAGTTGACTGAACTTAAAATTTTAAGGCAGCCAGGTTACAAATTATTTTAAGTTGACTCAACAAATTGTTTTTTTTTTACAGTGTGGGTCAATAAGACTATAAAAATCTGATGGACACAACTAGAAAAGACCTTCTCAAACTAATAAGCTCTAACCTTAACTCTGGCAGTGTTAAAATGCTAAAATTATAATGAAACTAAAGCTAAAATAAAATAAAAAACTGAAATAGATTAAAAAAGAAAACAAACAAACAAAAACACTGAAAATACTAAAACTAAACTAACATAGAACATAAAATAAAAACTGAAAATACCACGTTTAGTCACAAGTTAACTGAATATCAATGTGTAAAACTTTATTTCATTTAGCTTAACCCATTAACTTGGGCAGTGCTAAAATTATAATGAAACTAAAACTAAAAATGTAAAAAAAAAAAAAAAAAAAAAAAAATTGACAAATTAGAAAACACTAAAAATACTAAAGCTAAACTAATACAGAACATAAAATAGAAAATAATTATAATTCTTATAATTATTTGTTAATTCAAGTTAGATATCCATTATCACTTAAACTGTCTTTCAGACTGGAGAGAAATTCTCAAGTTCGTAAAGTTTGAGTGTTTTCAAAGTGCACTGAACTCATTTATTTCCAAATCTGATTGCTCAATTTCCCCAAAAGAGAGGCCAAAGAGCTTTATGAGGTACCACTAGACAAAGTCAATGAGCAGCGTCTGGGTCAATAAAACCTAATTCAAATGACCAATCTAAATGATGACTTATTTAGAGAGATACCAAACTGATTTCAGATTACCGAGAACACGAGCGAAGATCTGATAAACAACGAAGCAATCATGAAAAAATCAATATCTGACACTGCTAATGTTTTCATACCAGTGGAGAGACTCTAAAACCGGTGAGCTGTAACACAGAATTCGTCAGAAAGATATTTGGTTATTTAATAGCTTGTCCACTGTCAAACTGTCCATATCCATGATGCATCAGCCTGACATTTCCATCTCATTTTTGCTGTTATATACGTGTTCCCAGACAGAGGTGTCAGATGTGTTATATGGCTTTCATCTGTGAATTCAATCATTCAGTTCTTCTGAAGTGAGAACAGCACTGACCTTTGGCTCAAGAAAAGGCCTTTTTCTTATTTGATCTCCATATGCACATATATAGCTATAATACTAGAATATATTGGGTCGTCAAGCTTTGATTGTTTGCCCTTGGCAACAGACAGGTTTCTTTCTGGCAAACTGTTGACTATGTTGAAATTTACCTGACGCTAAAGTGTATTTTACCCTCAGTTGTATTTTATAGATCGATCCTCTTGATTTATAATCGAGAAAAAGCATGATACAAAGATTTAAGAGTGTTCCTCACTGATATCCCACATTCATAGTCATTTTAAACTTCAAGGACATGACTCTGCAAAGAGAGGTGAATCTCGCTAAAGTGTGGGTTTGATTTATATATTTCCGTTAGTCTGATAGACACACATATATTGAGTGTCAAGGGCGCTGGGTGACCTCTTTACGATAGCAAACTACACCTCCATATTGATCCTCGGTGTTTTACGGCTGATTGAGTCGTCCCTTCTCTTCTCAGCCGTAACATTCCTACTGTTACTTAAGTGCTTAAGGGAACGCTTGAAAGCGAGCCTAAAGGGCCTTATAATCTCACGTCATACACCACTTTGACCTCCACATGACTAGCAGTGAAAAAAAAGAAGAACAGAAGAACAATTTTATGAGGTTATGAGGTTGGTAGCAGGAAAGTGGAAAGAGTTTATGGTAGAATTAGTAAAAGCAAACCAGTGTCACTTCAGTATTATTTATATACCAAATTCAGTGCAAAAAGAAAAGAAAAAAAAAAAAGAAAGAAAGAAAGAAAGAAATAAGGAAAAGAAATGTCCACTTACACTTAACTGTTTTTATTTCCAGCTATTTTTTTTTTTTTTAAGATTTATTTTTTGGCATTTTTGCCTTTATGAAGACAGGACAGATCAGAAGTGACAGATCAGAAGTGGGAGAGAGAAATGGGGGCGGGATCGGGAAAGGTCCTCGAGTCGGGATTCAAACAGGGGACGCCCGGAGCGCAATGGCACTATATGTCGGCACCAGCAAAATTTGAATGTGTAAATATGTTATTTAAACACAAATTTGTGTTATTTAAACCCTTTCCAATAAAAATTACTTATATGTAATCATTTATTATTATAAAATTACACAGTATCCTGAGAAAGGGATGCTTTTTTTTTCTTTTTTTGAGTTTATTGTACTATTTATTAATTATTTAGATTTAACTTTTATTCTTATATTTTTTGTTTTAATTTTTCTTTGAGTTTTAGTAATTTTAGTTTTAATATTTAAACCTATTTCAGTGCAAACATAGTTTTTATCTATTATTTATATCTTTATATTATATTAGTTATATTTTAATGCAATTATACACATATATATATATATATATATATATATATATATATATATATATATATATATATATATATATATATATATATATATATATATATATAATTTATAATTATACATTTTATAAATTTATAAAATACATATATTACAATAAGATTCTTTTTTGCTGAGTTTATTGCACTATTTATTCATTTAATATTTAGCTTTTATTCTTAATTTAACTGTGCTTGACATTTTATTAGTTTTTTTATATTTTAATAATACTTTAATTTAGTTTCTATTTTAGTTTACTTTTATTTTTATTTATTCTTATTTTATTTATTTTTAATAATTTTAGTGTTAATACTTAAACTTATTTAAGATATTTTCCAATGCAGTTTTATCTAAAATTTATATTTTATATTATTTTTTATATTTTTATTTATATTTTACAATATTTTTATGAAATTATATATTATTTATTTATTATATGTATTTATTATTTATAATTATATTATACTATATTAATTTTCATATTTTTACTCATATTTTTATTTATATTTTCTATTATGTTTTTAATGAAACAAATTGCTTAAAAGCCTTATTATATTAATTTAAATATATTATGTATCACTTCTATAATTTTCTGATCAATAGGCAAAACAAATTATTCATAACAACGGAACATAAAAGATAACTTGACGGACAAACAATTATAAGTGGATCACTTATAAAAATTTAATAAAACACAACCAGGCAATTTTTTCTTTAACTTTTCTTTGTTTGCATTTTGTATGCTTTCTGGAGAACAAATATTTTTTGTTTTTGAGTGCCAAATGTGTTCTAGGATATATATGTTTTTTTCTTTCCTGTATTTTAAAGAAGATTAGGCTCAAAACAACACTGGACCCCACTGAGAAAAAAAAAAAAAAAAAAAAAAACACTTTCCCAAAAAACTGTCTCATAAAAAAATTTTAAGTTTAATTTTTGGTTAAACCTTCGTTCATCTTTGGAACAGAAATTAAGATTTCTGATGAAAAAAAAAAATAATAATAATAATCAAGTTTTTAATGAAAAACAATTTCTTCTCTTCATGTCAGTCTTTGACACACATTCACAAGAGTTCCACGATGCAATTGTTGAATAAAGTCATTTTTTATGCACAAAAAGTATTCTTGTAGCTTCATATAATTAAGGTTGAACCACTGATGTCACATGGACTATTTTAACAATGTCCTCACTACCTTTCTGGGCCTTGAACGTGTCAGTTGCATTGCTGTCAGGGTCAGAAAGCTCTTGGATTTCATCAAAAACATCTTAATTTCTGTTTTTAAAGATGAACAAAGGTCTTACGGGGTTTGGAACAACATGAGGGTGAATAATTAATGACAGAATTTTTATTTTTGAGTGAACTATCCCTTTAAATTTTCCAATTCATCAGTACCTTTTAAAGTGAGACTCAGCTGAGGTGGGAGCCACAGCGGGAGCTGCTGTGTGATATCAGCCATAGCGAATCAAAGCTGGCTTAATACTGAGCCAACTGGCCTGAGGCAAGACCTGTGTGACGGCATTTATTGGCTCTTTATAAAATACGCGCTCTGAACTCTTCTGCTGATGTACAAAATGTGGAAGAGACTCATCAAATGTGTCTGGTGTTCTTAAGGGAGGACTGCTATACGCTACACATCAAGCAACCTACAACCAGCAGATGTGAATGTCTGATTTACAGCACACACTTACTGTAAATGTGACTCTGTGAATGGACAGATGGACTTGAGAGACAATACATGGCAGAGGAAATAGATATTGGTCATAACAGAGGAATATAATGAAAGATCAAATATCCAAAGTTGGGGATGATGATATTTGAGCACATTTATGGAGCTCTGTAGAGACCCATGAATGTTTCAGTGAATGTGTTATGCTCTAAGAGCAGGACAGATGGTTAAAGTACACTAAAAAAAGAATGGCACTGAATTTAACTATTACGTTTTTTTCCTATGAGGCTTTTTTACCAACAGTCATAATGCAGTTTTTCCAACCCTTTTGGGTTTACAGTTGGGTTCAATAAAGTTTGCAGAGCTTCATCCATCAATAAAAGTCAAAGGCTGCTTTACAGTGTGCTGAAATGTGCTTCAAAATCTGTTAAAGTTAAACTGATTGGGAACATTATTAAAAATAACTTCAGCTTCTCTTTTTGAAAGGATGTGCAGAGCCCTAGGTGCTACACACAGCCAGAAACATTATAAAATTTGGGGGACTTTCACATATTTTACTTTTATGGCTAATAGTATCTATCCTGTTTAGTTTATATCACCCCATTGCTATGTTTCTGAGCAAAGGAAGTCCAGGAAATATGCTGTTCTGAAAGTCACTGTTTTCAAAGCGCGCTGAACTCATTTGCGGTACTTCAAAATGTCAAGGAAAATGTGATTTCTCATTACACACCCACTTTAAACTGTGTTCTTACTTTCCTGCTTTGGAGGTAACTAGTAAATTTAGAACAACTTTATATTGAAATTGGACCTCTGCAACACCTTGGCGAAAGACATTTAGCCATAAAATAAACATCAGCTCTCACTTAACTTCGGCCACATTTGGCAGGTGAGCACTTTCAAGCAAAGCTTGCGTCTCGCTGCAACTATTTAATTTCATTAAAAGCAGGAACTGGCACATTTTGTCTGTTGATTGAGGCCTTTTGGCAGACAAAAGGGTGTATAAATAGGAACACACTATGAAATGCTGATGCTCTGCATATCATGCATACTGGGTGTTTTATTATAGGGAGAGTTCACTCAAAAAAGAACATTTCTGTCATCAGTTTCTCACCCTCAGGTTGTTCCAAACTTAAACAGAAAAGAAGATATTTTGAAGAAGGTCAAAGGTTTACATACAGTAGAGATTGCAGAATCTGCAAAATGTTAATTACCAAAATAAGAGGGATTGTACAAAATGCGTTATTTTTTTTAATTACTACTTACCTGAATAAGATATTTCACATAAAAGATGTAATAGTCCTCAAGAGAAATAATTGTTAAATTTATAAAAATGACCCTGTTCAAAAGTTTACATATACTTGATTCTTAATACCGTTGTTACTTGAATGATCCACAGCTGTTTTTTTTTTTTTGTTTAGTGATACTGTAGTTGTTCATGAGTACCTTGTTTGTCCTAAACGGTTAAACTGCCTGATGTTTTTTCAGAAATATCCTTCAAGTCCTACAAATTCTTTGCTTTTTCAGCACGTTTGTGTATTTGACTGTATGATTTTGAGATCCATCTTTTTACACTTAGGATAACTGATTGACTCATATGCAACTATTACAGAAGATTCAAACACTCACTGATGCTTCAGAAGGAAACATAATGCAGTAAGAGCTGGGGGGTGAAAACTTTTGAACGGAATGAGGATGTGTACATTTTTCTTATTTTGCCTAAATATGATATATTTTTTTATTTAGTACTGCCCTTCAGAAGATACTTACATGTTCCCCAAAAGACGAAAGAAGTTAAATTTCCCCTGATCTTCAAATTCCAAAAGTTTTCACCCCCCGGCTTTTACTGCATCGTTTTTCTTTACTATACTATATGTAAACATCTGATTTCAAATTTTTATAGACCTCTTGGTGGCGTTTCACAAATCAGAGGACTTACTCCAGCTCTCTTTGCCTGGATACTTAAGAGCTGGCTGTCCTTCAAAACTCAGTATCCAGGCAAAGAGAGCTGGAGTAAGTCCTCTGATGTGTGAAACGCCACCAAGAGGTCCATAAAAATTTTAAATCAGATGTTTACATATTGTATAGTAAGGAAAAACGATGCAGTAAGAGCCGGGGGGTGAAAACTTTTTGAATTGGAAAATCAGGTTTAAATGTAACTGATTTTGTCTTCTGGAAAATATGTACTAAATATTTTCAGTACTAAATAAAAGAAAAAAAAAATAGATATTTAGGCAAAATAAGAAAAATGTACATATCCTCATTCTGTTTAAAAGTTTACACCCCCAGCTCTTAATGCATTGTTTCTGCAAGAATCAAGAATCTGTGGAACCTAAAGGACTTTTCTGAAGAACAGCAGGCAGTTTAACTGTTTAACTTTTGGTAAAATAATTAACATTTTGCAGATTCCGTATGTAACCTCAATACTATAAAAGTCAATGGGATCATCATCTGTTTGGTCTTCAAAATATCTTCTTTTATGTTCAACAGAAGAAAGAAACTGGCACAGGTTTGAAACAACTTGAGGATGAGTATATGAAGACATAATTTTCATTTTTAGGTGAACTATCCCCCTTTACACCAGGTTAACCACATCAGAAATTGTACTCTATGGAATTAATTCATCAACTCCCTCTGCCTAAACCTATTTAATGCAACTTCAATTTAGCTACTATTGAGAAAAACAAGCTTGAAACAAACTATAAATATGAGAAAATGCCCCAAACCGTGTTTTACGCAGAATTATCCGGAACTATCGGTTGGTTATGAGCAAAAGCAGGTTAAATAAAGAGAGAGTTTGTTTGATGAAGGCATGTTTAGAGGGGTAAACAAGTCTGAATTCACCATATCCGTGGCAGGTCTGAGCACCTGCGGCTTCACTAAAGCTGAGATGTGGCCTGTAATTGCCCTGGCGTACAAATGTGAGTTAGTCACACCCAAACCAACACACACAATGCTGCGAACATTTCATGCTGCTTTTATCCAATACACTGCAGTAAAGTGCCACTCAAAGAGCAGCATGCATATGCGTCTACTGCCATGTGTGGGGCCCTGAAATTGAGATTGAAATACCATTTCAGCAACATACAGTGCCAATAAAAGTCAACACCCTCCTGTTCCTTTCCACATCCTGAGAATCAATGCCAAAACAACAACACATGGACATTTTACAAAGTAAATTACAAATGGAAGCTAATTTCTCTGAAGAAGAAAAGCCATGATTGGGAATTTTCTGCTTGTCATCAGTAGTTGTTAGCAAATTGGCTCACCCTCTCTGGGAACATCCCTATTTGGTCAAATGAAGGTGAAAGATTTTTCCAAGCAGATTTGTGACAAAGGTCTTAAAAATTCCCAGCCAGGGCAAGGATTTAAAAAAAGATGGCAATGAATATATGTCAACACACTGTAAAGCTCCTTATTACAAACATGAGCGAATGTAAATCTTGAAGAACTGGCTGTCCTCCAAAACTCAGTATCCAGGCAAAGAGAGCTGGACTAAGTGACGCCACCAAGAGGTCTATAATATTTTTAGCATAGTAAGGAAAAACGATGCAGTAAGAGCCGGGGAGTGAAAACTTTTTACATTTGAAGATCAGGGTAAATTTAACTATTTTGTCATCTGGGGAACATGCAAGTATCTTTTGTAGCTTCTGAAGGGCACTACTAAATGAAAGAAAATATGATATTTAGGTAAAATAAGAAAAATGTACACATCCTCATTCCGTTCAAATGTTTTCACCCCTGGCTCTCAATGCATTGTTTTTTCTTCTAAAGCATCAGTGAGCGTTTGAACCTTCTGTAATAGTTGCATATGAGTCGCTCAGTTGTCTTCAGTATGAAAAGATAAATCTCATAACCATACAGTCATTGTTGGAAAGGATTCAAATACACAAAAATGCTGAAAAACCAAATAATTTGTGGGACCTTAAGGACTTTTTTGAAGAAAAGCAGGCAGTTTAACTGTTCAGGACAAACAAGGGACTCATGAACAACTATCACTAAAGAAAAAACAGCTGTGGATCATTCAGGAAACAACACATATTATATAAAAAAGATGCCAATGAATATCTCTCAACACACTGTAAAGCTCGCTATTACAAACGTGACAGAATGTAAATCTTCTCAGAACTGGCTGTCCTCTAAAACTCAGTATCCAGGCAAAGAAAGTTGGAGTAAGTGATGCCACCAAGAGGCCTATAAAATTTTTAAATCAAATCTAAAAGAGTTGCAGTACTCCAGACAGTGATGTGTGAAACATCAGGAAAAACTCATAAGATGAGAAAAACTGCAGCGAGAAATGTAAATCTTTCAACAGAACAATATCCCGAAGCATACAAGAATACCCACACTGAAACAACTAGAGTGATTTCCTGGAGTGGCCCAGTCAAAACCAGACTTAAAATCCAATGGAATTGACTTTGCCCTTCAAAAACGGTTCCAATCAACTTTGCAATTTTGCTAAGAAAAGTGGACACAAATTTCAGTGCCTATAGAAACTCAAAGGAGATTGCGCATTAATAGTGGGGTAAATGCCATGGTTGTGTGCCACTCAGAATTCAATTGAGAATGCTTTTCCTGAATTTCACATTGAGCTTGAACTGATGTAGTAGAATTGAATCTCAAATCTAATTTTTTTAATATAATTTTAGAATTATAATTAAACTGAAATTCCAAATAAATGTATACTTCCCTTAGTGTAATTTTTAACTAACTAATGCTTGAAAAAGATTACAAACATTTTACAGGTCTTAAAGGGAGACTTCTATGGCTTAAAATAACATAAACTATGTATCTTACTGAAATATGTAGTAGAAAACCCATGAAAGATTTACATTATTTAAAAAACCGACATTGTTTTATACATATTTTGGACTATGGGGAGTGCTATTATTTCGATGATGTGAAATGGTTGCGCTCTGTGAGCTACTGCCACTACCTGTTGCTATTTATACCGGAAAATAAAACATTGATATGATGACCACAGCTACTGAAAGAGCTTACAAGTGGCGATGGATATAAGCATAGGCTTAAACCAAATGCTGTACCTTGTATTTCCCCTACAAGGAGCCTAAACGCCCCGGATATTGAGTGAAATCCATGCAGAGAAACTCCTCCTGTGTCCACGCCGTCATGACAAGCATCGGCACGTTTACATCCTGCCAGGATGGCATCTAGCGTTTCTTGTCTCTGCCATTTGTAAGCTCTTTCAGTAGCTGTGGTCTACTAAAAACATCAAAGGCATCCGGGCTGAAGTGGAGAGAACAAATACGTGGATCTTTAGGAAATTTTATTCATCCACAGGCATCTTCCCATTCTTTGCTCCTCTTCTCATCATTAGGAAAGCATTAAAGACTTGCATTGCTTCTCTTGTTGCCCTTCGACTGAAAATTACAAACACAAAGTCACACAATGTGGCGCCGTATCAGTATTTTATATTCTGAGCTGTGCTGCAGTAAAAATAGCAACGGAAAGTGCCAATAGCTTACCGAGTGCAACCATTTGATGTCATCTAAATAATGGCGCCCCCCATAGTCCAAAATATGTATAAAACGATGTGGATTTTTAAATACGTAAATCTTTCATGGGCTTTCTACTACGTATTTTAGACATAATTTACATTATATTAAGCTATAACAGTCTTAATACCAGGGGTTCCCTTTAAAGACAAGCCTTTATGGACTAAGGTGGAAGAACAATTTCCATGAATGTCATTACTTTGAAATGAAAGAAATTCCACTTTCTGTTATTCCAGATCAAATTTCAGTTCAACTTCGTGTATAGTGTGGCCAATTCAATTCAAATTCAATCAATGGATTGAAAGAAGATCAATCAAAATTTAGATTGCAATTATTTTGATATATACCACTGTTCAAAAGTTTGGGGTAGGTGAGATTTTTGTTTTTGAAAAGCAATACTTTTATTCAGCAAGGATACATTAAATTGATCAAAAGCGATGGCTAAGGCTTTTACACATTTTAAAGAAATGCTATTTTTTTAAACTTTCTATTCATCAAAGAATCCTGAAAAAAGGTATATATCATAGTCACCACAAAAATATCAAGCAGAAAAACTGTTCAGCATTGATGAAGAAGTGTTTTTAAGGGGAGCAAATCAGCAAATTAGAATGATTTTTGAAAGGATCATGTGATACTGAAGACTGCTGAAAATTTAGCTTTGCAGAAGAGGAATAAATTACATTTTAAAATATGTAAAAACTACATTTTTTAAATAATATTAACTGTAATACGCATTCTGAAAATAGAGTAAGGTATAAGATACCAAATATTAAAGAAACATTTTAAAAAAATCATACCACACCCAGACTTTTGAATGGTAGTGAGATTCCTTCAAAAAAATCTGAATAACTGCAGAATATAAATACAGTTCTACCTTGTAATCTCTATAATAACAAAGCCAATGAAAGGCACTGCAAGGATACACAGAGACACGTGCAACTGAAAATGAATAACAAAAGAACTGTTGAACTGTTGGTTTCATGAAATAAGTATATCAGCTCTGGGTGATACTAAAAGTGTCCTTGAATTAAATAAAACATGTCTCTTCAGTTGAAATTCACAAATGAACCCTTAGAGAAATAGAGCTGTCTGGACCATCTCTAAAAAGATGGATTAAGTGAGACCTTCTAAATGTAGAACTGAGACGCTGAATATCATAATTGCTTTGGATGAATGATTAGTGCAGAGAAAGGTGTATTTATGGAATGATATATGAACCTGTAATGAGGATTATTACATATTCATACAAAAGAGGAGATTGAATATTAGATGGTACGACGAAGAGAGACTGAAGAGAGAAAGACTGCAACAGAACCCCAAAAAAAGCCAAAGACTGAGGCTGCAGAGAAGAAAACAGGATAAAAGACATAAGTGACAGGAAGTAAATTGCTCTGAGCTACAGACAGAAAGGAAAAAAGACAGGGGAGGAAAAAACAGAAGCGTTCCACTTAGACAGAGTCCCTGGCGAATGCCTGATGCCTGTCGGACAGAAGGGAAAGGGGGAGTGTGAGTGTATGTGTGTGTAACCCAGGCTGACCGGTGTACTCCGCTGTTACACATGACGATGTGACACGCTCCCAAGCGGCTGCACAGCTCCGAGGCCACGGTGAGCAACCCGACTCCAGACGCTCCACAGGCTGTGAACTGGCACGCGGCCGTCCGCCGACACGAGATAAAACTTTCCATCAGTCTGTACAACTCATCCAGAGCATTCAGAGGACGCATCAGCTACAAAGAGAGAGAGTCACAGAATAACATTACAATAACATTCAACAACTCTGTTATCATTTAATCACACTCTGATGTTCCAAACCCATGGTCTGAAAAATAAAAGTTCCAGTAGAAGGGTTTTACAGAGATAGCATAGAAGAACCTATTTTTTCCTTAGTATAAAGAACATTTTAATAACCCAAAGACGCTTTTTTCACTATAAAGGACGTTTTGTGCATTTTGTGTAAAGTTTTTTCATAGAACCATCAATGCCAATAAAAAAAAAAAAAAAACCTTTAAAGGGATAGTTCACCCCCAAAAAAATCTGTCATTAATTACTCATTCTCATGTCGTTCCAAACCTGTAAGACCTTCGTTTGTCTTCGTAACACAAATATATTTTTGATTAAATCCAAGTACTTTCTTACCCTAAATAGACAACAATGCAACTGACACGTTCAAGGCCCAGAATAGCAGTAAAGATATCATTGAAATAGTCCACGTGACATCAGTGGTTCAACCGTCATAATATGAAGGTACAAGAATACTTTTTGTGCGCAAAGAAAAAACAACAACAATGAAATGCATGGTACTGTCGTGAACAAGCTTTGAAGACTGACACGGAAGAGAACTGTGCATAAAGTTGTTATTTTTGTTTTCTTTGCACATTAAAATATTCTCGTAGCTTTATAACATTACTGTTGAAGCACTGATGTGACTTGGACTATTTTAATGATACCTTTACTAGGGCTGCCCTCGAAAAAAGATTTTTCTGGTCGACTAGTAGTCGTTCATTTTACACATTATTAACGCATGTTTACTAATAAACCATATAAATCATAATAATGAGCCTTTAATTACCTACACAGCCTAATAAGCGTTCAAGTGCACCCAAAAAAAAACTTGCTACAGCACACCGGCAGATATAATAATTATGAATGTGTCTGGGAAAAACAGCAAGAATACTGCATTAACGTTTTAATAATTTATTGATAAACTAGCATTTTCTTTTTGTTTTACACAATCTAAGAATATTTCATCGTATTGGAATTATAAGGTTCCATCTGACGTTTTTGTCAAAAAGGGTTCTATCTACAGAAGTCTATGAAACCCAAAAACTTTGAAGCTCAATATCTCAAAACTGCTCAGAATGCAGACAGACCCTTATACTGTAATTAAACAGCGGCGATTTGTTTTCTGTTTAAATTTGTTCATTTGAAAGTAGACATTTCACTCTATATGGATATATTTTTCATGTCTGTAAGGCAAGTATACACAGACTTTCGAAGTTTTGCAATTAAGTTCACAGAGACCGAGACGGCAGAAAGCGCATCCTGTTTGCTTTAATGATTTTACAAAAGCGCAATGTTTCGTTGTTATTGTGAGTGCATACAAATGTAGAGTCCTGTCCAAAACATAGAGTCTTTACAGATTCATAAGATGTATTGCTCTTATCTGTATAACCAAAAATAACAAAGTATTTTAAGAGCAAATGATCCCACAAGCGCCTCCATCTGTCATGCAGTAAGCGCGCTATTATTCAGCTTCCACACTCCGCACAGACTTTTGAATAGCGCATATTTTTCTAGGCTAACATTAGATTGAGCTGGCATGTAAGGTTGCTACTACATACATTTTTCACATGAAAAGCCATATTTGAGGTTGATGAATGATAGGTGAGCATTTGGATGTCCTGCACAATGTACTATATTACCACATAGACCAGCTGTTAATGATCTGTCTGTCACAGACTGCGTGACTTCGCCACTTCTTGTGGAAAACGTTTTGGTCAACCAAGCCTCTTCTCGTTGACTAACAGTTAGGGGGCAGCCCTAATCCTTATTATATTTCTGGGCCTTGAACGTGTCAGTTGCATTTCTGAGGGTGAGTAATTAATGACAGAATTTCCATTTTTGAGTTGAGCTCAAGGCTTGGATCAGTCTGATTCATAAATGAATCATTCAGCCTAGTTTGTGAACTGGATCAACTGCTTCACTGAAAAGAACTGACTCAAAAGAATAAATCATTTATGAATTAGAATGATTCGTTTCTTGAGTTCAACTGACTCTGATTCACAAGTCATTCTTGACTGAACTGCTGAGTGGCTGTTTGAAGATTCCTGACCTTTTGACCTTCACTGAAACAATACGAACACATGGGTTTGGAACAAAATGAAGATGAGCAATTAATGACAGAAATGTCATTAACTCAGCAGGTTCCTTTTTTCATTACTGACAATCAATAAATGCATTTAATAAACAACAAGCTTCACTTTACTGCCATAAACACAGATTTCTCACAAGTCCCTGCAGATCATATAGTAAGCGATGGCACATACCTTGTCTATGAAGGCAGCTTTGGGAGCCGAGCTTGGGGGAAGGTTCGATTTATCCAGATAAAAGGCCCTGTGGATGATTAATACAGACAAGTTAGTGTAAGCAGTGAACACGCAGAGACAAATGATCGCATATACGAGCAACACAGGATGTGCTGTAAAACTTAATTTGAGATTTGATTTACATAAAACGAAAGCTGGTTGTAAGAATTCTTCAGTCTACAAACAAAGCAGTTGGGAACACTATTTTGAAACAACACACATCTAAAGTACTCTGGGATTCATTCCAGATGTCAATTACTGCCTGCACTAACCACAACAGCCATAGGAGGCAGTAGAGTAGTTGAAAAGAATAAATGTGATGGTGTTTTGGTCAGTATAACAAATATGTGATTTTGGACCACAAAACCAGTCATAAGGGTCAGTTATTTGAAATTGAGATTTATACATTATCTGAAAGCTGAATAAATAAGCTTTTCATTGATGTGTGGTTTGTTAGGACAATATTTGGTCGAGATTTGGAATCTGAGGGTGCAAAAAAAAAAAAAAAAAAAATCAAAATAATGAGAAAATCGCCTTTAAAGTTGTCCAAATGAAGTTCTTGGCAATGCATATTACCAATCAAAAATTAAGTTTTGATATATTTACGGTAGGAGATTTACAAAATATCTTCATGGAACATGATCTTTACTTAATATCCGATTTTTGGCATAAAAGAAAAATCAATAATTTTGACCCATACATGTATTGTTGGCTATTGCTACAAATACATCAGTGCTACTTACGACTGATTTTGTGGTCCAGCGTCGCATATGTGTTCCAATAAAACATAAATAGTACTTTTTATTATGTTTTAGTATTTTATGTTGCCTATATATATATATATATAGGGTTAATAGGATTGTATAACCCAATTTTACATTTTAAAGCAAACTATCACCCCTATAAAGAGGCAAAATTATGTTGGTTCTGTGGCATATTGCAGCACATGTTTATTGTCAGGTAAATTAATCTACCATCTGCACCCAGCCAGGGAGAGATTTATCACGGTAATATTCTAATTTGACGCAGCATTAATATTATTGTTAATTAGTCAAAGATATTAATCCTTCCCTGATTGGAGCAGATGATATGGAAATGTGAAACCAGAAGTGTGGCACTATTACAGACTATTAATAAAGCCAAATGATGTTTACAAATGCAGACTCAGGTATTCTCTCTCTCAAGGGAATAAACGCACACATGCACAGAGTCTTGAGCTCCAATACTAATACTCACTCTGCATACTAATCGAGGCAGCTCACGTTAGCGTAATCGAAAGCATTAAGCAAAGTTCTTTGGAAACACCCTGAGGCCATCAGCTTAAAGCACTAAGCGCTTTAAACACTAATTCCGCTGATTTACAAAAGGATTTTCATCTTCATTTCATTAAGCGGCAACCAACACATCCTGCAAAGCGCAAACAAACACTATTGGAGGTTAATTGCCTTAGAAACATCTACCAAGGCCGCTAAGCTCTGATTCAGCTGCTGCTGGACTTCAATAGCCATTGTAGCCATTTCAATGCTGTGTAATACAAACAGATGCCTGTGATCATGGCATCCTTAGGGGCCTATGATTTCCGCGATACGGAAAAAGCAGGTGGAATCTGATCTAAAAAATTAAATGTGTCAACTTTTGGATGAATAAATCAAAAGTAGGTCAGTACCATTAAATAAAAATGTGACTAGTATCTGTGAATATTAAGCAGCAAAAATACTATTTAAATATGAATCCTGCATGTTATGCGTGTCTCTGTGTGAATAATTGGAGCTGAGGCACGGTTTCGTTTAGTACACACATACTGAAGCGTACGTGACGTTTTTTCAACCTTTGCCGCCTCTATATATGAGTACATGAACACATGAAAATAATTGCTAAAACTGCTCTGAGAGTCATTTCATGAGCATTTTACCATTTCCTGTCCAAATCATCATATAATAATATAAACAGAAACCAAAAAGTTTTCACAGCAACCAGTCAAAATAAAAGTTTGGTTTAACTTGAAGAAATTGTGACAGAAATATATTACCGAATGTAATGATAGTTACTACTACTAATAATACAATTATTATTAAAAAATTATTTTCAAGAAATTTTTACCAGAAAAGTTATTTACCAGAATTTATTTACCATAAAAATGTAAACACACAACACAGTATTTCTGAAAATAAATAAATAAAATAAAATAAAATAAAATAATATAAAAATCAATAACTTAGAGATGCATTTGATTCTTAAAGTTTAATAAAACCATTAAAATGAAATCCAGAAAAGTAATGGAAAACAAAATTTGAAATTAAGAAAAAAAAATTACTGAATTTACAGAAAAATAAAAACTGAAATTGAGATTTCTACAGTATGTCACCTGAAAGCTGAATAAATACGCTTCCCATTTATGCATGATTGTTAGGATAGGAAAATATTTGGCCAAGATACAACTATTTAAAAATCTGGAATCTGAGGGTGCAAAAATGTCAAAATATTGAGAAAATCACCTTTAAAGTCTTTAAAATTAAGTTTTAATATATTTACGGGAGGAAATTTACAAAATTTCTTCATAGAACATGATCTTTACTTAATATCCTAATGATTTTTGGCATAAAAGAAAAATCTTGATAATTATGACCCATACAATGTATTGTTGGTATAAAATGCTACATAAGTTTTATGGTCCAGGGTCACAAATGCGCACAAATTTTGTAGGGCCGTAAAAATTAATTTTTGTACAATCTTTTAATAAACTGCTGTTAAATTGTGTAAGTTTCTTGATTTGAATTAATTAGACATGCTTTCTGATTAATAATTTAATTTAACTATCAAAACAGAGTCTAGAAAAAATAAAACTGAATTTGGGAAAAAAAAAAAATTCATAGGGCCCTATATACTATCGTTTCATTACCTTTCTCATTTATTTTGACCTTTGTCGAATGCCATAACTAAAGCTACATTTCAATTACGACTATGGCAGCTTTCTGGGAAAAATAACAGTCACAAGTTTACCATCCAATTTAAAAAGAAAATTCAAATCAATAAAGATATGATTAAACATTTCTAAAAATATATATATATAATTTTTGATGTTTACTGACCCTGACTACAACAGAGTGTTGAAAAGAGAGAGAAGAACTGAGAGAATGAGACAAGGCCAAAAGAAAATGAACTCTGTAATTTCAGTCAAGAAGATAAATGCCTCGCAGGCTGCCGACACAAGTCCTTCACAATCCAGCAGTTCTGTGCCGGCTGCTTGATCATTTATGTGAAGATCCAGCCTCTGAAGTTTTAGTCCGTGTCACCCTTCCTGCAGATGGCCTAAAGTCTCAAAGTAAGCCGTGGCCACATCCATCAGCAAAGTCTCCAAAGATGTCCTTGCTTGGCCGGATTTGAAAAGTGCTCTGTAACCCAGGGCCACACTCAGTTTGACTGAAATCTGTCCCGGGATTCGTTATGAAAGAAAAGTACGACAGCTAAACACAATCTGTTACGAGGTAGTAAAGTTGGGCTACACCAGTAAAAGTTTGCTTAATTTTTTAAATGTAGTCACCCTCAGGTCATCGAAGACGAGGAAGAGTTTGTTTCTTCATCTGAACACATTTGGAGAAATTTAGCATTACTTGCTCACCAATGGATCCTCTGCAGTGAACGGGTGCAGTCAGAATGAGAGTCCAAACAGCTGATAAAAACATTAAAATAATACACAAGTAATCCACACAACTCCAGTACATCATTTAATGTCTTGTGAAACAAAAAGCTGTGTTTTAGTAGTTAGAAAATATCCATCAATAAGTTGTATTTAACTTAAAACAAATCTGTTTGGACTCTCATTCTGACGGCACCCATTCACTTAGTAAGCAGGTGATGCAATGCTGGCATCAGAGTGAGTAAATATTCAGGAAATTTTCATTTTTGTATTAAATATTCCTTTAAGTCACACTGTGGTTCACATCCTGGTTTTTCTGCACTAGTACAGTTTGATATAGTGCGCCCCTCACTTCAGACTGTGACAAAAGAGTCCACTGATGTAAAACAATAGCCTGCTGTGCTACTCAAAGTACCACACACCAGACGGGCAGAGCGGGCCTTCACGCATCACAAAAGCAAACATCCAAGAAGTCTGGCGGGCTCAAGCAGCGCCAGATGGAGCTGACGATTTATGTTACTAGATCAATCGCCCATCCGCTGTTCAGTTTCACGGCAGAGACAACAACTCATGCCAACACTTCACTACTGAGAACACTGCACTGACAGGGGGTGTGTATGAAGGTGTACGCAGGGGCGTGAGATTTTCCCACAAAATCCCATCCTACATTTATTTTAGGGTTTCAAGTGCATAGCACTGAAACCCTATTGTAATTGTTAGAATGGCCAAGCATCAGCAATCTCCACGTAAAACTGATTGTGCAGACCAAACCGTAAGTCATAAAGACTTGAAACTTGGAGGGATGGTAGTACTCACACCGCCTACAACGTCACCAAGGCTCACCCTAATCGGCCTGACGGTGGCGCTACAGCGATCAAAAGTATGAAATCTCTCAACTCCTATACCGTCATTCGCAGATTCAAGTGTCTTATGTCGTTGGAATCCTTTGTTCACGCCGGACAAAACGCACACCTTAGATTCGATCGTGAGCCTGGCGAAATTTTCTGGTATTTTGGATTTTTTGAAAACCCTACTTTTGCGAACTAGCCCTAGGTTTTTCGCCCACTCGAAACCAAACCAGTGCAGAAAGATTCTCTGGAGAGTGAATATCAATAATTATTCAAAAAAATACTTTTGACTCACCGTCGAAAAGGGACGCTAAGACGTTGGGGCAGAGCCACTTTTAGTAAAATGCCCAGAACTCCTAAAAGCAATGACACATCTTTGCCAATCTGAGGTGACAGGACAAAAATTGCGGAGCTTGGCCACTTGGTGGCGCTATAAGAGGGGAAAAAATATCAAAACGGCTATACCTATGCAACCATTTGTCCTATCAACATGAAAATCGCTGAACGCGGTCTTGGTTCAAAGTGCCACAGGTGTCTATAAGGACCTTTGCGTATCGTAAAGGTGAAGTCCACTTCCAAAACAAATATTCACATATAATGTACTCACTCCCTTGTCATCCAAGATGTTTATGTCTTTCTTTCTTCAGTCGTAAAGAAATTACGTTTTTTGAGGAAAACATTTCAGCATTTTTCTCCATATAATGGACTGATATGGTGCCCCGATTTTGAACTTCCAAAATGCAGTTTAAATGTGGCTTCAAACGATCCCAAATGTGGTTGAAAACGATCCCAGCCGAGAAAGAAGGGTCTTATCTAGCGAAACAATTGGTTATTTTCATAAAAATTATACAATTTATATACTTTTTAATGTCAAACACTCATCTTGTCTTACTCTGCCTGAACTGTTTTTGTTCCAGCTCATGACAGTTAGGGTATGTCGAAAAAGTCCCATCTCATGTTCTCCCTCAACTTCAAAATCATCCTATATCGCTGTTTTACCTTTTTTGTTAAGGGTGTTTGATCTTCTTTGCATGTTTACTTTGCAAAGATTGGGTCGGAACTTCTGCAGCGATGGAGGATGATTTTGAAATAATTTTTGAAGTTGAGGGAGAAAATACGATCAGAGTTTTGGAAGTTCAAAATCGGGGCACCATATCAGTCCATTATATGGAGAAAAAAAAAATTTCTTTACGACTGAAGAAGGAAAGACATGAACATCTTGGATGACAAGGGGGTGAGAACACCATATTTGAATCTTCGTTTTGGAAGTGGACTTCTTTAAAAAAACGTGGCTGCCATTGGCCGATGAAGTTTGGCCACCTATTAGACTATGTTATCAGAGGCTGATCGGAATGAAACTTGGTGAACCTGTTTGACTCACGACCCCAAAGGTCTGTGAGACATTTGGAAGAAATCTGCCACTGGAGGGCGATATCACATTTTTCAAGGGCGTAAATGATTGTATGTGGCACAGACATGCAATATAACTCCTCATTCTGGACAACTTTGCCTCTAGAACCACAGCTGTCAATCAAATAATTTGTTAAATGATTGAGCAGATGTCAAAAACCTACTTTTGTGAACTAGTCCTAGGCTTTTCACTCAATCTGGAAAAAAACAACACTGCAGTACAATTCTCTGGACTCTCTAGGTAAATAAATATTAAAAACAAAAAATGTTAAAATTTACCCTTTGGGAAGCTATAACAGAGTCATTTAGAAAAGAGGCCTGTCCAAATTCCCAAAATCCTATAAAGCCTAAAATAAAAAAAAAAAAAAAAAAAACTCAAAACTCTATGGTAAATTGCCTGGATTTGCCAAAAATGCTTTTTTAAATCACTGATTTAGGTGGTTACAGGCTTGCTAATTAATTTCTTTTTTTTTTTTTTAAGGCCTAAAAGCCTTAAAGAGCTTGAACTCCAGTAATTGTTGCTTGCAGCTATATTTTACATTATTTTTACTAAAGTAAAGAAAGAAAAATTAATAAATAATACACTTATACCAAGATCTCAAAGTCAAGTAGCGTAAATTTAATCGAAAGTAGAGCATAACAACAAAACCCCCTGCACTGTGAAAATGTTTTCTGGTTCTGGTGGGCTTACTGCGATTAATGGCTGCTATTCATGCAGGCAAATGTAATCCATTAAAACAGATGACACTGTTATCTCTATTAGAATGCGCTCTGCTGTACTGGTCTGTGTGTGGTGAATGTGGGACCCTCCTGCAGGAGTCGTAACTCAGCAGTGGTCTTTCCTTTAAGGCACACTGTGCAGTAACTGATGGCCTGTGTTTTCTCTCCATGGGCTCTTATGAGAGACTTTAATGGAAATGCTGGACAGGATCCAAGGATGGGCCTAAAAGCAAATTGCAGCCACAGTTTCATCTTAAATCCTAAAAAAACATCATGTTTGGCCCTACAGTATTTCACAAGCATTACCCAGTGTGCTTTGGGGTCTTCAGGCATGATTACACACTGATGCGTAAACACAGCGTGCCTCAATGGGACCATGATAGTATGGAGTTGTATTTAGATGCAAACAGTAGTAGTTTACTGGTTCAAATTAATAGTGTTTTTAATTATGTTACTAAATTGTGTTTTCAATACATTAAAACACATTTAAAGGGATAGTTCAGCCAAAAATGAAAATTCTGTCTTAATTACACACTCTCATGTCGTTCCAAACCCGTAAGACCTTCGTTCATCTTCTGAACACAAATTAAGATATTTTTGATGAAATCCGAGAGCTTTCTGACCCTGCATAGACAGCAACACAACTGACATGTTCAAGGCCCAGAAAGTAGTAAGAACATCGATAAAATAATCCATGTGACATCAGTGGTTAAACCTTAATTTTATGAAGCTACGATAATACTTTTTGTGTGCAAAGAAAACAAAAATATCGACTTTATTTAACAATTTCTTTTCTTCCGTGTCAGTCTTTGACACACATTCACAAAGTACCATGACGCATGCAATGTCCTAACTACCTTTCTGGGCCTTGAACATGGTAGTTGCATTGCGTCCCTTTAACATGAGAATTCGACAGTGGTAATACAAGATTTATTAAATTAAATTAAATTAAATTAAATTAAATTAAAAAAATAAAAAATAAAATAAAATAAAATAAAATAAAATAAAATAAAATAAAATAAAATAAAATAAAATAAAATAAAATAAAATAAAATAAAATAAAATAAAATAAAATATCCATGCTCATGTGTGTAAACTCTGGAGAAGAGAACTGTGTTTCTATGGGGTTAAAAGCTGTTTGAGGTTTACAGGCATATAAAAACATTATCTGCTCTGACATGTGTCATTTAAATCATGCAGTTAAGTCATTTGCAGGACAGAGGCTATAAAAATGAGGAAACAAAAGCTTGAGTTTCAAAGGGCCTTAAACTTGATGGTGATCTTCAGGTTTCAGCACTAACTGAAGTAGCCAAGTGTTTACTCAGTTAAAATATTCACTGTGATCTTCTCAGAATACAGTCAATATGCTTAAATTAAATTAAATTTTTAAATTAAATTAAATTAAATTAATTTTTTAAATTAAATTAAATTAAATTAATTTTTTTTATTAAATTAAATTATTTTTCTCTACACCCCTGGTCTAACATTTCATTTCAGTTTGGCTGATATTGTGACCTTTGCCAACGTGGTTTGTTTTTATTTGGTTTCTCTGAGGCTCACCATTCCATCATGGTCATTCTCAGTCTGCCAGGCCATCATGCCTTTAAGTAGACCAATAAATCTACAAATAGCATTGGGCCTCAACCACCGTCATGACCCAAAGCATGACCTCAACAAACCTTGACTAATTACAAACAGATTCGCAAACATTATGTCATGCTGGTTCCTTCCAAGCTGACACAAAAGCAATCTAACAGACACACACAACCACAACCATATTTTAGCCCATGTTTAGGTGTCTTCCCATTGGGGCCAGACCACTCAACCGATTTCACTTCTAGACATGTAATTAGCTGAGCGTTGAGTTTTTACCAACTGATAAGCACAGCCATTAATCCAGCTGTCTAACACATACATCTCAAAATGCAGAAATCCGACACAAGGCCAGAGTGCTACAAGAACGAGCTATCCATCTGTATCAAACCCACCACATCCACATGACTCGCACCGCAGAGACCACTACAAACACATCGCACTTCAGTAACCCAGTAAAAAACAAAGAACTTGTGGGCATGTGGAGTTTAGATTTGAAATCAGCTGTGAACGCCTTGTTTAAGAGAACAATCAAACACCAAGTGTATTTTTAGTCGACAAACTTGTAGAAAGAATGTAACAATCCGCAGAACTTGAAATGAAGCCTGAATGACTTAAAAGAGTCTTTTTTGGCTGTTTGTCATCAGAAAACTCAGCCACCGCATACATATCGGATGCCACATCAAGGTCTCAAGTGTATTACTGACTTACTGGGTGTATTAAGAGCAGTTTCGATTCCACACTTTGAAGTTTTGTTTATGACGGGATGCTGAGAATGAACTTGACATGAACTGGACTTAAAGTTGACTTAGAAAATGCTTTAAAACTACCAGATGAGACATGGATTTGATTAAATGTGCCAACTGTAATCAAACTATTTTAATTTCTATTCCACATGAAAAAGGAGTACTGTACTGTTTCCAAATGTGCTTTCCATGAAAATAAAACACAACTGGAGCTGACATCAAACCTGAGGGCTTCCAATGCTACGTGCTGTAAATGTAAGCTAATGTAGTGTTGGATGTTGTTCAAATACAGACATATTTACAACAAATGAAGCAACAGCTCTGAACCATCTCATGAAACCCATAGATATTTCAAAGGTAAAACAAGAGTTTTATTCAAATTTTGCAGTGTGCAGTTGTGGTCAAAAGTTTACATCCCCCTTTCAGAATCTGCAAAATGTTAATTAAATAAGAGGGATCATACAAAATGCATGTTATTATTTATTTAGTACTGACCTGAACAATAATATTTCACATAAAAGACATTTACATATAGTCCAGAAGAGAAAATAATAGTTGAATTTATAAAAATGAGCCCATTCAAAAGTTTACATACACTTGATTCTTAATACTGTGTTGTTACCTGATTTTTTTTTTTTTTTTTTTTCATGAGTCCCTTGTTTGTCCTGAACAGTTAAAAAGCCTGCTTTTCTTCTGAAAAATCCTTTAGGTCTCGCAAATTCTTTGGTTTTCCAGCATTTTTGTGTATTTGAATCCTTTCCAACAATGACTGTGTGATTTTGAGATCCATCTTTTCACACTAAGGACAACTGAGGGACTCATATGCAACTATTACAGAACGTTCACTCACTGATGGTTCAGAAGGAAAAACAACGTATTAAGAGCCTGGGGGTGAAAACTTTTGAACAGAATGGAGATGCGTACATTTTTCTTATTTTGCCTATATATCATTTTGTTTTTTATTTAGTACTGCCCTTCAGAGGCTACAGAAGATAGTTACATGTTTCCCAGAGGACAAAATAAGTTAAATTTACCCTGATATTCAAATTCAAAAAGTTTTCACCCCCCGGCTCTTAATGCATGGTGTTTCCTTCTGGAGCATCAGTGAGCGTTTGAACCTTCTGTAATAGTTGCATATGAGTCCCTCAGTTGTCCTCAGTGTGAAAAGATGGATCTCAAAATCATGTGGTCATTGTTGGAAAGGGTTAAAATCCACAAAAATGCTGGAAAACCAAAGAATTTGTGGGACATGAAGGATTTTTCTGAAAAAAAAAAAAAAGAAGCAGGCATTCAGGTAACTTTCTAACTTTTTAACGGGGTCATTTTTATAAATTCAGCTACTATTTTCTCTTGTGGACCACATGTAAACATCTTTTATGTGAAATATTTTATTCAAGTCAGTACTAAATAAACAATAACATGCATTTTGTAAGGATACCTCTTATTTTGGTAAAATAATTAACATTTTGCAGACTCCGAAAGGGGGATGTAAACTTTTGACAGATGTGGCCATTAGGAATGCGCGTTTTATACACCATTATGTTGTGTACATCATGTTTTGTACAGTATGTACATCACAGTAAAATGTAAATATGTCAAAATGACTATTTTAACGATGTTCTTTCCACCTTTGGAAAGTGTCAGTTGCATTGCTGTCTATACAGGGTCAGAAAGCTCTTGGATTTCATCAAAAATACTTTCATTTGTGTTCCAAAGACGAAAAAAGGTCTTACGTGTTTGGAACGACATGGGGATGAGTAATTAATGACAGAATTTTCATTTTGGGGTGAACTATCTATTTTAATCAGACTAATCAGCATTAATTCAACCAAAGAGCCACTGCAGCAAAAAAGATTAATGCAACAACAACAGCAAAACTTCAAACGTCCAAACAAAAAGCACATTAAAATTTTAATCAGTCGTCAATACTGACATGAATTTAAATGGAAAGGTACAAACTCCCATTTGCATGAGACCTGACATGTGTTTGTTATTTTCAGATCAGGTTTGTTTCGTAATGATCGCAGTGACCTCATCAGTCAGGATAGATTGACTTAAAAAAGATCTGGAGATAATACACGACTTCTCCTTTAAGACATACACGGACACACAGACTCCAGCATAGCTGCAGTTGAAATTATAGCCCAAATATATCCTGGCATGTGCTTAAGATGCTCTTTTTGTAAAGACAGATGGTGGATCTTTGTGGTAAGACCGCCGAGTCAATCTCTAGGCTTTACTCTGATAAGCAACAACAGTCATGTCAGAAGTAATCCACTTCACATTTGAACAGTAATATACAATAAGTTTCATCTGGGTTTAATGCAGATGGGACTTCGTTTTAATCACGGTGATGCTGAAGCAACATATATCTACAGCTAATATTTCTAATAGAGATAAATAGGAATGATAATTCTCTTCAGGAATTACAGCTGAACGCAACTCAAACTCCAGTCTCCAGTCTAGCTTGTCTATATGACAAGAAACATATCTTGTTATTTAGCGTTCCCTTCACGTTCTGACTGTGCTATTAAAATTTCCATGAGCTCCCTCTACAGTCCACATAATAAGCAGTCTACAGACATGCCTCAGACTTTTTTTGGTATTCTTTTCAATTTTAATCATTACCAACATCAGCAAGAGGCCTTGTCAGGTCTATGCAGCATAATATCAATTGTACTTGTCAGTGAGCTCAGATATGATACGATTAAAGATGCAAAATGGCCAATGAATACTGTCAATCATTTACAAAGGCCAAAGACATGGCTTTGATCTTATAGGGGTCACTTTGTAGGATCTGACAAGTTAGTTTTAAACAGTGAATGACAAATGAACAAACAAACATAAGTGGCTAAACAAAACCAGTTGAGTGACAAATAAAGAAATCTGGTAACCTTACACCTGTCCTTTGGGTGCTAAGATAGTCTCACTTTCTCCTTTCCTCCTCTTTGCTCTTGTATTTCTCCTTCTGCCTCTACACCCCTCTCGTTCTTCCACATTACATCTGCTCCACATTACACCAGAAGGCTCCCTGTCAATTCATTTCAAGCTCATCTGCACAGCTTTCTGAAAAAGCCTCCGTCTTACTATGACTAAGCTGAACCACTTTACCTGCAGGGCCTTTCAACACCTGCATAAAACCACACAAATCCGAACAAAAACCACAAACCCTGGGAACTCACATGAATGATGAAACGTGCTGTCATCAGTGCTGCTGCAGCTGTAGTGCAAATGCACATTTTCACAATCTGGCTAATAAATAAAATTTATTTTCGTAGAAATTTAAAAGTAATGCGTTACTTTACTAGTTACTTGAAAAAAGATATATTATTACATGACTCGCGTTACTCGTAATGTGTTACCCCCAACACTGGCTAGGAGTGTACTATTGCATTTATACAACAGTTCGGCAGCAAGTGTGTGTAAATACATAATAAACAACAACAGAGTGTCTCTAAAAACTCTCCTTTGTGGAGTACTACTTCCTTCTGTGGATTCAAATCTAAAGTTAACAGTTTAACAGCTGAGCCCAAGCCTCAGGTACTAATTCGAAAACATCACTTTAGAACTAGTAACAAAGGAACATTCGTTGATCTGCATCATTGAAAGTATATTGTATTATTGTATTAAAAGCTCACTGTATTATGCAGAGCATTATGAGAGAGAAATGGACTGAGTAAGTGTGATTACCTGCATGTGATACAGCATTCATTCTTCAGCTCAATCATATTCACAGTAAAACATTATTTTCAATGTCCAGTGAGGAAAGCGATATCTTTGTCATACTATTTTTTCAACTGTTGAGTTCCAATGACAGTGCTGCTTAGTGCATTTGTTGGCTGCATCTTACAAGCTGTTGTTAAAAGTAAAAATAACTTCCTTGTTTACAACCCTGTTTTAGACTTTTACAATATAAAAGTTGCCATTTAATGGCGGAGCATTGTAACTAAAATCACTATTACAAACACACACACACACCTTTTCACAATACTAAATACTACTAGAATTTATCTTAAAAATTATTTATTGAATAATATTAAATAAACAACAACCGCCATCATAAAAGTTGTTAGGCAATTCAGTCAAAAGTACAAAGTACAGGCAGCATGCGTTGAACGGCTGCTGACGCCCTAGAGCTCACATCTCTGAAAACATCACAGCAAATTTTCACATAGATGTTAACTTTATTAACAAACTGCATATTTAAATTCAAAACAAGTACATTCTCACCTAAAATGTACTAAAAAAAAGCGGTGAAACGGTTAAGGCTGCTCCCTAAAAGTCGACCAACCGTTAATCGGCGAGAAGAGGCTTAGTCGACCAAAATTTAATTAGCTGCGTAGTCGCAGAAAAAAAATTCCAAAGGAAGTGGCGAAGTCACCATTAACAGATCGTTAATGGCTGGTCTATGTGGTAATACAGTACATCGGGCAGGACATCCATTCGGTCACCTATCATTTCTTAACCTCAAATATGGCATTTCATCTGAACGATATATGTAGTAGCACCTTTACATGCCAGCTCAATCTAATGTTAACCTAGAAAAATGTGCGCTGTTCAAGTATTTGTGTGGAGTGAGAAGCTGAACAGAAGCGTGCTCACTGTATGACAGATGGGAGCACCGGTGCGGTCACTTGCTCTTGAAATACTCCGTCATATTTGCTCATACAGATAAAAGTAATAAATCTGTCGAATCTGTAAGGCTGTACGTTTATTTGTGTGCACTCACAATAACAACGAAACGTTGCACTTTTCTAAAATAATGAAAGCAAACAGGATGTGGATTATGGCGTCTCAGTCTCTGTGATCTTGATCACGAAACTTCGGAGCACAGGCTCTGGGATGCACGTCCACAGGTTGCGATTTGTTCATTTTGAATGAATCTTTAATGTGACTTGGGAAGAGCGAGTCGTCTCGAGGAGTGATTTGTTCCGTCGCGCATGCGCAATATCCTATTAGGTCCTGTACTGGAATTGTTTCGAGTCTTCGGGTTTTTCAAGTCGTTCGTTTATCTTATGGGGCTGTCACGTGATGCTGCTTTTGCTAAAATGAACAAAATGACTCGAAAAAAGATTTGTTCATTTTGCTGAATGAGACTCAAAGGTCCGAGTCGGTAAAATGATCCGAACTTCCTATCACTACTACGAATCACGTCTTCGAATCACCACAAGTTCATTGTCTGTGTACTCCGGCTCAATAAGGTAGAGTATGTCGAAAAACTCAATGTTATTTTCTCCTACAACAGAATCATCCGACATCGTTGTACCTTTTTGTTTGTAAACAGCATTTGACTTACTTGCACTTCCTTAGTCCTTGCACATTCGCTTTGTAAACACTGAGCCCATAGTTCCGCCTACGTTCCGCATGATCTTTCGACGTGATTCAATAGTACGTGAACGTGCATCCCAAAGCCTGTGCCACACGAGCTTTTGTGCTTGAAAAGTATACAAATTTTTATTTTCGGAAAAAAAAATGACCGATTGTTTCACTAGATAAGACCCCTCTTCCTCGGTTGGGATCGCTTAGAGCCCTTTGAAGCTGCATTTAAACTACATTTTGGAAGTTCAGTTTGGGGCACCAATGAAGTCCATTATATGGAGAAAAATCCTGAAATGCTTTCCTCAAAAAACATAATTTCTTCATGACTGAAGACAGAAAGACATGAACATCTTGGGTGACAAGGGGGTGAGTAAATTATTTGTGAATTGTTGTTCTGGAAGTGGAGTTCTCCTTTAAGCCAAAAACAAAGAAAGCGCTAGCTTATCAATAAATTATTAAAACGTCAATGCAGTCTTTGCTGTTTTTTCCCTAACACATTCATAATTTTTATATCTGACGATATGCTGTGGCAAGTGCTTATTAGGCTTTGTGGGCAACTAAAGTCTCATTAATATAATTTATATGTTTTATTAATAAACGTGCGCCTAACAATCGACTAATGCTTAAAATTAACAACTACTAGTCAACCAAAAAAATCTTTAGTCGAAGGGATCCCTAGAAACAGTTGAAGCGCTGTTATTACTGGAATATTGCACTCCTCCTGATTCGAGAACCAGAAAGAACTGTTGTATAAATTGTACAAATGTTGTATAAAACTCTTGTGCTCCAGCTTTTTTTTAACACAAGAATCAATTTGTTCAGGCATCCAACCCACTAAATAGTCTATTTTGAAATTATATTGTTTTTCACATCCCTAGGCAGCGTCAAAGAATAAAAGAACGCAAGAAAATGAAAATGTGTACAACGTGTTTAGAATTATGAACACTAGCATCAAGCACGTAGAGTCAGCTCGTTGTCATATCCATATTGGAACAGTGACATTTTGAAGAAGGAGCGGATTTGCCTTTTTCCTCATTTAGTGTTCACACTTCACATTCAGTCGATACAAATGCATCAAGCTCAGCTTAAAATGCCAATACCAATGTTCAGATAGCAAGGGCCAGGATAAGGCACTGAAGGATTGCATTATTAGTGAGATATAGAGAGATTTTTTCGAAATGCCAATATGCCAGAGAGCACAGTGTAGATAATGAGTCAGCATTATACCCCAAATGCTGGCAAGCCAAACCAAAACAGTGTTTGCACATAATGAGACAATATTTCTTGAGTAACCCGTCATACCTTTTCCACTGGCCTCAAATCAAGCCAAGGCTGTACTTGATCTCTGGTACAATTGGCAGGCTCACATCCATTCAAATCCCAAACGTAATATGCCCCTATGGCACGCGTAATACAATGAAACTTGGCTGACCTCAGCACGCTGTAACCAATTACGGATGAGATCTACACCAGATGCTTACCTTGTGAGCTATAAAGCTGCTCTGAGAACATGTTATTAGGATCCTACATGATGATTATTTTCCATAAACATATCAAATTCAGTCATATTTGGAGTATTAGGGCTGATGTTTAGGGTTTGGAAACAACTTACATGTTTCAACAGCCATTTTAATGTCCCAAGAGACCTCTGGAAGACTTAAACAAACAATTATGGAACTGAAGAAACATGAAGGCGGTGCAAAACCAGGTATTTGGAGTTAACTGGATGGGAATATCCCTGCAGCAATGTTTCTAGAAAGCCTTCCCAGAAGTGCTTAGCAAGCATGGGTTTGGTGTTTGGTGTCCATATATTTTTGACCATATAGTTTATATGAGATATCAGTCATGGCTGTGAAATATAGTCAGTTTTGTAGGACAAACTGAACTTATGTTTAGGTCTGGGGGCAAATTCATCTACATCTCAACATTAAAATATATTATTCAAACAGACTGATATAACAATTACAGCCAGAGAGCCAGTCTTAGAGATTCGCTCATATATATGTAGATATATCTTGCTCTGGAACAAATAATAGATTAATGAGGCCAAAGACTGCCTGTTAGATTTACCCAAAATGAATTACATCTCATGTTTAACCACTATAGAGACATCAGAGCCAGTGGCAAATTCCAGAAGATCTGGCCGAGGTAAGGCTGCTCCCGGCAGGTTCATGAGTGCTGAATGACTGCTGACGCGCTGGAGCTCACATCTCCAAAGATCTCCAAATTTTCAAATAGACGTTATCTTTATTAACAAACTGCATATTTAAGGTCAAAACAACTACATGCTCACCTAAACTCATTTATATTTATAAAATTAAAGTGGATTTGGGTGTCCGCCATGACACTCGCTGTGAGAAATACCACAAGTGGAGTGATACAAACGGTGAAACTGTTCTGTTATTACTAGAATATTGCACTCCTCTCAGCCAATCAGATTCAAGGACCAAAACGGACTGTTGTATAAATATATATAAATAATAACTTAATTCCTTTATTTTTTTTAGAACTCCACTTCCAGAACAACAATTTACAAATTCACCCCCTTGTCATCCAAGATGTTCATGTCTTTCTGTCTTCAGTCGTGAAGAAATTATGTTTTTTGAGGAAAGCATTTCATTGGTGCCCCAGTTCAAAATTGGGGCACCAATGAAGTCCATTATATGGAGAAAAATCCATAATTTCTTTACGACTGAAGACAGAAAGACATGAACATCTTGGAGGACAAGGGGGTAAGTAAATTATTTGTAAATTGATGTTCTGGAAGTGGAGTTCTCCTTTAAGTGGCATTCCCAGTCCCCCATAGGGAAGGGATCCAACTGAGCAACCACAACCATGTCTCAAAATCTCCCAGAATTCTCAACTGCACCTCATCAGGAAATACAATGACAGCTTCATGCTTAAGTCTGAAGGTATAAAAAAAATAAAGTTTCAGAGCTGAAGTTTGACTGACAGGTGAAGCAAACTTACCGGAGTCTCTTGTAGTACTGCTTGACCTTCTCCAGGGATGCAGCATTGATTTGGGCCTGATACTCTTCCACTGACACATTTTCTCGGTAATAATATCCCTCCATGCTCTCCAAGGCTATTAAAGAAAGATTAAGAGAAGCTTTGGATTTTTTCAGACGTTTAGCTATGTATTAGTTACATTTTTATTTTGAAAAGTTAAAGGTGGTGAGTGGCATAATTCAGCATTTTTGGCCATGCTTCAGGCTAACTGTGTCCATACAAACACATCGTACCCTGGGTGAACAGGACGGGGTAGATTTTGAAGCTACCACCGTGTCGTAGTCTCTGGGGTAACTGTTGGAAGTAAAACGCCTCCAGGTAAAAACAGACCTTCAAAGCCTGCCGTGTGCCCTCAACTTGGTATGAGATGGGCATGTCTGGAGAAAAAGAAACAAAGCCATCAGTATGATGAAGTCAGACGGTTTATGAATAAAATATTCAATGGTTCCAAGTGACTTTTCGAATACTGAAGTTAAGAATACAAATACTGGCACTATTGTAAATTTTAACAATAATAATTTTGTGGTGGCGTTCTGTAATGAGGAGGCAAAGTCCTCAAAGGTTTTTTTTTTTTTTAAATCAATTATAATTTAATTCCCCAGTCACATTTTCTAGGTTAAATAAACATTACTGACACTATCAAAAAAACTAAAAATAATCAATTTTATATTTTTACATTAACAATGTAATTAATATTTTGTTTATTAAAGCCAAGTACGAATCTCAGCAAGTTTGTGTTTTTAAGCATTTTACATTTATTTCAAAATTATAAAAAGTAACAACCTTAACAATACAGTTGAGGTCCAAAATTTACACCCCCTTTCAGAATCTGCAAAATGTTAATTATTTTACCAAAATAAGGGAGATCATACAAAAAGCATGTTATTTTGTTATGTTTATTTAGTACTGACGTGAATAAGACATTTTTCACATAAAAGATGTTTACATATAGTGCACAAGAGAAAATAATAGTTGAATTAATAAAAATGACCCCGTTCAAAAGTTCACATTACCTTAATTCTTAATACTGTGTTTGTACCTGAATTTGAACCCTTCTCAGATAGCACACGTACATCTGCAAGATGTCTGTTAAAGATCTCTAAATCATAAAGACATCTAATAGACGTCCATTTGACGTCTGATTGGAAACGTCCAATAGATGTATTGCAGATGTGCAAACTACATCTAGATGCAGATGTCAAATAGACGTCTCTGAGATGTGCATGTGCTATCAGGGTTTCCAACAATGACTGTATGATTTTAAGATCCATCTTTTCACATTGAGGACAACTGAGCCACTACTATGCAACTATTACAGAAGGTTCTAACGCTCACTGATACTTCAGAAGAAAACACGATGCATTAAGAGCCAGGGGGTGAAAACTTTTGAACAGAATGAAGATGTGCACTTTTTTCTTATTTTGCCTAAATGTCATATTTTTTCATTTAGTACTGCCCTTCAGAGGCTACAGAAGATACTTACATGTTTCCCAGAAGACAAAATAAGTTAAATTTACCCTGATCTTTAAATTCCAAAAGTTTTCACCCCCAGCTCTTAATGCATCATGTTTCCTTCTGAAGCACCAGTGAGCATTTAAACCTTCAAATACACAAAAGTGCTAAAAAAAAAAAAAAAAAAAACAAAGAATTTGTGGGACCTGAAGGATTTTTCTGAAGAACAGCAGGCAGTTTAACTGTTCAGGTCAAACAAGGGACTCATAAACAACTATCACTAAACAAAAAAAAAAATAGCTGTGGGTCAACAGGGTCATTTTTATAAATTCAACTATTATTTTCTCTTGTGGACTATGTGTAAACGTCTTTTATGTGAAATATTTTATTCAGGTCAGTACTAAATAAATCCCTCTTATTTTGATAAAATAATTAACATTTTGCAGATTCTGCAAGGTGTATGTAAACTTTTGACTTCAACTGTAAATACTTTATTATTTTTAGAATTGTGCTTAAAAATAATTATTTCCTGTTCAAACTGCAGGAGTTTCTTTCAAGAATACTCACTAGCAACAAGAGGCTCTCCTTCAAACTGCCGAAAGTAGAAGGTCACCTTCTCCAGGTCTATGAGAGCAACTTGTGTGTCTTCTAGCATGGCCTGCTCATCCGTCTAAAGACAAAATGACATAAAAAAAAGTACAAAACCATTACCAAACTACTGGGTTACTACTGGGTTTGTGGTGTAAGTATAGATACAAATTACAAATTTGTCTTCCTGCAGACACACTGAGAAGGAGAAGAAACATAGATTCATATTTTCCTCATCTTCCACTCTATTCGTTCTCTAGTTCATCTTCTGCCCGCGTACACCCAGTACGCCCATGGCTGCGGATAAGACCATCCACGAACAAATCTGAACAAGTCTGGTGCGAGAATCGCGGGACCACTCCTCACACATCTGAAAGCGACACCTCTGCCTGATACGTGGGCCGACTCTCTCGAAGATCCCCATGTGCCAGATGCCACAATCCTTTCATCTGGGGGCCGACAAAGCTGCCAAGCGTTATCATGTCAAGAAATTACCTTCGGGTTGCTCGCTGCCGCCTGCTCTCCCTCCCCTGAGTGTGTTCGGGGGTGGAGGGGGAAGAGCGGCAGTGCTGTGGAGATAAGACTAAAGTCTCAAACGCTGGGAATCTTCATATTACAGTGGGTTTCGTTTCTGTGCCAGCTCGGCCTGACTGCTTTGCTCTGACTACATGCTTGATTTAAACATGTCTTGACATATATCATCCAAACCTGCTGGATCTCTTTTTATTCTCTAAATAAAAAAAATAGAAAATGCTCACCAATAAATCCTCAGCAGTGAATGGGTGCCGTCAGGATGATGATAGAAACATCACAATAATCCACAAGTAATCCACACGACTCCAGTCCATCAATTATCTTTTTATAAAGTGAAAAGCTGTGTTTCTAAGAAACTAATCCATCATTAAAGCTTTTAACTGTAAACCGTTGCTTCTGGCCAAAATATGAGTCCATAATCCATAAAAACACAGACATGGAACTTCTTTTAGACTGTTTTCCATTGTAAGGCAACTTTTTCAGTTAAAAGCATATTATACACAAAAGATGTATTTTAGCAGATTAGTGTGATGTTTGGGCTCTCATTCTGACGGCACCCATTCACTGAAAAGTGTCAATTTATGAGCAAGTGATGTAATGCTAAATTTCCCCAAAATGTTCTGATTAACAAACAAACTCTTCCTCATCTTGGATGGACTGAGGGTGAGTACATTTTCAGCACATTTTCATTTTTGCGTGAACTATTCCTTTAAATTCGAACAGCTCTTACATCCTTTGGCTGAGAAATATTCACTCTTTTGCTATGAAGTGACTTTGGGTGTAAATAAATCTTTTCCCATAAAGAACAACCCCAGGCACGCAAATAAAGAAATGTAATCCTCCGGCCTCAATCACAGCCAGGTGAAATCTGATCTCGAGTTGAAGCCAGAGACAAGAAACACTTTACAAGACATGATAATCCTGCATTATCCCTCGGTCTGTCGGGATGCCCGCAGATTGTGTAAATTGCTGGCGTGTTGGAAAACACACATGGCTACAGTCATCAATTCAAGACGACAGCAAACTCCACTGAGTCACAATACGCAGACATGGATCTGACCTTGCGGGCGATTGCGGTAAACAAAAAGCAGATGCAATCTGCAGGGAGGAGGACAAATAAAGTAAGAAAGTACCTCAGGGATGCTGTTGGTGTATTCACACAGTTTTCTGTTAAACGAAGAGTTATCTTGCTCATTAAAGGCACTGAATAATGGACTTTAGGTCAGGTGCTAAATAGCAGCTATTCTCTGTATTGAGCCTCACGGCCATTATAAGAAATTATCAGTGTTAGGAAGGTTACTTTGGAAATGTAATAGATTACAGATTACAAGTTGCCCTATTTAAAATGCAATAAGTAACTATTTCAATTACTTTATTAAAGTAATGTAATGGATTATATTTGATTAGTTTTCTACATTTACATTTAGTCATTTAGTAGATGTTTTTATCCAAAGGGATTTACAAATGAGGACAACAGAACAATCAAACCAACTTTCAAAATCCTTAATCTCTTTAATTAAGATTATAATATTTAAATTTTAAATCACAGCCACCATTAAATCAGACTTTAGCACCTCTTTTTTTTTTTGAGATCGTCCTGAAGTTTAATACAGATTTTAAATCATAACAAGAAATATTAAATATTATTACAAGAAGTATTCAGATGTAACCCTTTGTAATCGTTAACATTTTCAACTGTAATTTAATTACACATTTTTTCTCAGTAACTGTGACAGATTACGGTTACATTTATTTTGTAAATAAATTATGTAATGCTGTCACATGTAACTAGTTACTCGCCAACACTGGAAATCATCAACACAACCATGATGCATCATCTTGTTAAAAAAAAGATAAAAAGTGTTTTTTATTGCAAAACTAAACAAAAAAAGCAAAACAAAAGCAGAAAATGAAACAAACAAAAAAACCTGTTATAAAACAAAACAAAAAGCAGACAGTAAAACAAAAAAACTGTTTTAAAACAACAAAAAGTAGACAATACAGCAAAAACATTGTTTTGAAAGAAAACAAAAGCAAACAATAAGACAAAAAAAGTTTTAAAACAAAACAAAATGCAAACAATAAAAGAAAAAAAAACAGTTAAAAGAAAACAAAACAATAAAACAGAAAAAAAAACATTTTTAAAACAAAACAACACAAACAAAAAGCAGAAAAACAACAAAAACAAAACAAAATTTTCAAAAAAATCTGAACTGCTAGCAAATTCTTATTATCACAAAATTCATGTTTTACATTATTATTTATAGATAATATGTATATATTATGTATAAGTTGCCAACACTTTATCATTTGTATTTAATGTTTGATATATTGTTTTATTTTTATATTTTCTATTTCTATTTTTTTAAATATATATTTTATACAATACTGGGAAAAAAAATCAACACAAAAAAAAGATCCAAAAAAAAAGAAATGAAAATGAAATTAGTTTATATTGCAAAACAAAACGAAACATGCAAAACAAAAAAGACAATAAAACAAAACAAAAAAAGTTTTAAAACAAAAAAGCAAACAACAACAACAACAACAACAAAAAACAGTTTAAACAAAACAAAAAGCAAACAATAACATCAAAAAACAATAAACCAAAAAACAACACACACAGAAAGCAGAAAATAAAACAAAACTTAAACCAACTGATTTAATTCTGAACTACTATTGAATTTTTATTAATAAATGTTATAAAATTGTACAATTATTATTTATTGATCACATGCCTTATGTATAAATTGGCAACATTTTAAAATGCATATTTTTTTGTTTTTGTTTTTTTAATTATAATTAAATAATCAACAAAACCATGATTCATCATCCTGTTAAATAAATAAACAAATAAAAAATTTTGCAAACAAAATGCAAACATTAAATAAAATAAAAAAAAACAGTTAAAACAAAACAAAAAACATAACAAAAAGCAGACAACAACACAAAAGCAGTTTTAAAAGAAAACAAAAAACACAAACAAAAAGCAGAAACTAAAAAAGCTTTAAAATAAAACAAAACAAAATTTAAACCAACTGATTTACTTCTGAACTGCTAGCAAATTCTTACTATTACTATATTTTATTAATTTTTTACATTATTATTTATTGATCATATCCCTTATGTATAAGTTGCAAACATTTTAGAATTCATATTTGATGTCTGATATTTTATATATTTATATACCCTTCAGCCTGACAAAATACCTATAACACTCGGCCTCTCACGGCTTATTGCTTTAACAACTACATCTTTACAGGCCACGCATCACAGACACAGAACACCATTATGTTGTAACTAAGAAGGATGTGATAAATCCTACTGAGCTGTGGGATGCTGACCACACTGAGCAGGATTTTAACAAACATTCGAGTGCCATACATGACCCTCGGTCTAAATATATCCGACCCAAAGGAGGATATCAGACTACAAAGGCTGGTAAGGCTTATTTCAAGCCCACTGACCGTGGCAGGTACTCACCAAGTTGGGAGAGAGCAGGGATTGGAAATGCAACAGAAGACCGGCGGAGGAGATCTGCTCCAGCCAGCGGCGACTGGCTTCCTGACTTTCACTCTCAGCGCTGAGAGCTTGATTTAGCACGGCCAGCAACTGCTCCGAGAAAGAGCAAACCGCCGCCACCAGACTCTGACTGAACACCATATCTCTCCTCAACTGAATCTCTGAGTCTGAGAGAGAAAAAGAGACACATTTGTACTTACCAATGCACTCAAAACACATTAGACACCGTAACAAAACTCTTTTTCCTCAGCCAAATGTATTTAATTTAGCTGCATTTTCTAGTTGTAACCTTGAGAAACTGTGTCTTTTATTACATTATATTTCCTTGAGGGGATTACTGAAGTCTCTGAGGACTTTGCTCGTGTGGATAATTTTTCTCGGAGGATGGTGGGCCGCTGTTGCAGGTGTGGGAGAAATGCTGTGTGGAGGAATTCTCCGATGAGTGTAATTTATTCAGGGTGACCTCAAAAGACTGCCTACTGTTTGGTGTGACAGTTTATAGTGTGTAATGAATGAGTGTGAATAAGTGTGTGGTGAAAAGAGCGTAAATGATGTGTTCCTTAGTTGTCATCTATGTTTATGGTAGTTGAATAATACGCGTAAGGGAATTTGGTTTAATCGCACTCACCTGTGTACTGCAGCAGGACCAACAGTAGCCGTGTTTTCACCTCTGAGGGAACGTAAAATGCAATGTCAGTCATGAAATAAGTTCATGAAAAAAGCTGTTAAAAATCTGAAAACACTGTCCTTGTGTTTGGATTTACTAAAGTACTATTTACTAAAGATGCAGATTTATAGAACAGATATTTATAGACACATAAAATAAAATAAAATAAAATAAAATAAATGTATTTGATGATTATTATTATTACTATTATTATTATTATTTAAAAAAACATTAATATTGTATTAAGTTCTCTGCATTATCTGTATAAATATAGTTGTCTATGTATGTTTGTCTCATTTATTTTACTGTTTTATTTTATTTTCCTGCTTGTTTTAAAAGTGAAAAGTACCAAAATATACTTTTAAATATAAACTAATTAATACAAATAACATTAAAAAAAGGTAAATTTGAATCTCAAACAGAATAATAAATTTTACTTATTAATTTTCTTTAATTAAAAACTACAAAATAAATGGAAATAAACAATAAAATATGCAATAAAATAAAAACACATTAAATAAACAAAATGAACAGATAAAACAATAAACTATGCAATCGAAATATATAATACAATTTTAAAAACATGCAATAAAATAATAGAATGGAAGAAATAAAATAAATAAATAAAACAATTAAAATACATAATATGATAAAGAAAAGTAAATATGCAATAAAATAATAAAATGAAAGGCTAAACTAAAATAAAATAAAATCTAAAATAATAAAATAAAATAATGCAGGTTTGTCCAACTCTAGAAAAAAAAAAAATCTGAACATTACCTGTATAAATACAATTGTTTGTGTCTTACTTATTATTTTAAAAATAAAATAGTAATTGAAAAACAAAAAAAGTTAATTTGTCACATATGGAATAAGTTTTATTTAAAAAAAAAAAAAACGAAAAAAAAAAAACAATAAAATAATATAATAAAATAAACAACAAAAAATAAAATATGAAATAACACAACATTAAATAAACAAAATTAAATAATACAAACAAAAATAAACGAATAAATTAATAAAATATACAATACAATAAAAAATGCAATAAAACAATAAAATAAAAATATTAAAAATGCAATAAAATAATAAAATAAAATAAGCTAATAAAACAATAAAATAAATAACAAAAATATTAAATATGCAAAAAATGAAATATAACAACATTAAATAAAATGAAATTAAACAAACAAACGAATACACAAAAATCAATAAAATATATAATATGATAAAAAAATGCAATGAAATAATAAAATAAAAAATAAAATAAATAAAGCAATGAAATATATATTATCCAAAAATATTAAATATGCAATAATATATAAATAAAATATATAAATAAAATAAAATAATGCAGTTTTGACCAACACTAGAAAAAGTGTTGGTCAAAGTGTTGCTGCTAATTCATCAGGTTTGGCATTTACACACACACATATACAGCAGCGTAAGGAAGTTAAAATGCAGGAGAATGCTTTTTCAGCCCTTGCTGACAACTGACCTGAGGGAGTTTCAGCCAAATACTCACTCTCTCCCCTCCATAAACTCACATTTAGAAGTGTGCGCTTGAATAATTCGCTCTCGTGGCAGCATCCAGCCCTATCGAGAGCTGCTCTAGTGGTTGTTTTTGGCCAGGACTGCACGTTTGTGGTGTGTGTCGGTTTTGAAACCACTGACCTTCCGCAAACTTGGCGATGGTGTGTGTGAGCGCCTGAACGCTGCTGGGCAGATTCCACGGATCCTGCTTGACGTGCAGCCGCAGCTTCTTGGTGCAGTTGAGCTTAGGCTCCATGTCCTGATGAAACTCTGTCCAAAAACAATCACAGGATCACTGGAGTCAAACGTGCAGGATCGAACACGGCCAACACAAACAGACAACTACTCTCTACACTAAACTCAGTAACATACTTTTACCAAAACACGCATGAGCTTGTGGCGTGGGATCACTGGGGTCGAGTGCTATAAAAACTTATGATATATAGCTCCAATGCCCTCACAGTAATGACTCTGGCCATAAAAGGTGTCAACGCTTGTTACCATGGTGATGATGAAAAGGTCTGGTGCAGTGACACACATATGC
Organism: Cirrhinus mrigala; assembly: GCA_036247105.1. Lineage (NCBI taxonomy): Eukaryota > Metazoa > Chordata > Actinopteri > Cypriniformes > Cyprinidae > Cirrhinus > Cirrhinus mrigala. The sequence goes on from CM070030.1 coordinate 15,147,718, forward strand.
CATTTCTCACACACACCTATCCGCTTCCTGCTCCGTTCAGGGAAAAGGAGATGGTCTTACATCATTCGATTCGTCCCAGTGATTATATAATAATTTCCTTTGAGCTCTCTGTGGTGATGTAAAACATTTTCAGGAATCTACCACACACAGAGTAAGACCAGGTCCACTACTGAGACAAACAGCTGTAATAATAGTAATAATAATAATCAATATATTGTTTATTTAACATTAGTTTATTTACATAAAGGTTGTTGTTGTTGTTATTATTATTATTATTATTATTATTAAAACAGTATTTTGTATAATTTAATAATATCATTTAAAATATATAAACTAATTATTTATTTATTTCCCTGCTTGTGTTTTAATGCAATAAAACGCGTATTAACACATTTATTTATTTATTTATTTATTTACCTGCTTGTTAAAAGTACCAAAACATAATTTAAAATATAAACTAATAAATAAAAAAACTCCAGGTTTCAAATATTTACATAATGCAAATATTTCTGTATTTGCATATTTATTTGCTTGTTTATTTGTTTATTTCCCTGCTTGTATTTTGTAAGTACCAAAATATAATTTAAAATATAAACTAAGAAATAAAAAAAATATATATTGTAAATATTTCTGTATTTGCATTTATTTATGTATGTATGTATGTATTTATTTATTTATTTTCCCCGCTTGTGTTAAAGTACCAAAATATAATTTAAAATATAAACTAATAAATAACAGAAAAATACCAGGTTTCAATTATTTATTTAATTTCCCTGCTTGTGCTAAAGTATCAAAATATAATTTAAAACATAAACTAATAAATAAAAAACTCCACCAGGTTTCAAATATTTCCATATTGCAAATATTTCTGTATTTGCATATTTATTTGATTGTTTATTTGTTTTTTCCCTGCTTGCATTTTGTAAGTACCAATTTTGTAAGTACCAAAATATAATTTAAAATATAAACTAAGAAATAAATAAATAAAAAAAATACATATTGTAAATATGTCTGTATTTGCATTTATTTATTTACTTAATTTCTTGCTTGTGTTAAAGTACAAAAAATATAATAAAAAACCCTAATAAATAATTAAAAAAAAAAGGTTTCAAATATTTACATATTGCAAATATGTATTTATTTATTTTCCCTGCTTGTGTTAAATTACCAAGATATAATTTAAAATACAAACTAATAAAACACACCAGGCTTCAAATATTTACATATTGCAAATATTTCTGTATTTGCATATTTATTTGTTTGTTTATTTCTTTATTTTCCTGCTTGTGTTGAAGTTCCACAAATATGATTTAAAACATAAACAAAGAAATTAAAATATATATATATATAGCAAATATTTCTGCATTTGTATTTTCTTTCTTTCATTACTTATTTCCCTGCTTGTGTTAAAGTACCAAAATATAATTTAAAATATAAACTAATGCATTTTTTAAAAAGCACCATTAAAAAAAAAGTTAATCGATTTGAGTCACAACAGAATCGTAATTTTTTTTTAAAAATATGAAAGACAATCAAATAAAACAATAAAATAAAATAAACAATAAAATATACAACAAAATAAAAAAATCATTATTAGGTAAACAATATGAAACATTGTTTCATGTTATTTATAAATAATAAATAAACATAATTAAAAAACAAACAAATAAAACAATAAAAGTAATAAAATATTAAATATGCAATGAGAAATAAATGAAATTAAATAATCGTATCAGATGTTTATATGAGATTTTTTATTTTTATTTTTATTTATTTATTTATTTATTTATTTATTTATTTTTCCCACAAAAAAAATCTAAATTTTCTAACTCTCAAATCCCATTTTCTCTCCAGCATGCATGTGATATCTTAAATAAACAAATCACATGCACAGACACACAAGTTATAATCAGCTGTTAAAACCACAAGGATTCCATTCTAATCTGCTCATCTCCTTACAACAGCAAAGCAGCAACATTTAGTGGAGGTATAAAACTAGATTCAGACCACACACACAGACAGAGCAGACATTCGCTGACTCATCACTTTATAGAAGATTTATTTCCCAGGCAAAAACTCTCCTGCTTTCAAATATCACTAGAACAATGCCTACTGTGTTTATTAACCCACCAAATGACCTTGAGCCACATCCTGTGTGAAACTCTGCCTTTGGGAATCAACTTTATTATCACATAAACCAGGCACTCAAGAGTTACTGCAGACTGCATTAGTTTGTTTCTACTGTCAACATACCAAGAGCTTCATACCTACAGCTGTTTATCTATCATTTAGCTTTAGGCTTCTTAAACTAAACATTTTAATGTTTAAAGAGATTAAATCATACAGGCTATTATGGGTGAAATTCATTTGAGAGTGAGCATTACTATACCCTACTCATGCAGAAGTGGACTTGAAGTGAACTCTGTGTCAAGCATCATGCAAATGTAATTAAAACTGGATATCTCTTAAATGCTATTGTTAAAATGAAATAAAATAATAATAAAATGTACAATTAAATCTAAAATGAAATAAACAATAAAATAAAATAAATACAAAATAAAAAAAAATCAATAAAATGAAATAAACAATAAAATACAATAAAAGCTTAAAAATTAAATATAAAATAAATGAAAATAAATAAATAAAATAAACAACAAAATATACATTAAAATATGAAATAAACAAAAATAAACAAAACTAAACAAAATGATATCAAATAATATAATAAAACAAACATAAAAATGAAATAAAACAATATGAAATTAACAAAATTAAATAAACAACAATATAAAATAAAAAATAAACAAATACAACAAATAAAAAAATAAAATGAAATAATAAATAAAATAAAATAAAAATACAAAAACAATAATATCAATTAAAAAATACAACAAAATGAAATAAATAATAACATAAAATAAACAAAAATAAACAAATAACACAATAAAACATAGAATATATAAGAAAATAAGAAAATGAAACAAGAAAATAAAATAAAACAAAATACAAAAGTAATAAACAATATAATATAAACCAAAATAAATATAACAAAATGAAATAAAATAAACAATATTATAAAATAAACAAAATTAAATAAACAACAATATAAAATAAAAAATAAACAAATACAACAAAATGAAATAATAATATAAAATAAACAAAAGTAAACAAATAAAACAAAATATATAATGAAATAATAAAATGAAATAATAAATAAAATAAAATGAAAATACAAAAACAATAATATCAATTAAAAAATACAACAAAATGAAATAAATAATAACATAAAATAAACAAAAATAAACAAATAACACAATAAAACATAGAATATATAAGAAAATAAGAAAATGAAACAAGAAAATAAAATAAAACAAAATACAAAAGTAATAAACAATATAATATAAACCAAAATAAATATAACAAAATGAAATAAAATAAACAATATTATAAAATAAACAAAATTAAACAAATAAAACGATAAAATCTAAAATATATAATGAAATAATACAATTAAATAAATACAAAAGCAATTAAATGTAAATTAAAAATAAAATTGTAATTAAAAATAAAAATAAAAAGACAAAAAAAAACTATAAAACGTACAATAAAATAAAAATTATGAAAAACAATAAAATAAAATGAACAATCAGATATGAAATAAAACAATATGAAATAAACAAAATGAAATAAAATAAACAAATAAAACAATCACATATAAAATATATAATAAAATAATAAAAATAAAAAAACAATAATATATACCATAAAATATAAAATAAACAAAAATGTAAATAAAAGAAATAAAATGTAAATAAATCACGTAAATAAAAGATAAAAGAAAAAATCTATAAAATTAATTAAACAATAAAATAAAATACCTAAAACAATTAAATATAAAATAATATAAATAAAAAAATACAAATACAAAAAAACTATAAAATATGCAACAGAATAAAAACATGAAAAACTAAAACAAAATTAAATATACAATAAAATATTAAATAAAACAATATGAAATAAACAAAATGAAAATACCAATAGCCTAACAAATAACAAATAAAACAATCAAATATAAAATAAAATAAAATAAAATAAAATAAAATACTATTTTGCATGAGATGTTTATATATGTTTGTTCCTGATAAGCTTTGAATGTCTGTGAGCAATTATGTGTTAAAGGAGCTTTTTAAGAATGAATTACATTACTCTACAAGTAGTGTCCTTTTTCAAGGGTGCAAACGCGGCACAAAATCTAGTATGAGACGGCGGAAGCGACCCAGACAATCTCTACGAGTCCAATGTCCTAGTGTCCTCAGATCAGAGAGAGGAAGCGTCCTAGACTACGTATCTCTAGTAGTCTGGTGTTTTTTATCTGTCCCAGATAAAATGAATTGTACAGATTTGATTAAGATGATTTGTAGTAAAGGACAAATCTGAGGTTGGAGCAGTCAATCACAGAAATCCTCCACACCGCTCAGAGGAAACCCCCACCTTCAGCCACACTTCCTTTTGCCAACAACACTTTACACATAAAAATACAGGCCCAGATTTATGTCCCCCGCACACACGTATACAAGACATTTCAGGACACTGGCGGAGATCCCTAGAGATCATAATCTCATAAACATGTATAGTTTAAGTCCGACTTAAGTTATGCAACCCATAACAAAAAGCGCACTGAGCCATGAAAGTCACATTGTCTGTATAAATAAGCCTGTGCCAATACAGTTTATTTCATTAACATGAAAATCTCACGATACCTTGAAGTCCTCGTCCCGGAGTGAAACACTTGGTCTGTTCAAAAGCTCGTGTCACAGTCGCCCCTTTCAACAAACTGGTAATGGACTCCACCTGAAAATGAGAAAACATCACAGGAAATGAGTATTTAATTAGCTTACTAAGCAAATCTGGACAGATTAAAGAGTATTCTGTGTTTCAAAATTCAATCCCTTTGGTGCTTGTAAACCTCAAGTGCCCAAGGAGGCAGTCTGCACAAACAAAAGCCCCTTGAACTCCCACAACCCCGTCGGCCGGAAAACATTTGTGCTGCATGTGAACTGGGAGGTTTGTGCTCCCGGAAACCTGCGTGCTATAAACCAAACAGCGGCCGAGAGAGGACGCAGCGAGCTGCACATTCTCCATTTTACTGCTGATTGAGACATCCTCGTTAAAAAGCGTGGAGACAAAACGCATTGACCTCTGGGGGAAAATGACCATGGCCCTGGTGCATTATGTGAGGGGTTTCAGCTTGGTTTTAGGTGTCAAAGTCTTCTTAAGAGCAGATGGGATAACACTGTGCATTATTTAATAAAAATGCAGTTTTTTTAAAATGTAAAATATTTTCACATTTTTTATAATAAAATAATTGGTAAATAAAAAAAAAAAAAAAAAACGTTTTAACTATTATGTATATTTGAAGCTATATCGTACTAAGAAGAGATGGGATAAAGGAATACAGTGCATTATTTTATGAAACTGCAGAATTTTTTTTAATGTAAAATATTTGTACATTTTTATAATAAAATAATTGTGAAATAAAAAAAATCTACTTTTTAAATGTATATATATATATATATATATATACACACACAAATATTTTACATCGAAAAACATTTGCGTGTGTATGTATATATATATATATATATATTTTAACTATTATAAAAAATATATATACTATATATGTAATACATTTCATAAACATTATTTATTAAAACTGCACATTTTTTCTATGTGAAATATTTGTAACAATTTAATTTATTTTATTTAAACTATAAATAATATCTTTTACAAAAAAATACTTAATAAAACTGCTCAATGTAAATTTGTTTTAGTTTTATAATAAAATTATTCTACGTTTTTTATTTTATTTTATATTTAATTTTTTTATATTACAATTTTTTCCAATGTAAAATATATTTTTTACATTTTTATAATAAAATTACTACAATTTTAATTTATTATATATATATATATATATATAAACATCATAAACATTACTTAATAAAACTGCTCAATGTACATTTGTTTTAGTTTTATAATAAAATAGTTCAACATTTTAAAAACATAATATATTACATTTAATGAACAGTATTTCACAAAAAAAATTTTATGTAAAATATTTGAGTAGTAAATTAGCATTTAAAAAAAACTTTTTAAAATTCTAAAAAAAAATTAAACTATATATATGTTGCATTTAATTGTAACAATAATCATAATTTAGTAATAATAATAAAAATAAATATTTAAAATATTTAAAAATAATAATAATTAATAATAATATTACATTTAATAAACATTATTTAATAAAAATATATAATAATAATTAAATAGTAAATTAGCTTTTCATTTGTTTATATTTATATTTATTTTATTTTCTATTTATATTAGATTTTTTATTTATTATTTAAAATATATTTAATGATTAAAAATAATTATTAATCAAAATATGAAATATTATTACAGAATTATTCAAAATAAAATCATTTTTATATATAAACGGGTAGCTGACTATATCTGTTAAACAATTTTAAACTGTTTTTGTATTTTTTATTTAATACATGCCATTTTAATGACAACGTATTAATAGATTAAATACAACAACTTCCATCATGTCACTGCCAGACCGTTTAAAAGAGCTGTTAAATTTTTTTTTACAAGATTCATTTCCTTAATACTTAACAAACAAATCAGTGTTAATTAATTTACTTTGATTTTCATTAACAAATCTTTACTTTTTATCATAAGCCATTAAGGAATTAAGTATCAAAAACTAACTAACAAATACTAAAAACAAGTGAACAAATTGAACAAAAACAAGTCAACTAATTCTATTGTAAGGTAATGTACAATTGAATGTAAATGTATAAATTAATAAATATATCAACTGTTAATTTATACTAACTTGAACATTTTTAATTTGAAAAGTACATGTGAAAAATTCTATTATTTATTTATTTACTTACTAACTTTTATATAAAGTATTTCTAGGTAATTTCTATCCATAGAAATATAGATATGATATTAAAGATATCATGGCTGAAATGGTCCATGCCATTTTTTAAGAACCCAAAAACTGGAAAAAAGCGAACACACACCTGACTGAACAGATGCTCCAGGAAGCCATGTAGCTTCTTCTGTTTGTCATGAGATATCCACACGCTTGTCGGCATCTCGTCACCTGTATGTGACAGGTTTTGTTTGGTAATCATTAGAGGATACACACATTTAACACACAGTCCTTAACATACTTGTTTCATTAGTGAGGTATGGCCATAACAATGCAAACGATTCTCTCTGTCTTTCTCGTCCTTCTCTTTCTCCATCTGTTCAGTAGTTAGCATCAAATGGCCATCAGTTTGGCAGACTCTGTGTTTTGGCAGGTTCTGTTTGACTAAGTGAAAAAATTTGTGCTTGGTGTGCAGTGCAATGAGATAAGAATCAATCTGAAAGGCATATCCGAGCACTTGCCAAATTTGATTACAGTTATGCAGGATTTATCAGGGAGGTGAACTAACAATGGTGTTGTGGTGTCAGACGTGTGCTGGATGATGCCCGCTCTCATTACCTGAGTCCATCTCGTCGCTGTGCACGTAGGAGCTGCAGTGACTGCTGCAGATGCTGGTGAAGGACGCTATGGAGTTCCTGTTGCTGTTACAATCACTGGAAGAATTCATAAAAACATGAAGTGTTATGAATTAATAAGATGAATACTAATACATGCTAGGATCACAACAAAACAACCAAAAAATTCAATCAAATAGAAAATTGTTTCTTATGCTTAAAACAAAAAATTAAATTACATTTAATTTAATTGAAAAAAGTTTACAAATAAAATAAAATTAAAGTGAAATAAAATAAAATAAATAAAAAAGTCTCTTATGCTCAAAACAAAACTAAACAAAAAATGACCACAATAAAACAAAAAAATTAAATAAATTTAAAAAATAAATAAATAAATAAATAAAAAAGTCTCTTATGCTCAAAACAAAAAACTAAACAAAAAATGACCACAATAAAACAAAAAATAAAATAAAATAAAATAAAATTGGAAAAAGTCTCGTGTTCAAAACAAAACAACAACAAAAAATAAATAAAAAAAACAGAACAAAGTCTCTTGTGCTCAAAACAAAACAAAACAAAAAAATGTAATAATAAAGTCAAATAAAATCAAATAAAACAGAAAAAAATGTCTTATGCACAAAACAAAACAAAACAAAACAAAAATAAAACAAAATACAATAAAACCAAGTCAAATAAAAGTCTCTTATGCTCAAAAACAAACAAAAAAATACAATCAAATAAAATCAAATAAAACAGAAAAACATCTCTTATGCTCAAAGCAAGAAAAACAAAACAAAAGATAAAACTGAATAAAATAAAACCAAACAAAATCAAGTCAAATAAAAAAACTCTCTTATGCTCAAAACAAAAAACTAAACAAAAAATGCCCACAATAAAACAAAAAATAAAATAAAAAAATTAAAATAAAATATAATTGGAAAAAGTCTCTTGTGCTCAAAACAAAACAACAACAAAAAAAAAAAAAAAAAATGTAATAATAAAGTCATATAAAATCAAATAAAACAGAAAAACGTCTCTTATGCTCAAAACAAAAAATAAAATAAAACCAAAGAAAAACAAGTCAAATTAAAAACTCTAATGCTCAAAAAAAAAAACTTAAAATCAAAACAAAAAAATAATGTCAAATAAAATCAAATAAAACAGAAAAGAATGTCTTATGCTCAAAACAAAACAAAACAAAACAAAAAAATAAAACAAAATACAATAAAACCAAGTCAAATAAAAGTCTCTTATGCTCAAAAACAAAAACACAAAAAATAATACAATCAAATAAAATCAAATAAAACAGAAAAACATCTCTTATTCTCAAAGCAAGAAAAACAAAACAAAAGATAAAACTAAATAAAATAAAACCAAACAAAATCAAGTCAAATAAAAAAACTCCCTTATGCTCAAAACAAAAAATAAAACAAAGCAAAAAAATAATAATAATAATACAATAAAATGGAAGTATGTTATGCTCAAAAACAATAAAAACATAAAACAAAATAAAATCAAACTGAAAAAACTCTTATGCTCAAAACAAAAACAAAATAAAATAATCAAATTGAAAAAGTCTCTTATTCTAAAAAAAACTAAATAAAATAAAACAAAACAAAGCAAAACAAAAAAAATAAAAATAAAAAAATAAAAAGCAAAACAAAAACTAAATAAAATAAAATAAAAAGATAAAATAAATATTTGATTTAATTTATAATATATATTAATATATATTATTTTTATATATATACAAATTAACCACCATACAAAGCAATTTATAGATGTATCTACAATTATTTTAATAGTTAGTTAAAAATAGAATCAATAATTAATTCATATTTTTACTAATTTTCGTCATGACAAAAGTTGACCAGAAAGTGTAAACTGACTGTAGAGGCAGACTGTTTATGTTCAAGTCTGTTTTATCATTCCTTGTGGCACTGAGAATATAACACATACTTGTTTTGTGTTATGAACTGCTTATGAATTGCACAATGTTGTGTGAAATCTGGTAGACATGGTGTTTTGGAGAAGACACAACTGTAAAATAAATAAAAACTGTAAAATACTTAGTAGCTACTGTAAGACACATTACCTATAGGAGTCCCTGTTGCTGATTGTGTCGTGACCTGAGTCCTCCTGCTCGTCTCCGGTCACATTAAAACACACTTTCTTCCCATTGCGTTCACTTTTATCGCTCTCACTCTCAGCTGAAATGTAGCTCTCGGTGGGCTTCCCCTCAGACCCTGTGGGATGTGTGATAGAGGAGAGCAAACTGTGGGAAATACAGAGAGAAAGAGAACCAGAGAAAGATTAATCACACTTTAATCACACTGCAATCTAGATGCAATAAAACAGTCAGAATCTACACCTCCAGAAACACATGTTCATGACTCACATAAATAGAGGGAAAGACACATCACTCTTACGACTCTGTCACAGTGAACCAGGGTGGATAACACAAGAAATACTAGCAGCTGAAAACACAGTGGAAATAAGGAACAACATATGGAATGATTCAAAATAAAATAAAATGAAATAAAATAAAATAAAATAAAATAAACATTAAAAAACTAAAAATAAATAATATGGCCATCTGACCAAGGTATTTTCCTCAACTATGTCACATGTAGCATGTAAACTGTAAGTGTATGGTTTGAAGAATGGACAGATAAAGTAAAATTATATTAAATAAAAAACATAAATAAAATTAAATTAAATTAAATACACTTTAAGTTCACGGTTTGAAGAATGGATGGCTAAAATAAAATTAGATCAAATAAAAAAATTAAATTAAATTAAATAAATTAGCCATCTGTCCAAGGTGTTTTCCTCAACTATGTCACATTTAGCATGTACACTGTGAGTTTATGGTTTGAAGAATGGATGGCTAAAATAAAATTATATCAAATAAAAAAATTAAATTAAATTAAATTAAATTAAATAAATTAGCCATCTGTCCAAGGTGTTTTCCTCAACTATGTCACATTTAGCATGTACACTGTAAGTTTATGGTTTGAAGAATGGATGGCTAAAATAAAACTATATAAAAAAAAATAAAATAAAATAAGCATTAAAAAATAAACTAAAACTAATAAAATAATATATATATATATATATATATATATATATATATATATATATATATATATATATATATATATATATATATATATATATATATATGTCTAAAAAAAAACATAAAAAAATAAAAATAAATAAAATGGCCATCTAGCCAAGGTATTTTCCTCAACTATGTCACATGTAGCATGTAAACTGTAAGTGTATGGTTTAAAGAATGGACGAATAAATTCAAATTACATCAAATAAAAAAAAAAAATAAATAAATAAATAAATAAAATAAAATAAAATAAAATAAAATAGTCATCTGTCAAAGGTGTTTTCCTCAACTATGTGACATGTAGCATTTAAAGTGCATGGTTTGAAGAATGGATAGATAAAATAAAATTATATTAAATAAAAAACATAAATAAACATTAAAAAATAAAATTAAATAAAATGGCCATCTGTTCAGGGTGTTTCCATCAACTATGCCACATGTACCATGTAAATTTTAAAATAAATGATAAAATAAAATAAAATAAAATAAAATAAAATAAAATAAAAATAAAATTTAAAAAATACAATAATACAATACTAAACTAAACCATTGTGCATATATTTATGACAGACACCATTATAAAATGGAATAAGATTGTTGTTTTTATTAACAAGACACTACATGTGCTAACATACATTACAGCGGCAGACTGTCATATAAACAAACCTTTTTTCTATATAACTTCCTCAAAGACACAATTTCCATCATTTATAAGTCAAAATGTATACTTTTTTTTGTATCTTAAGACTGCTGTAAAAATGCAGTGGACTAATATTTATTGTTTCTTCAATTTATGTTATTTATTGTTTTATTCCTGTTGTTTTGGAAGATTTCCATTGTGCCGTGGCTTGCTTTAGTTTGTTCCGTGGCTCATTTCCATTATATTATCGTTTATTTTTATGTTGTGTTTCTCTCTTGCTCAATGGTTTGTTTCCTTTGTGCTGTGCATTTTTCTATTACTCTTTCAACTTTTATTTGCTTTTGTTGTGCTGTGCATCCTTTTGTCCACCTGTCACGTCTCAAACCCTAACGTCTTGTAAGTCTAGCATGTTTTCAAGTTATATTTGAAACATTTCGAGAGGATCAGGCACAGCGTGTCAGAGTGTCGAATGTGTCAGGATGACCAGAGCCAAACAAAATCACAACCTGTTTGCGTTTGGCTTCCGGACAACAACTCAAGGAAGTTAGAGGTCCTCAAAATATGGATAACATCAAAACACGCCTATACAGCTGTGTCAACAGCCATAATTCCTCTCCTGGAGAAATTTAGATGCTTATTCTCACACATGGGGACGTTTAAGCCATATTTTCAGTCTGGTTTTGAGGCCCACTCTCTCCACACATGAACAAACTAACATGTCAAGCCTTGTTTGAGTTTCAGACAAACCCCTCCGGGTTCTTGTAATGAGAGGGGACACATAAACATACTTTCATGGAATACGTTCCCTCACGAGCACAAACCGTAACTCTAATTCTCGTCCTAACAATAAACAAAACCTCAACGAAATCTCTTCCAACCCAAACCATTTCTGCAAGTGAGAAACTAAGGAAAGTTTCCAGCGACGCCTCGCTCGTGAGATTGCCCTAGTTCTCCAACTTCGTGGTTTTATAACAATGTTCCCTCCTGCCAAAGCAGACAGGTCACCACCATCGAGTACCACTGTGTCGCCATGGAAAAGATCACCCAGCGCTGCTATTGGCTGGAGCTTAATAAGGAAGTGTGCGCAGCATGGGGCCTCGGGGGGCACTGAGCATCAAAGTGAGAAGAAGTGGAGGAGGGGAACAATGATGAGAGTCTGCAGGAGAAATCTTGGTTTGGGTCCATTGGTCTCTCTGCCTATACACAAGTGCTTTCATGTGATATGTGAGGCTCTTTACATTCAGCTAACGTCGTGCAGCTGACTCTGCACTTTCAACTATAATCAGAATGTGAGTTCTGGTCAAGTCACACTTATAAAAGAGATTGCTATCTGTAACATCTGAGAAGAGAGACATCTGCATTTCACTAGTAGAACAGTATAGAAATGGAGCCAAAGCCAGAGGAACAGAATGTGATATGGGTTTCAAAATATTATACTGTGTGACTGTATAATTTTGAGATCCATCTTTTCACATCGAGGACAACTGAGGGACTCATATGCAACTATTACAGAAGGTTCAAACACTCACTGATGCTCCAGAAGGAAAAACGATACATTCACCCGGGGGGTGAAAACTTTTGAAAAGGATGGAGATGTGTACATTTTTTTTATTTTGCCTAAATAGCATGTTTTTTTTTTTAATTTAGTACTGCCCTTCAGAAGCTACAGAAGATAGTTACATGTTTCCCGAAAGACAAAATAATTTAAATTTACCCTGATCTTCAAATTCAAAAGTTTTCACCCCCCAGCTCTTAATGCATTGTGTGTCTTTCTTGAGCATCAGTGAGGTGTTTGAACCTTCTGTAATAGCTGCATATGAGTCCCTCAGTTGTCCTCAGTGTGAAAACATGGATCTCAAAATCATGTGGTCATTGTTGGAACGAGTTCAAATACACAGAAATGTCAAAGGACCCAAAGGTCCCACAAAAAACACACAGCTGTGGATCATTCAGGTAACAACACAGTATTAAGAATCAAGTGTATGCAAACTTATTCAGGTCAGTACTAAATAAACAATAACATGCATTTTGTATGATCTCTCTTATTTTGGTAAAACAATGAACATTTTGCAGATTCTGAAATGGGGATGTAAACTTTTGACCTCAACTGTTTATGATTTTTGTCTTTCAGACGAATACAATCTGAGTTATTTAAAAAATTTCCTGGCTCTTCTAAGTTTTATAATGGCAGTGAATGGGTGTTGAGATTTTAAAGTCCAATAAAGTGCATCCATCCATCATTAAAAGTACTCCACATGAATCCAGGGCGTTTGCGTAAGAAAATATTCATATTTAAACCTTTACAAACCGTAATCTCTAGCTTCCACTAACATACTTTGTTGAACCTGGAACAACATTTTAATCCAAAAATGTAATCTTGACCACATCTCTACACCTAAACCTAACCTTACCCTAAAATCAGAGGAAATGATAGATTACGTAGGCGAATGTGGTGATGAAAGCAGAAGCACACTGGAGAGAGCAAAACAAAACACCGGTCATGAATTAGAAGTACAAAACGCAACCTGGTCTCATGACGAAAATGTACCTCTGGGACATTTCGTGACATATTCGATGTGAAATATCCACTACGTGGCGCTAAAAGAGTGTTCATTTTTTTATATGACGCTGGTTTTTTACGTGTCAGCGTAAACGTCAGTTCTGACTTGAAATGTCCGTTGAGTGGCACTATAACTCTAATGCTCTGTGGCATTTTAAAATAACACCATCTGCGCTACACCTAAACCTGCCCGATAGTATGAACAAAAGTGAATGTGAAGTAAAAACGCAATTGCAAACAGGCCGTTTTAGCTTGTTTTTCGATCTCTCATCTTTCAGCTCTTTCATCGTGAGTCATATTTTTGATGGGATTCGTACCCAAGGATTCCACATCTTACGTTCAAGTCTGTGCCGCCTGAGCTACCGAACAAGCTTGTTACGTCTGGAAAGCAATACATATAGAGCTGTAATCATAAATGTGTACGAGAACGATTACAAGTGCTTACTGTTTTCTAGTGTTTATTTCTGTTAGAAACTGTAGTGATATGTAATTATTGGTACGTATTTTGCGTCTTGCGAAAAAGTTCCCAGAGGTACATTTTCGCCATGAGACCAGGTAGACAAAACGAGGATTTGTAAAGAAAAATATCGGAGGATTTCAATATAAGCCTAGAGGAGATTGGTTTTCCTTTGTTGTAAACAAAACTTGGTTCTTGCGAGACTAGCATATTCTCACTGGAGTTTACTCTACGCCTACATCCTATGTCATCTGCTGGAACGCCACTCTTTTGTGAACGCACGTATGTCAGTTAGCAGAAGTTAGAGATTACATAATGTTTTAAATATGGATATTTTTCTTACATAAACGCATTTATTCGCTTCAGAAGGCCTTTATTAACTCCCTAGAGCTGTGTGGAGTACTTTTATGATGGATGGATGCACTTTATTGGACATCAATATATCAACAGCCATTTGCTGCCATTATAAAGCTTGAAAGAGGCAGATTTTTTTTAATGTAACATTGTTTTCGCCTGAAAGAAGAAATTCATACACATCAAAAGGGTGTTTTTGCAGTGATGCCATAGAAGAACATTTTTGGTTCCACAAAGAAGCTTTCAGTTAGCAGTTCTTAAAAAGAACCATTTTAAAGAACATTTTAAAAATCTGACGTTTTCTGCGTCAGAAGAAAACGTTTCTGCATTTTAAGGTTTCCATGGATGTTCAAGGTTCTTCATGAAACCATCGATGCCAAAAAAGAACCTTTATTTTAAGAGGGGACACCTAGGATGGCTTGGGGATGAGTAAATCATGAATTAATTTTAATTTTTGGGCAAACTATTGCTTTAATTTATGAGAAATCCTAGTATCTGTAAATGTAAAAATGAATTATTATCTCAGGAGCCAAAATTTTATGAGCTTCATGTTCTTTAGGCTTTCCACTCTTTTTAACCAATGAATTTACAGTATATGACTCTTCTGATTGATTTACAAGACATGGATATTTTTTCCCCCTCTAATTTCTACCAAATAAACATTTTAGAGCTTGTAACTAGGAAAATGTGGCATTTGGAGATTTTATGAATTTACATGACCTTTAGAGGCACATAAATTACATTTAAAATTCAACTTCCTCATAAATTCATGTTTTTCTAGACTGTGGGTTGTCAACGGAAACAAACAGTAGTTGAGGAGGTGAATTAAAATAAGAATTACCTTGATTTTAAGTTGTTTTTGCTTATTTCAATGCCTGTTTTGTCTTTAAATTATTTTAAGTAATCTTGTAATCTCACCCTCATGTTGTTCTAAACCTGTATGACCTACTTTCTTCTGTGGACCACAAAAGAATTTTTTTGTTTGTTTGTTTACTTCATACCATTATAGTTGAACCACTGATGTCACATGGACTATTTTAATCATGTTCTTACTACCTTTCTGAGCCTTGAACGTGTCAGTTGTGTTGCTGTCTATGCAGGGTCAGAAAGCTCATGGATTTCATCAAAATTAAATTGTGTTCTGAAGATGAACGGTCTTACTGGTTTGGTACGACATGAGGATGAGTAATTCATGACAGAACTTTCATTTTTGGGTGAACTATCCCTTTAAGACAGTAACAACAAACATCAGACACAAGCCCTTCTCAACTACCCACTTCAGATCTCCTCATACTTTGCTTTTCTTAGCCTTTTCTTCAACCTCAACAACTGTAAAGATCAATGCACTACTTAATCCAAAGCAGGAATCAGAGGCTTCCGGAAGTGGGTGCGATGAGCTACTCGGCTGCTATTTGCCCCATTATTGCTGCATGATAGGGATGGCTGTCTGACAACCGCCTCCAGGCAGCCATTACCACTCTCTCTCTTGCCCTGGGCTGTGAGAAAGGTCATTATCTCCCCACCAGATCAAGGACGGCCTTGCCAATAAGCACACTCACAGACCTTCAGCCAGCAATCGGCACTGACAAGCATATGGCAGCAGCAGTGAAAGGTGCCGCCCCCACCGCAGATCAAGACTAGCTGTAATTGCCATCATGTCCACCCAGGATCTGAGTATGTGATGTCCGTGTAATGATAAAAATTCAAAGGCTGATGGGATAATGGATGTTTTTTTTTATTTAAACTATATGTATTAATAGAATTGGAAAGGATAGAAGGAAAGAAAATGAGAACGAGTTCTATAATGGAGTCTTGTTAGTCGCTTGTGCCACTTTGCAAATTACTCAGTGAGAGTGACATTTACAGTGTACTGCTTGAGTACAGCTCTTTGGCATTTTTTTTCTTTTTTGGAATAGGGGCCTCAGCGTGTCCCATTTCCTTCAAGGTGTTAATGTGCTTCCAGAAAATGAAACCATCAACAGCTCGGCTCAGACAGTAAGTGCCCACCCTTTTTTTGCTTAAGTGTCACAGACGCACACACACACATTTACTTGCTGGAGAAAAAAAGATAATTAGAAACATAATGCAAATTCCAGATGTTGGGTCATGTGAAATGTACGAAGATTGCAAGGTTGCTGGGACAGTAACATCCCATAGAGACTCTAGCAGTCTGTCACATCTAAGAACAACTTGCGTGATTTCTGACGTCATTTGATTTCAAATCCAACATCTGAATAAATGTCTCAAATCGTTTATAGTCAAGGGAGATGTAAAATACTGTAAATAAGTTCTAATGTTTTATATAATTAGTTAACATCAAGCCATGATTTTACAATGTTCAACCAAATGTTCATATTTTTGTTAGTTTCTTAATAATCATAATAATAATTATTATTATTTTTATTTGTAAATAATAATAATAATAATAATAATATATTCTTATAATAATAAAAATATTAAAAATAAAACAAATAAAGAAATAAAGCACATTATTATTATTATTATTATTATTATTATTATTATTATTATTATTATTTATAATAATAACAAAAATATATTTTATAATAAAATATTTATAAAGAGTAAAACAGAGAAAATGTATTTTTTTATTATTATTATTAAAATTAAAAAATGAATAAAAAATGTCCCGAGATCGAACCCCCCTCTCCCACTCGCTTCGCTACTGTCCTATCAAAGAAAAATGAATGAATAAATAAATAAAAATAAAAATAAATAAATAAATAAATGAATAAAACAGAAAATTATTATTATTATTATTATTATTATTATTATCATTATTACACCTAATTATTTAGCCAGAAAGCACACTCACGAAAAAAATGAACAAAACAGAGAAAATTATTATTATTGTCATCATAATCTTCTTAAAATCTCATTAATAATTTAAAGCACACGTCAGAAAAAAAAATTAAATTAATAATAATAATAATAATTTTATAATTATAATATATTTTATAATCATAAAAATATCTTTAAAAAACAATAAAACAATTATTATTAATATTATTATTGCACCTAAATAATGATTTATCTACAAAGTACACTTAAGAACAATATTACAAATAATAATAAAACAAAGAATATTATTATTATTATTATTACACCTAATTAATGATTTATCTAGAAAGTACACTTAAGAAAAATTTTAAAAATAATAATAAAACAGAGAATAGTATCATTATTATTATTATTATTATTATTATTATTACTACTACACCTAATTTATTTCTAATCAAAAAGTACACTTCAGAAAAAAAAAGAAATTTTAATAAAAAAATTAATAATCATAAATCATATTTTTATTTATTTATTTTTATTATTTTATTTATTTATTTTTATTAGTAGTATGTTTAGTATATTTACACATTCACTCTATCATTAATATTAGCCATGGTTGTTTTGCACCGAACACATAAGTCATTCTTTTGTTTTTCTGATTTCTTTCTACTTTCTCTGTGACTTTAAAAGCATGATAACCAGGTAGACCAGTTCATTCAGAGGGCAGGCAACCAACAAAAGAATAAAGAGAATAATAAATAAGCCACAAAGAATGATCTCCTCCGATGAAAGATAATACATTTCCAATGATCAAGCTCTCTTTGTGCTGATTTACAGAGTTCCCTTTACAGAGCAAAGGGCAGTAATACCGTTCACAAACTCTGTTTGCCTTCAAAAAGTTCTGATTCACTTGAAACTTGAAACTTGACTTTTTCATCAGATTAGATACTGAATTTTAAGACAGATGACGTACTAGGCTGAAAAGGCAAGCTATTTATTCATATATTAAACGTTCACATGATCAAACAAAGATATTATCAAATAAAAATGTCATACTCATGGATCTGGGCGGCGTAGCACTCCATCTCTTTAACGACCGTGGTGAGTTTGGTCAGAAGTTTGTGGTAGGCTTCCAGGATGAGCAGGTCGTCCTCCCGGAGCAGGAAACGCAGACCGTGACCTTCTGCCCTGCTCAGACTGTGTCCTGATGGGGCAGCCATGCTGGTGATACTATGCTGGACGTAAACCATGGGATTCAGCTTGCCTGAAATCACAAATAAACATGAACTAAACCCCGATATTTATTTCATAGGTGTGCCTAAACTGGTAATTAATTCATATAATGGAATCCCATCAGTCTCCCTAATCCGTCTTCACTTACCCTGTTCTGAATTGCGGCCTCCTTTCTCCAGCGTGTTTTTCCTGTTGTCCAGCTGGACTCCGAAGGCACTTCCAAGTGAAGTAGTGGTCTTGGGATAAGACACCTCCATTACGTTGATGTGACAGTTGGTGGGGCAGAAGTCACTGCTGTGTAGAGGGGAAACCTTGGTCTTGGCCTGTTTGAATGTGGGCCAGGCTCGATTCTTCAAAACTCTGGAAAACTAAGAGCAAATATTTAAATATTTAGTGTCAACATAAGCAAGAGCTTATTGGTTTTTCCTATGTAAATCATCTAAACCTGTACTACTGTACCCAAAACAACTCAACACTGTGTTGATTCAACCAACCTGGCTTTAGTAAGAGTTAGCCGTAGAATCTTTGGATTGAGTCTGGTATGCTAACATGCTAAATTCAATACTTTCCCATCAAAATCTAGTGCAGTTTAATTTTCAGATTAAATTGTGAACACTAAAAGTGTTTTGAAAATACAAAACTAACTCTATACCAAACAGACTATAAAAACACTAGCCCATCATCATCTCCAATTACCTGATGATGTTCTTGGCATGTTTAACAGTAAACCAGCCTATGGTGGTTTAAGATCTTAACTGGCAGCTTAGGCTGATTTTTAAAGGGGTTATGAACTGAGAAACCAAAATTCACTTGATCTTTTGACATGTAAGTGGTCATTGTACTATAAAAACATCTTGTAAGTTTCAGAACTCAAAACGTTCTTGTTAGCCAGCTTATACTGAAGCCAATCTGCCAAAATGACAGGTTGTGAAATGTGCCACTTTATGACGTAATAGTGTGGATAAACACACCTCCATTTGAAGATCATCGCCTGCTTCTACATCACAGCACTGCCTGTTTAGCCCCACCTATCGTTTCTACATCACTACCTGTTTAGCCCGCTCACATATTCTACATTACCGCTTGTTTAGCCCAGCCTGTCATTTCTACATCGCTGCCTGTTTAGCCCCGCCCACATATTCTACATCACTACCTGTTTAGCCCCACCTATCGATTCTACATTGCTGCCTGTTTAGCCCTGCACCCATACTCTACATCACTGCCTGTTTAGCCCCGCCCACATATTCTACATTACTGCTTGTTTAGCCACGCTTATCGATTCTACATCACTGCCTGTTTAGCCCCGCCCACATATTCTACATCACTGCTTGTTTAGCCCCGCCTATCGATTCTACATCACTGCCTGTTTAAACCCGGCCACATATTCTACATCACTGTCTGTTTAGCCCCGCCCACATATTCCACATCACTGCTTGTTTAGCCCCGCCTAACGATTCTACGTCACTACCTGTTTAGCCCCACCTATCGTTTCTACATCGCTGCCTGTTTAGCCCTGCACCCATACTCTACATCACTGCCTATTTAGCCCCGCCCACATATTCTACATTACTGCTTGTTTAGCCACGCCTATCGATTCTACATTACTGCCTGTTTAGCCCCGTCCACATATTCTACATTACTGCCTGTTTAGCCCCGCCCACATATTCTACATTACTGCTTGTTTAGCCACGCCTATCGATTCTACATTACTGCCTGTTTAGCCCCGCCCACATATTCTACATCACTACCTGTTTAGCCCCACCTATCATTTCTACATCACTACCTGTTTAGCCCCGCCTATCGATTCTACATCACTGCCTGTTTAGCCCCACCCACATTCTCTACATCACTGCCTGTTTTGTCCCGCCCACATATTCTACATTACTGCTTGTTTAGCCACGCCTATCGATTCTACATCACTACCTGTTTAGCTTCGCCCGCTAGTATTGTCACATTTCCAAAATTTTGATTTTGATATGATACCTGACTAAAATATCACAATACTACTACTGAACCAATACTACAACAAAAACAACAGAACAGCAGGAAAAGCAATTGAATAACAGATGATCCAAATGAAGATTCATAGTTATTTTATCTATTAAACTAAGCATTTCATTTGACCTTTAAAAAAAAATTATAATAGCCTACAAGTATGTAGAGATCTTTGCTATATTGGTAAGTTAGCTTAAGGCTAAAGCCAAATCTTATTTCCTGATATAGTAATTTTATTTCGCAATTAACAATTTATATCACGATATAGTCATTTTTTGTTATTGTATTTATGTTATTAATAATAAGGACCTAGATGCAAGTAACAAACTTAAGGACAACTACAACAAAACAAAGACACAAATTATATGACCCCCCCCCCCCACCAATTCCATTTTAATTTTTATAGACTCCTTTTAATGGTTACATCAAAAATATTTATTAAAAGCATGTCTAATTAATTGAAATCGTGAAACTTGCACAACATAACAGCAATTTATTAAAAGTTTAACAAAAATTACGTTTTTAACGCTCTATGAAATACGTTTTATTATTTTTCTCAAATTCGGTTTTGTTTTTGTGAATCTGTGTTTTCCATTAATTTTCTGGATTCTATTTTAATCGTTTCATTACATTTTAATAATCAAAATGCTATTATACTAATGATTAATGCTAATTAATCTTTAAAACAAAATTAGATTTAATAAAGAATTAATTATAGGCTATTTTTTTTTTCATTTTTTTTTTTTTTCGGAAATACTGTGTCGTGTATTTACAATTTTCTGGTAAATAAATTCTGGTAAATACTTTTTTTCTGGTAAACAATCCTAAATATTGATTTAATAATATTTTTATTATTAGTAGTAGTACTATCATTACATTAAGTAATTAAGTAATATTTCTTACTGTCAAGTTAAACTGAACTTTTATTTTGACGGGTTGCTGTGAAGACCTTTAGGTTTCTGTTTGTATATGATGATAGTTTTCTGCAAAAGAAACAGTAAAATGCTCATGAAGTGACTCAGAGCAGTTCTAGAGATTATGTTCATGTGTTCATGGACGCTGAAAACAGCGAGCATCACCCGCGCTTCAGTATGCGTGGCTATTAAACTAGGCTACTTTTAATCTATTCATCCCTGTGTTTTATTCAGGAAATACATCTCTTATTAAAATGCATTTTTAAAGTACTGGTACTAGTAAAATACGAAATCGTACAGGTTTTAAAAGCAGGGTATCGTGATACTTTTTTAGTACTGGTATATCGTGCAACACTACTAGTTATAGCAAGAAATAAACATGAATGAACATCAGAAGGTATCTTGTTTCAGCCGCGGAAAAGACGTCAATACACAATATAAAGTTCATAAGTCCATCGACGTTAATCTACTCTCCTGTCTGGTTTGTTTGTCGGACAAAATGGTAAATTAAGCGCCATCAGCTATCTATTAAGAAATCAGCTATCTATTTTTTTAATGCTATAAGACAGGCTAGACCAGGCCAGGAGACTTTGTTAAGTCAAAGTCTAGAAAACCACCTTAGAGTGGTTTAAGATGGGCTATTCAGCATGTCATTTATCAAGTGCAGAGTCAGT
This sequence comes from Cirrhinus mrigala, assembly GCA_036247105.1. Lineage (NCBI taxonomy): Eukaryota > Metazoa > Chordata > Actinopteri > Cypriniformes > Cyprinidae > Cirrhinus > Cirrhinus mrigala. Next base: position 15,170,025 of record CM070030.1, read on the forward strand.
TTGCTCCCTCATTCACTGTTTTCCAGCAGGAACGTCCTTTTTCCACATGTAGAAAATCAATCATATCAGGGTCATTTATTTGCAAAGCAAGACTGTTAATGAATAGATCCATATTGCACCTGAAATTCAAACTGTTTGCATTCAAAGTCACAGCTTCAGGCACAGGATCATGTTATTGAATCTGACAGGCTGACAAGTTCCCCTTGAGCAGGGATTTGAACCTCGCCCTTATCCAACTATGATATAACGATTCTACGGTTGTGATCATGAATGGCTGCGGTCACGGACTACACTGGACGGGTTACAGCTGCTCTGGACACGTAGCCTCCCCTCAGACCGGACTTCCCACATTCCTGGCTAGCTTTGACAAACGGGGAGCTTCGGTGTCCGGGGTCCGGACCCTGCCAGACCTCTCACGGGGCCCTACTGAGAATGCAGCAGAAGGGAAATTATGCAATGGGACGGGATGTTCGGAGCTATTTTTAGCCGGTGAAGCAACAGCTAATTAACCAGTGCTGAGTGGGATGTTGAATCAGATCACAGGGAAAAACAAGGGAAACTGTCAGATGCTTGTGGACGTATTTTCCTTTTCTTGCTCCAAATAAGAGCAGCTGATGGAAATTAAAAATGACATTTTGCACAAGCCTGCTTCCCTTGGTACTGGTGGACTCGCATATTTCATCAATCAAGGCCAGCTGGTGTTAAAAAGGACAGGGTGGGACGGTTTCCTGCTCGGTAACCTAAATAGAAGTGCTACAAGTCAAGCGAAGTTTTCTTAGCTGCAGCCATCTAAAGGCCACCGACCACAGAAATTTATCAAGACATTGAAAACAGTTTTTAAAGCATAGAGTAAGATTCATCCTGCTAAAAACACTAGGATATGGCATTTAGTTTTGGATGTGGGTGTGCAGGTGTCTTTTGTAACTAGCATTGCCAGCAAGATTTAGTCAACATGCTTAATCAGGAGAAAAAAAAACAACTAAAATGCTTTTTTTTTTTTTAGCTAAAGTGAATAGTTCATGTGCCGTAACTTAATATGCACAGAATAAATTTTCTGTAAATGATGGTTTGAAAATAATCAGCAAAAAAGCAAAACAGCTAAATAATCTAAATAAAATATAATGTAGTAAATATTAAATAAATAATATTGTAAACATTAAGAAACCAATTATAAAAATATAAAATAATAAAAATGAGAAGTAATAAAAATACATAAAAATAAAAATAAAAATAAACAGCTAAAGTGAATAGTTTAACCAAAATTGAAAATGTTGTTTATGTAACATGACTGAATATGCACAGAATAAATTTCATGTAAATTAAGGTTTTATTTTTGGTCTATTCCTCATACAAATTCTACAGCATAAAACAACTAAAATAATAATAATAATAATAATAAAAAATAAAAAAAATAGCAAAATAATAATTTATAAAAACCAAAAATGTAATATAGTAAATACTAAATAAATAATATTGTAAACATTATAAAGCCAATAATAATAACAACAATAATAATAATAGTAATAATAATAAATACGGAAAATATAGCATAATAATAATAATAATAATAATAATACATGTAAAAATATAGCATAATAATAATAATAATAATAATAATAACAATAATAATAATAATAATAATAATAATGAGAAGAAAAGTAGAAAATTAATAAAAAATAAGTAAAATTTAAATAAAATATAAAATTAAAATATATAATATAATATAATATAAAAAATAAAAATAAATTATAAATAGATAAATTAATAGTTCAACCAAAATTATATACTGAACTTATGAATTATATACTAAATAACTGAACCATAACTGAATATGCAAGGAATAATAATAAATATTAAATTAACAAAAAATGGCATCATAATAATAATAATAAAAACAACAACAATAATAACCAAAAAAAAAGTAAATATTAAATAAATAATACTGTAAACACTATAAAACCAATTATAAAATATATTATAATAATAAGAAGAAAAGAAGTTAATAAAAAATAAGTAAAATCTAAATAAAATATGGAAATAAAATATAAAATAAATAAAAACCTAGAAAAAGCTGTATACAAATAATAATAATAATAACAATAATAATAAAAATATTTAATGTTGCTTTTTATACTGTTCAAATTGTTTTTTTAAATGACATATTTTCCCTTTTTCCAACTTTTTTTTTAACTGCATTTATGTTTTGCTAAAAATGCACAGCACAGCTGTTTTTCACAAATGCCAGGACTCAAAGTTTTTCCTAGTGAACACATAGCTATCGTAGTTCACCAGCTAGACCAGCCCTAACCAGACCCGTTTTTCGTTCTGTAAGAACAAGTGTTTTCCACAATGCTTGCTGACCTTCCTGTAATTGGTGATTCTTCGATTGATATGCTCCAGTCTCTCGCCGCACATGGCGCTGAATCTGGTCTGCAGGTCCTCAGAGATGAGCTCTGTGCTGGAGCTCAGTCGACTGCAAGTCTGCACCAACTGCTCATCGTTCCTGGCCAAAGCTTCTAAAATCTGACAAACCACACAAAGAAAGACATAGAGCATGAGTTCTGGCAGAAAAAGGGGCTTTGGTCATATACCAGATGCGCTTTCCACAGTAACACGGATAAAGTGAGCAAAACTGCCGTAGGTCAAGTGAGTTAAGAACACTACATGCATTTCACAAAACAGATACACAGAACTTTGTTGTTCCCCTGTGGTTATTGCAGGGGTGTGCTGCATCCAACCCTTATTTCCTTAATAGTTGTACGACTGTAAAAACAGTATTACTTTACACTGAAACAAGACTAAATGTCCTGTGACACATTATGGGAGAGTTTTATACAGTTAAGCCCATTCGCTTTCCAACATGGTACACAGCAATCATGACTTCCCAGTTCATTTGCAGCACAGGCGGCTGTGAAAATAAATTGCATAGTTGTTTTTTTTTTATCTTTCATTCAAAAAATTCACAAAATTCTAACCTTTCATTTAAGTAAAACAATTGAGATGGGGGAAACTCACATTACAAAATAAATGTTTTCCTCCAGTGCATGTTGGCCAAAAGTATTGGCACCCTTGGAAATTCTCTAAAGAGAATATATCTCTGAAGAACATTCCCATTCATATTTACATTTTTTTTTTTTTTTAGCACACCAGGGAGACTAGGAGCATGAATTTGTCCAGCCATAACTTCCTGTTCCACAGGATTATGAATTATGAGGAACACAAAAGTCAAATTCCCTTAATCATCCTTCACAAGGAGTAAAACAGAATATAGTTTTGATGTGCAGAACAAGATTGTTAAGCTTCACAAAATAGAAAGTGGTTGCAAGAAAAGAGCTGAAGCATTAAAAATCCCCATTTACACCTTTAAGGCAATGTTTAAGAAGCTCCAATCAACTAAAGATGTTACAAATCTTCTTGGAAGAGGATGTGCGTTTATATTGTTCTTATGCATGGTGAGGAGGAGTGTTTGAATGGCCAAAGATTCTCCAAGGATCACAGCTGGAGAACTGCATAGATGAGATTAGTTTTGGGGTCAGAAAGCTTAAAAAATTATCAAACAGCCCCTACATCACCACATGTCGTTTAAGAAAAATCTGTTGTCAGACACAACTGGAACTTCAAACGGTACTGCCTACAATGGTCAGATGAAACGAAACAAAGAGCTTTTTGGCAGCAAACCCACCAGATAAAAAGTACCCTATGCCCACGGTTAAATATACAGCTGGATCTTAAATGTTGTGGGCCTATTTTTCTGCCAGAGGACCTGGACATTTTGTTCAGAGTCAAAAGTTTATATACACCTTGCAGAATCTGCAAAATGTTCATTATTTTACCAAAATAAAAGGGATCAAAATGCATGTAATTTTTTATTTAGTACTGACCTGAATAAGCTATTTCACATAAAAGATGTTTACATATAGTTCACAAGAGAAAATAATAGTTGAATTTATAAAAATGACCCTGTTCAAAAGTTTACATACACTTGATCCTTAACATTGTGTTGTGAAAGTGAAAGTTGTTCATGAGTCCCTTGTTTGTCCTGAACAGTTGAACTGCCCGCTGTTCTTCAGAAAAATCCTTAAAATTCTTTGGTTTTTCAGCATTTTTGTGTATTTGAACCCTTTCCAACAATGACTATATGATTTTGAGATCCATCTTTTCACACTGAGGACAACTGAGGGACTCATATGCAACTATTACAGAAGATTCAAACGCTCACTGATGCTTCAGATGCTTTGTTGGACCTAAAGGATTTTTCTGAAGAACATTTTTCTAAAGAACAGCTGCTTTTTGGCAGCAAACCCACAAGACTGGGATAAAAAAGTACCCCATGCCAACGTTTAAATATACTGCTGGATCTTTAATGTTGTGGGCCTGTTTTTCTGAGGCCACGGCATCATGAATTCTATCAAATAGCAACAGATTAAAAAAAAAAAAATCTAAAACTGCCTCTGTTAGAAATGTTGTAATGAGCAGTGATTGGATCTTCCAACAGGACAATGAACCAAAACAAACATCAAAATCAACAAAAAAATTTGTCGCTGAGCAAAAAATGAATCTTCTGCCCTGGCCGTCCCAGTTCCCTGACCTGAACCCTACTGAAAATAACTGGGGTGAACTGAAGAAAAGAAGCACCATGGAGCTGGGAATCTGAAGGATCTGGAGATTCTGGATGAAGGAATGGTCTCCGATGTCTTGACAAGTGTTTTCCAAACTCATCAAGCATTATAGGAGAAAACTATGCTTGATGAGTTTGGCCAATATAATGGCCAATAATTGTGGCCAACATGAACTAAAGAAGAATTTATTACATAATGAGATCTTCCCCCTACTTTCAATTGTTTTACTTCAATGATAGGTTAGAATTTTGTGAATTTTTTGAGTGAAAGATCAAAAGGATAAACATTGCAGATTTATTTCCACAGCCACCTTTGCTCATATTTACCAAGGGTGCCAATATTAATGGAGGGCACTGTATATCCACATTTTTCTTCTCATAAGAGCGGGTGCAGTCATTTATGGGTCTGGCTTCTGGTCTCATCCACGTCTAGCTATTTTTAGCTGTACAAAACAGCTGGTTTTGCTGCTTGATACTGCAAATTGGTGTGTCTTACTATATTATTTTAATGTATTATCTTAATTATGAACACACAGGTTTGTAGTGCAGTTTTACGGTTTACTGCACGTTGTTATTTTCCTTGTTAGTTCTCTATAGCGGCTGTGTTAAAGAAAAAGGTGGTTATATAAACTAAAAAATAAAAGTAAACCAAAAAAAAGTGTTTTTTTTGCAAAATAAACAGCAGTATTTTATGAATATATAACATTCCTTATCCTTTACACACAAATACCATTTTTACCGCTGTCTATGCAACCAAGAATAGTAGGGCAATAAAACATACATTTTACACACACAGAGGTAGAATTATTTTCTCATAAGAGTTAGAAGTCTCTGCCTATGAGCCTGCGGAGGAGAGAAGAAATTTAAGAGCACACTGTGACCATAACAATTGCATGTAATCTGCCTAACAGCACTGAAATATGAAAAATCATGTGAAGCGAGTTTTCTCAGAGGAAGTGCAAACCTACCCAAGCAGATGTTAGCAATAAGGCAGAAATTGCTGGCAGTTAAGGGAATTAAAAACAAAAGAGAGTCTTAATACGTAGAACATGTCAATACATCAGAGTCCCATTAGCTTGCGTTTCGGAGACGTCACTCTCGAGCTGCAATGCCCCCACTGCTTGGCAACAGAACGCCGAACAGTTTTCCCTGACAGCTGTTGGTTCATTAACGTAGATTGTAAATCACAGAAATCCATTTTTAGGGAAACGAAATATGGCGTTCATTTGTAAACAAGCGTGATAAACAGCTATTTAGAGCAGATGAGATCACACGCTGCAGGATGCTGCATGCAATGCTAAACATATTCAAGCTAACGTTAATAATTAACAGCAGATTTCACACTTCACATAACCGTTTCGCTTTTTCTCACGCTCCCCTGATGACGCAAAAAAGAAGAGATGTGCGCATGAAACCTGCAATACTTGGAGGACTAAATACAAAAACATCCACCAACCACGATCAAGAATTCTGCTACAATTTTCACGATGCATAAAAATGGAATTTACTGTATAACGCGGAATGTCGATCATGGAATTTGACGTAGGTCAGTACATTTAAATCAAAACATGATATGAACTAAATATTAAGCTGTAAAAATGCTATTTACATATGAACCCTGCATGTTTTGCATGTCTCTGTGTTACTACATACATACCGAAGCTCGCTGTTTTTACCCGAGTAGATGAACACACAAACATAATTTCTATCGTCAGAACAGAAACAGAAACTTAAAGATCTTCACAGCAGCTCGTCAAAATAAAAGTTTGGTTTAACTTGAAAAAATTGTGACAGAAATATATTACTTAATGTAATGATAGTATTACTACTAACAATAAAAATGTTATTACAACATTATTTTTAAGGAATATTTACCAGAAAAATTATCTACCAAAATGTATTTACTGGAAAAATATATTTCTGAAAAAGAAAATAAATAAATAAAACAGAAAAAATAAAACAATATATATTTTTTAATATATAAAATAAACTAATTAGAGATGCATTTGATTATTACAATTTAATGAAACCATTAAGATAAAATCAGAAAATTAATGGAAAATAAAATTTGGTAAAAACAAATCTGAATTTGAGAAAAAAAACATAACATATGTATTTAATAGGGTCTTAAAAATTTAATGTTTGTTAAACTTTGAATAAATTGTTGTTAAATTGTGTAAGTTTTCATAATTTCAATTAATAAACATGCTTTTTGATTGATTTTTTTATTTTAACACATAATTAACACAACACATTTTCTAACATAAAATTAGAAAAAAAAAAACAAATGAAAAAATATTTGAAAAAATAAATAAATAAATAAATAAATAAAACAGAATTTGGGGAAAAATGAAACTCACAGGGCCTTACAAATCTTACTTTTGTTAATTTTTTACATACACTGCTTTTAAATTGTGAAAGTTTTTATGATTTTAATTAATAATTATGCTTTTGATTGATATTTAAAAAAAAATTAACCATTAAAACACAGAAAAATTTAAACTTAAAAAAAAAAAAGAATCCAGAAAAATTAAAATGGAATTTGGGAAAAAATAAAATTTCATAGGGCCTTACAATGACATTTTTGTTAAACTTTTAATAAATTGCTGTTAAATTGTGTATGTTTCATGATTTCAATTAATTAGACATGCTTTTTGATTGATATATATATATATATATATATATATATATATATATATATATATATATATATATATATATATATATATTTTTTTTTTTTTTTTTTTTTTTTACCATTAAAATTGAGTCCAGAAAAATTAAAATGGAAAAAAATTAATTTGGAAAAAAATAAAATGGAATGTGGAAAAAAAATAAAACGGATTATATAGGGGCCTTAGACAATACTTGGTCAAATGGATAAAGAAAATACAGTCCAAAACATTTGGGGTCAGGAAGACCATTTTTGTTTTGCTTTGTTTTGGGAAGAAATTCTTATCTTTATTAAGCAAGGAATCAATAAATTAATCAAAAGTGACATTAAAGGCATTTATAATGTTATAAAAGATTTCCATTTCAAATAAATGTTCTTTTAAACTTTCTAAAATAAACAACCGTTTTATCAAAAAAAAAAATATATTAAGCAGCACACCTGTTTTTAACATTAAACATTTTAAGAAATACTTCCAAATCAGCATATCAGAATGATTTCTGGATCATGTAACACTGAAGACTGGAGTAATGGCTTCTGAAAATTCAGCTTTGCATCACAGGAATAAATTACATAAAAATATATTAAAATAGAAACAGTTATTTTAAATTGTAAGAATATTTCACAGTATTACTGTTTTTACTGTATTTTTGACCAAATACATGCAGCCTTGGAAACTAAGCATAAGAGACTTCTTTCAAAAATACGAAAAATATATAGTTTTATTGTTACATTTAGCTACATTGTAAAATATTAAAATGTAATATTGCACATCTCATCACTGTTTATCCGTAAATGTGTGTTTATAAATTTCAAGCTGTTATATGTTTATGGATGTTTGATAAAATATTTCATAAATATTTTGCTAAAAAAAATATTGCAATTGTGGAGAGGTCAAATGAAAATGTTGAGTCAGTAAAATTCAGAGCAAAAGAAAAAAAAGCAGGAAAAATACTTTTGTAAGAGCCATAGTTTCACCCGAGTCATTTATGACTTCCCTTCCTCAGTCTCCGCACAGCGACCGGCTCTGTGATTTAAAGTGTTTATCCTTTTATTCCGCAGCAGGGGGTCATAAAGACCACTTTCATTTGTCACACACACTTGGTTTAATATACTCTGCTGTCAGCTTCTATCAGTGGTTCTGTGTTACACGTGAACTGTGAAGAGGCCCTTACAAATGTACAAGACAATCGCTGTCGTCTCCTCTGCTTCTGTATGAATTAATTCACTGCTGTGTGTCTGGGGGATGACTCATGTGACTCTACCTTGGCTGTGAGGCTGAAAAAGCCTTTCGGTTCCACCATTTTCTCCAAGACGTTACACTTCATCCCAGCCGTGCTGTCATACTCGTACATGACGCCGTACTCCAGATACACGTTATCCACCGTCAGGCTAACGTGATCTTTTTTTCCGTCGATTATGGCGATGGTGTTGAACTTGTCCATGACTTCTGTTGAACACGCACACACATACACCAGTTTGTGTCAATGTTACTAGTCAGAGCAGATCAAAAGAGACAAAAGAAGCACATAAATAATAGAAAAACCATTACTTTGATGACTGGAGCTCATCTAGAGACTACTAATCTACTTTCTGCTTTATAACAAAATACCAAAAATCTTTATATACTGTATATACAAATACAACATCTTTAGTGCTATTTACTGACCCAGACTGACAACAAAACTAAGCAAGGTCCCATTTTTATTTTATTAGATCACTTAAGGTGAATAGCAGTGATAATCTTGTTAATGGAATTACAAACAAAAATTTTTGTTTTTTGTGTTCGGTATCTATAAAGACGTCAAAAAGGTGAAAATGTGACAATATGATCATGATACTTAAATATTTTTTCATAATTTTACTTTGTCTGTTACAGTTTTTCCATCACATTCATAATTTCATTGTCAATGTGTCAATGAGTTGCTTCCATGTCGTGTTAAACATTAAGTTAAATTAAATTAAATTCATTAAATTAAATTAAATTAAATACTGTGCATATTTAAAATAATATAAATAAAATTTAATTGAATAAAAATTTTGAATTTGTCATTACAAAATATTGACTACATCTACAAAAAAGTATAAAAGTGAGTGTTGTAAATAAACCATGAGACATGAGTTGTTTCCATGTCCTGTAAAACATAATTAAATTAAATTAAATTAAATTAAATACATAATTAAATTAAATTAAATTAAATACTGTGCATATTTAAAATAATATAAATAAAATTTAATTGAATAAAAATTTAGAATCTGTCATTAGAAAATATTGACTACATCTACAAAAAAAGTATAAAAATGAGTGCTGTAAATAAACCATGAGACATGAGTTGTTTCCATGTCCTGTAAAACATAATTAAATTAAATTAAATGTTGTACATATTTAAAATAATATAAATACAATTTAATTTAATAAAAATTAAGAATTTGTCATTACAATATATCAGTATTTAAATTAAATTAAATTAAATTATTAAATTAAATTTTGTACATATTTAAAATAATATAAATACAATTTAATTTAATATAAAAGAATCTGTCATTACAATATATCAACTACATTTACAAAAAAGTGTAAAAATCAGTGCTGTAAATAAACCATGAGACATGAATTTTTTCCATGTCCTGTAAAACATTTAAATTAATTAAATTAAATTAAATTAAATACTGTGCATATATAAAATAATATAAATAAAATTTAATTGAATAACGATTTAGAATTTGTCATTACAAATACTGACTATATCTACAAAAAAAAGTGTAAAAAGTTAAATTACATACTTAAAATAATATGAATACAATTTAATTTTATAAAACTTATGAACTTGTCATTACAATATATCGATTACATTTACAAAAAAAGTGTAAAAATCAGCGCTGTAAAAAACCATGAGACATGAATTGTTTCCATGTCTTGTAAAACATAATTAAATTAAATTGAATTGTAAAACATTACATACAATTAAATTAAATTAAATTAAATTAAATTGTAAAACATTAAATTAAATAATTAAATTAAATACTGTGCATACTTAAAACAATATAAATGTAATTAAATAAAAATTAAGAATTTGCCATTAGAAAACACTGACAACATTTACAAGAAAGCATAAAAATCAGTGTTGTAAATAAACCATGAGACGTGTTGTTTCCACGTCCTGTGAATCCTGCATGAGGCTACTAAAGTGAGTCTTGCAGAGTTAGTCTCAGAGGACAAAGAAGAAGAGTAAATATGAAGGCTAGAGTGTGAGGCTGAAAAAGTGTGTACTTGTGTATACAATATGTATTTGCACTGGGGCGTGTAACAGCACCTTCAACTTTACACTCAAACACATCTCCGTTCTCCCCTGCGGCAGGCTTCTGATTGGTTCTCTGGTGGTCTTCCTGTGCACTTTCGCTGTTGTTATACACCCATTTAATGGAGTCTTGCTGCAACAAGAAACAACAAAACACATTTCAGACAGAATTGCTTTCAAAACAGAATCGCGAGTTGATTACACATTCCCTTATGACAAAAAAATCAAAAAGCTAAACCCTTATTTTTTTTCTACTAGATAACATTTATTATTTGCACTCAAAAAGTGCTCACATAACTTTTAATAAAATAACGGTTGAACCACTGATGTCACATGAGCTATTTTAACAATGTCCTTACTAGCTTTCTGGGCCTTGAATGTGTCAGTTTGGGTGAACTATCAGACGAAAGCACATCCACCCCATCTCCACTTCTGTCAGTATCTACCCTACATTTCCCTCCTCTTGATGGTGGGCCGCAAATCCCTGCTCAGCGGGAGGGTGGGCACCCCCTTGCTCTTTTTCCATGGTTGATGGAAACCAGAGTCCCGCCAGCGTGCCAACCAAGCCGTCCTACTTCAGCCTGTGCCAAGCCTGTCCTTTATTACCCTCCAACACAGGCCTGCCTGGCCCATTCCTTAACCCACATCCCTCACAACCCCCAGCCAGCTCACTGGCCTTCTTCCCTGCCCTGTTCCACAAAAGAAGCCATAACTGCTATTATTACTGGGTAATGACCCGGACTGGATCACAAAGGTTCTGTTATGTGCTTTGTAGTGTTTCATATATACAGATTTACTATTTAAAAAGGTCAGGAATAGTGCATTTCCACAGAGGGGCTGAGGAAGGCTGTCGCTCGTACCTGTGTGGGACGCCGGTACTTCCTGCAGGCTGTGACGTGGGCGATGACGCTGGCGTGGCTTTCCTTGCTCACGTTGATGCCGTTCACTTTAATGATGCACTGACCCGGGTGAAGGCCTGCGACTGCTGCAACAGTGCCTTTTGAGAAACAGGAAGAGAGATAAGATATAATAGATAGCATTAAATATAACACCAGAATGCAAAATGTTGGACAATGCGAACAAAAGTATGGCAGCTGGTTTGAACTGGTTTAAGCTGGTCCAGTTCACAAGTGCTGAACAGGAGCTAGATGTTTAGGACCAGCTCAGAACCAGCTTAAACCAGCTGCCATGCTTCAAAACCAGCATATGCTATTTTTTTTCAACAGGGTTGTACCATTAGCTTAGCTACATGCTAACTGCTCTCTTCTGCAGAGGACAGTTTGTGAACTATTTTACTAAATATTTGTGTGTGCTATGTATTTTTACGCGAACAAGAGCATTGTACCATTAGCTTAGCAACATGCTAACATCAAACTGATTCTACTCTGCAAGGGCTGTTACTCAATATTTGTTTATGCTATATATTGTTATGTTAACTAAAGTATCATGCCGATAGCTAGCAACATGCTAATGCCACGCTTTTTGCGGGCTGTTTTCCTCAGTATTTGTATGTGCTACGTATTGTTTTGCTAACCAAAGCACTGTACCATTAGTTTAGCAACATGGTAACATCAAACTGTTCTCTGCAGAGGGATGTTTGTGTACTATTTTACTCAATATCTGTGTGTGCTATTTATTTTTACGCTAACTAAAGCATCATGCCAATAGCTAGGGACATGCTAATCCCAAATTTTATTGATTCACCTGTGTAAAATGTTATTTATGTACCATTCTACTCAATATTTGTATGTGCTACATGTTATTCTGAAAAGAGCATTAGCTTGGCAACAAGGTAACATCAAACTGATTCTTTTCTGCAGAAGGCTGTTTGTTTACTATTTTACCCAGTGTTTTTGTGTGCTATGTATATATGCTAAGTAAAGTATCATGGCGTTAGCTACACTGGTGAAAAAACCATCGAATGCTGGTAGGTATGTTTTGATGCTGGTTTAAGCTGGTCCTTTGCTGGTTTATGCTGGTCCTTGACCAGCAACATGACCAGCAAAAAGCAGCATAAACCAGCAAAGGACTAGCATAAACCAGCTAAGGACCAGCAAAAACCAACAAAGGACCAGCACAAACCAGCAAAGGACCAGCATAAACCAGCTAAGGACCAGCATAAACCAGCTAAGGACCTGCATAAACCAGCTAAAGACCAGCATAAACCAGCATCAAAACATACCTACCAGCATATGCTGTTTTTTCACCAGGGTAGCAGCATGCTAATGCCAAACTTTATTGATTTAGCTGTGCAAAATGCTATTTGTGAACTATTTTACTCAATATTTGTATGTGCTACGTATTGTTATTCTAACAAGAGCATTGTACCATTAGCTTAGCAACATGCTAACATCAAACTGTTCTCTTCTGAAGAGGGCTGTTTGTGCATTATTTTACTCAATATTTTGTGTATGTGTATGTGTGCATACTAATGTCAAATTATATTGATTTAACTGTGTAACATGCTATTTGTAAACTATTTTACTCAATATGTGTATGTGCTATGTGTTGTTACTCTAACAAGAGCATTGTAGCATTAGCAACATAGTATCACCACTGATTCTCCTCTGCAGAGGGTACTATTTTACTCAATATTTGTGTGCTATGTATTTTTTTTGCTAACTTAAGTATCATGCCGAAAGCTAGCGACATGCTAATGCCAAACTCTATTCACCTGTGCAAAATGCTTTTTGTGTACTGTTTTCCAGTATTTGTATGTGCTACGTATTGTTATGCTAACAAGAGCACTGTACCATTAGCTTAGCAACATGGTAACATCCAACCATTCTCCTCTGCAGAGGGTTGTTTGTGTACTATTTTACTCAGTGTTTATGTGTGCTATGTATTGTTAGGCTAACTAAAGTATCATGCCAATAGCTAATAACATGCTAATGCCAAATTCTATTGATTCGGCTGCGCAAAACGTTATCTATGTACTATTTTACTCAATATTTGTATGTGTTACATACTGTTATTCTAATAAGAGCATTGTAGCATTAGCTTAGCAACATGCTAACATCAAACTGATTCTACTCTGCAAGGGCTGTTACTCAATATTTGTTTATGCTATATATTGTTATGCTAACTAAAGTATCATGCCGATAGCTAGCAACATGCTAATGCCACGCTTTTTGCGGGCTGTTTTCCTCAGTATTTGTATGTGCTATGTATTGTTATGCTAACAAGAGCACTGTACCATTAGTTTAACAACATGGTAACATCAAACTGTTCTCTGCAGAGGGATGTTTGTGTACTGTTTTACTAGTGTAATATTTGTGTGTGCTATGTATTTTTATGCTAACCCTGGTGAAAAAACCTGCATATGCTGGTTAGGTATGTTTTGATGCTGGTTTAAGCTGGTCCTTGATATATGCATAGCACATTACATAGCACGCATAAACACGAGTAAAATAGTAAACAAACAGCTCTCTGCAGAGAAGAATCAGTTTGATGTTACCTTGTTGCTAAGCTAATGCTCTTTTCTATTGATTCACCTGTGTAAAATGCTATTTATGTACTATTCAACTCAATATTTGTATGTGCTACGTGTTATTTTGAAAAGAGCATTGTAGCATTAGCTTAGCAACATGATAACATCAAACTGACTCTCCTCGGCAGAGGGCTGTTTGTGTACTATTTTACTCAGTATTTGTGTGCAAAAAGCTAACTAAGTGTTATTTTGTTAGTTTAGCAACACGTTAGCATTAAACTCCTCTGTTTAACGTGTTGTTTGTGTACTGCTGAAAAAAAAAAACAGCCAAAACTGGCCTAAGCTGGTTGGTTGGTCTTAACTGGTTTAAGCTGGAAGTAGCTGGTTTTTGCTGGACTACCAGCCTGACCAGCTAAGGAGGTGGTCAGAACCTCTCTAAAACCAGCCTGCTGACCAGCTATCACAAGGCTGGATGACCTGCTAAAACCAGCCAACCAGTTTAGGCTGGTTTTAGCTGGGGTTTTTTTTCAGCAGGGATTTTACACAATAAATTACAGCATGCAAACTCTATTGATTCTCCTGTGTGTAATGTTATGAGTTGTTTCCCATAGAGTGTCTCAAATCGGTCAAAATTGTATGCTGGCTAGGGTGCTGCCTTAGAAGGTAATTCCCTATGTAGTTGGTAGATTGTGAGGTGGTTCATTATTGTAACAGAGTTATTTGAACTGAACAGATGTTTTTGTGCATACACAATGAGGAAGGGAGAAACATAAATCAACACAAATCTCCTAAACACACAATCTCATAAGCATTTTTACAAGCAGACCCATAAATAGCTGCTTTAAGCAGAGCATGAAAAATGGCCCAGATTTTCTCCGTAGTAACAATTCTTTCATTCAATTCATCTCTGAATGGCAGCTTGCAAAGCAAATGACACAGTAAACAGTTTGACCTCAAAGTTATGGCCCATCTAACATAGACAGATCCACCTGGCATGGGCACTACTTTCTGCATTACAGCAGGTGATACTATAAACTTTAAAATGACTGGTTAGTTTGCAAAAGAGTAAAACATCCAAGAACTAGGCCGACATTTGAATTTTTACTGCAGATTAAATATTCATAGACAGTTTGCATAATCTCTCAAACAAACGCAAGGCCTTATAGTGAATATCTTTTTCTGTAACAAAAGTGCACGCCTCTGTAAAAGGTTCCTGTGTTTCTCTAACCAAACTGAAATCTTTACGCAGCATTTTTCTCCCCTGAGCAAATGCTCTCTCACTTCTACAGCCAGCGAAACTCAGGCAAAAGCAATTTTTAAGAACAAGGAAGCACATTAAGCACAGAAATAATTATCATAACTCCCCACTGAGCTTATGAACGGCAATCACCTGAAGGAGCAGCTGACCTTCTAAAGGTGGGCAGAGAAACTCAAATCCATGTTTCAGTACTACACTGCTGAAAAGACAAGCTTAGGCTAGCATAAATGCCCATACTGTACCTTCCACAATTTATTCTATACAAACAAAGCCTAGCTAAAAAGCGGGTTGACATATCATCATAGTCTTGCTAGCACAGATAGTGAAAGCTGCAGTAAGCAATGTTAGCATTCTTGCTAACTTCCACAACAGTTAGCAAGACATTAAACACTTTAAAATGCTGTAGGCTTTCTAGTGAAGCTGGTTGACTAATGACGTAAAAGTTCCACTGTCTGACACTTATCGGCCACACTGAAGAACTTATTGATTGATGTGTATTAGCCTTGGCAATATAATTTTGCATTCTTGCTAACGTCCACCAGAATTAGCCTTAAGTTAGACTTCAAACCCTTCAGGTAAACAGTCTCCCTCCAGTAAAATAATCAAATTAATCGGATTCATTCAGAATTCATTCGTTCCTATGAAATGTTTTTTTGTTTTGTTTTGTTTTTTTTCCAAATTCCGTCCAAAAGAGTTTTTCAACATACCCTAACTGTCTTGAGCCAGAATACACAGAGTTCAGGGAGAGCAAGATAATATAAGCGTTTGAGATTAAAAAGTATTTAAGTTGCATTTTTTAATGAAAATAACCGATCGTTCTGAAATGATTTCCTCAATTTCTTTACGACTGAAGAACGAAAGACATGAACATCTTGGATGACAAGGGGGTGAGTACATTATCTGTAAATTGTTGTTCTGAAAGTGGACATCTCCTTAAAATTTTTCTGGATTATGTTTTATCAGTTTTAATTTTTCTAGACTAAATAAAAAATATGAAACAAAAAACATGTCTAATTAATTGAAATCATTAACATTAGACAATATAGCAGCAATTTTTAAAAAAGTTTACATTTTAAAAATTACATTTTTTAAGGCCCTATGAAATCCTTTTTTTTTTTTTTCAAATTCAGTGTTTTACATTAATTTTCTGGATTCCATTTGAATGGTTTCATTAAATTTTAATAATCAAAAGCATTTCTATTTGATTGATTTTATAAAAAAAAAAATTATTGTTATTTTATTTATTTCTATTTTTCAGAAATGCTGTTTTTACATTTCTGTGGTAAATATTTTCTTCTGGTAAATATTCAAAAATTATTAGTTTATTATTAGTAGTACTATCATTACATTAAGTAATATTTTTTCTGTCACAATTTCTTCAAGTTAAACCAAACTTTTATTTTGACGAGTTGCTGTAAAGACCTATAATTTTCACACCCCTGTGGACTGTTTATGTTGGTTTCTCCCTCTTGTGCCCTTATTTGGTTGTTCCTGTTTCCTGTCCTCGTTTAATCATCTTTAGTTTACCTTGTTTCACCTGTGCCTTAATTAAGTTTATCGTTATCACCCGTCTTTATAAGTTGCTTTCTGTTCAGTGTTTGGTGTGCGGTCTCGTCAATGTATGCATGGTTTTACCCTCCTGCTGTTTTGGATTTACTTGTGGAATATAACAAAGACTTTATCTTTGACCTTCGTCTTCATTCGCCCCTTTCTCGCACGAAACATGACATTAAGTTTCCGTTTGTATATGATATGATGATAATTTTTCTCAAAAGAAACGGTAAAATGCTTATGAAGTGACTCTTAGAGCAGTTCTAGATGGTTTATGTGTTCATGTACTCATATTTTGAGACGGCAGAGGCTGAAAACACCACAAGCGTCACACGCACTTCGGTATATTCAGTAAACGAAAGAGCGCGTCTGCGCCATTCTTCCACACAGAAACGGAGAACATGCAGGATTCATATTTAAATAGTATTTTTGCGACTTAATATTCAGAGATACTAGTCCATATCGTGTATTGATTTAAGTGTACTGACGTATTTTTGATTTATTCATCCCAAATTTGGCAAATTCCGTGACATTCCGTGTTGTACAGGAAATTCCGTCCAAATTTTCCGCACCCTAGATTTGTAAATGACATATTTTGGATGCAAGTAGCTTCTGTTTAGTGTGAAGTGAGGACTGTTCTTCTTCAATCTCTTATTCTCTTCAGGAGTGACAGTGCAAGCTGGATTGTTTTTCTTTTTTCATTCATCTCTCACCATGTTTGATGAGAATGCACTGCAGACGCAGCAGGAAGTCAGAGCTGTGCAGCTTGTTCTCTCTATATATAGATATATATGCGTGTGTGATGCTCTTCTCAGTCTGGCTCAAGTCAAGTCATGTACCTACAGCTCCAGCTGTGATCCAGCTGAGGTTCAAAAACACAGTAGGATATAAAGGGCACAAGTAACTTCCTTTAGCCCAGCCTAGTTTTTCTCTCTTCCGTTCTCTCTGTTTCGCTCTCACCTCTGCCAACCGCATGCACCACAGATGGGCCGAACCCCCGGATCTGAAAACCCAATCCGTCTGCGGAGTCTGGGATCTTCACAGTCCTGTGGAGCAGACAGACACACAGACATCAATTTTGCCGTCAAATCGTGTTATGTATTCCGAGTAGCAGTTAAATATCAAGCTGATATTCATCAATAAAAGGATGTTTATCTGGAAGGGTTCTTATATAATTGATATCAGGCTTTATAGACAGTCTGTATGGTGTTATGAAGTCTTTAGATCACAGGAGATGAGAGTTTTCCACTCACTCTCTGGGTTTGGTGCTGACTAATACTCTGATGGGACCTCTGCTGTGGAAGCACTGCTTCAGGAAGTTTTCCACCTCCTGGAAAGGTCTCAGGAATACCAGGTCTCCATTAATAGCAAAGATCTTCTTCCCCACTTCCAGACCAGCCATCTGCACAAGAGACACACAGGAATATCAAATAACCTCTCGACCTAGATATACAGCTGCACCAAAATTACATGGGCACTTAAAAATGTGAGAATGTCATTAGACAGCAAAACATAAAACGGTTATTTTTATTTCAAATAAAAAGGCAGTGCAAATGTTCAAAGTAGGCCATTTCACAAATAAAAGGTCTGAAATGTAATTTTTAATTAATTTAATGAAAGAACCCTTTTAATTAATACTTAACACTTTAATCTTAATATTAATACAGTAATTAATACTTTTATTTAAAACATTAAACTGATCAAATTGACAGTAAAGACTTTTACATTGTTTCAAAATAAATGCTTTATTTTTTTTCCAAAAAAAATTAAGCAGAACTATGGAAGCCCATTTCCGCCACTGAAAAAAAAGGTTATTGCAACTTTTTATCTCACAATTCTGTGAACATGATATGAATGAGCAATTCTTACTTTTTTTTCAGAATTGCATGATATAAACTCACAGTGGCGAGTTATAAAGTCAAAATTTCTAAACAAAACCTCAAAATTACGAGAAATAAAATCAGAATTATGTGCTATAAACTCGCAATTCTGACTTTTTTCTTGCAAATGCAAGTTTGTATCTCTCAATTCTGCTATATAAAGTCAGAAGTTATAGGGTTATAAAGTCAGAATTGCGAAATAAAAAAAAACTAAATTGCATGATATAAACTTACAACTGCAAGAAATAAAGTCAGAAATGCGAGATAAAAACACAATTCTGACTTCGTTTTCTCACAAATGCAAGTTTGTATCTCACAATTCTGTCTTTTTTCTTGAAATTTTTTTTTAGAATTGCGAGTTTATCAGAATTCTGACTTTGTTTCTCAGAATGACGAATTTATTTCTCAGAATTTTGACTTTATTTTTTTGAATTGCAAGTTTATTTCTCAGAACCGCAAATTTTTTCCTCTGAATTCTGACTTTATTTATTATAATTGCAAGTTTATTTCTCAGAATTGTGAATTTATTTCTCAGAATTGCAAGTTTATATTTCAGAATTACAAGTTTATTTCTCGGAATTTTGAATTTATTTCTTAGAATTGTGAATTTATTTCTGAATTGCACATTTATTTCTCAGTATTGTAAATTTATTTCTCAGAATTGCAAGTTTATTTCTCAGAATTGTTAATTTATTTCTTAGAATTGTGAATTTATTTCTGAATTGCAAATTTATTTCCCAGAATTGAGAGTTTATGTCTCAGAATTGTGAGTTTATTTCTCAGAATTCTGACTTTATTTCTCAGAATTGTGAGTTTATTTCTCAGAATTGCAAGTTTATTTCTCAAAATTGCGAATTTATTTCTCAGAATTCTGACTTTATGTCTCAAAATTGTGAGTTTATTTCTCAGAATACTGACTTTTTTCTCAGAATTGTGAGTTTATGTCTCAAAATTGTGAGTTTATTTCTCAGAATTCTGACTTTATTTCTCAGAATTGTGAGTTTATTTCTCAGAATTGCAAGTTTATTTCTCAAAATTGCGAATTTATTTCTCAGAATTCTGACTTTATGTCTCAAAATTGTGAGTTTATTTCTCAGAATTGCAAGTTTATTTCTCAAAATTGAGAAATAACTCACAATTCTGAGAAAAAAGTCAGAACTGCAAGTTGTAAAATAAAATCGCAATTGCGAGAAAAAAAGTCAGAATTGTGAGACAAAAAGTCACAATTACCCTTTTTTATTTTTTATTCAGTGGTGGAAACAGGTTTCCATATAGAACAACTGTTTTCATTTTTTATAATAATAAACATTTCTTGAGCATCAAATCAGCTTATTAGCATGATTTCTGAAGGATCATGTAACACTGAAGACTGGACTAATACTGCTGAAAATTCAGCTTTGTCATCACAGGAATAAAATTAAATATATTAAAATAGAAAAAGCTTATTTTAAATTCTAATAATAATAATTCAAAGTATTACTAATTATTTACTGTATTTTTGATCAAATAAATGCAGCCTTGGTGAGCATAAAAGGCTTCCTTCAAAAAAATCAGTAACTCTTACCAACCAAAACTTAGTGGCAGCATAATTATTTAAAAATCAAACAAATTTTTCTTTGTTTTGTCTGTCACTGAATGCAGCTGATGTGATGAACAACACCCGTGTTTATTTTGCTGCTTAAACTTTGAGGGGAAAGAACTATTTTGAGGTTAATGTATATATCATGTATGTATGGATGGCTGAATGCACAGATAAATTCCATTTTCACAGGTGCAGGGTTCAATCCTTTCATCTATATGCAACTTCCTGCTCAGAGCTCTCAAGTGGATGTAATTCATTCACTCTGTGCTTCACTGAATGGATTGGACACGTCTCTTGACAGCTATAAATATAACCATTCTTCTCTTACAATAAAATGCACAGTCCTCTGTTTCCGGATCATGTTTTTCCTCTGCATTGAGAAAAACGGTTGGTCAGCTTTCCCCTTTTTTCTCTTGCTTTCTCTTTTTTTTCATTCGCTTTTCTCTTATTATCATAGCTCTTTACCTTATCCTCTTTCGGTCACTGTGTTTTTTCAGTCACAAACACGCAAGTCCATTTTGCTATTTTTACAAGACAGCTCTTCATCTATGTAAGTGCCCAGCTGGATTTTATTGCCTATTTCTTTTTTTTCCACATTGGAAACAGATCCACATGCAATGCAGAGTGAAGCGCCTTACTGTGACGCACAAGTTACTTCAGGTCTGGGTAGCATTACTCTCTCTACGTCAAAACCGAGCCAGTTCACCTAACCACATTTACCAGGGTTTGATCTTGCAAATCGAACATATTAAAGCACTAAAAGGGAAGCTCAAGACTGGCATGACTTGAGGTCTATTTGTGTTATAAGCCCACAACCGCAAACGTCGAAATGTTCATTACCGCTAAGCACATTCAAATAGAGAGTGTTAACTGTTAATTATCAAGGTTTAGGAATTCAGTTGATCATTAAATGCCTAATTGGTCCAACTGAACACAAACAAACAAAACATGGACTATTTTAACAATGTCCTTACTATCTTTCTTGGTCTTGAATGTGTCAGTTGCGTTGCTGTCTATGCAGGGTCAGAAAGCTCTTGGATTTCATCAAAAATATCTTAATTTGTGTTCTGAAGCTAAACAAAGGTGTTACGGGTTTGGAACGACATGAGGGTGAGTAATTACTGACAGAGTTTGCATTTTTAAAACACAAAAGTAACACACACACCTCAGCATGGGAACCTTTCTCCACCGATTTGACGATGGGTACTCTGTTTCGGTCTTCCAGCGTGAAGCCATAACCTCCTTCGCTTGGCTTTATCTGAAATCAGAGTACACACTTCACAGTTACCATGACTTAGTAGCTTTGGTTTTGTCGTACAGTGACATTTTATTACAATTCATGTTTTGGAGCTGCTCCTAGAATGTGAAGTTCTGTCTCCCATGAGCCAAAACTGTCAAACCAGTTGACTTCATGTTTAAGCATAATGAGAGGCTGGTTTAGAAACAGTCAAGCATAATTATTGGTGAAGACTCTAGAGTCAGTGCTGGCCCGAGTTCAGACCCCCCGTACGTGCCGAAGCAGAAAAGCCCCATGCGAGTGGATGAAAACCACATGGGCTCACGCCAACGTGTGCTATTGTAAGTGCCATCAGCTGTAGGCGATTACAGACGACATCTCTCACCAGCAGCGACTTGGCGATGACATTCTCCACTATTTTTAGATCGTGCTTTATAGGCTTGTGTTTGGTGTTGGAGCCCTCCATCTCTTCGTCGGCGAAGAAGCGAAACAGAAGAGGCTCATCCTTAAATTCGCTTTTTTCCAAAACTGCGAAAAAAAAAAAGAAAATTATACCTGATGCTTATTCAGTAGTGCTAACTGTCAGCAAGCCAAACATTGGTTATTTGACATGAAATTGGGACATTTACATGTACTGTGGTGTCACATGCTAAAGTTTTAAAATAAATTAAAATAAATGACATATGGGTCATCATCAAAACTAGAGAAATGTTTACTATTCTGCCCACATCACTGAAAATTAAAATTGCTTTATTCTAATGACATTTTGTTAACTTGTGTACCATAAAATTTATTATAAAAATTGATAGAATTTGAAATATAAAAAGTTTAATAATAATAATTGTTTAGTAAAAATTAAATAAAAATATTAAATAAAAATAAATAAAATAAATATCAACATACCATTTAGCATAAAAAATGATGTCTAAACCTTAGCAGAATTAGAAATATTAAAGTTTTTTAACGCTAATTTATTGTAACAAATTTAATCAATCAGAATTTCTAATATTCTAATTTCTGTTATTTTTTTACTATATATATATATATATAAACATACAAAAATATAGACTATATTATATTATACATTTAATATATATTAAATATTATATATTTATATATATATATATATATATATATATATATATATATATATATATATATATATATATATATATATATATATATATAATTATTCCTATAAATTAATAGTATTAAACTTTGATATTTCAAAATGTATATAATCTTTGAACATACATTTTTAATGGTAAATGTGTGGTACAAAAGAAAAAATGGTATTTTGGTGTTTATTATGTAATTAAATCATATATTATACACATTAAATTAAATAAATACCAACAACAACAACAAAAAACATTTTGTTTAGTTTTTTACCATACAATTTATCTTATTTAAAGTAATAATTTAATAATTTATTAATAATATAGTAATTAATATTTATTAATAATAGTTTTATAAAATAAAATAAATCAAATAAATAACAAAACACAATTGTGTTTATTTTTGTAGCACACATTTACCATTAAAGTTTATATATTATTTGAAATATCAAAGTTTAATACAAATAATTTATAGTAATAATTATGTATTATTATTATATATAATTATTATATACAAATTATACTATATAAAATGTTATATATATTAAATATATAATATATATTTTTATATGATTTTATATAATTAGAGTAACACACACACACATATATTGAAAATATATTTATATTCATATAATTTATATAAATAATTATTTATAATTATATAAATATATTTAATATATAAACATACAATTTTTTTTATATGTTATGCATGTGCATATGTGCATGTATGTGTATTTATATATACATAATAAATATACACAGTACAAACATATATTATGTATGCAAAAACTGTTATTTTGGATGCAATTAATCAGGATTAATTGTTGCCCAACAAAAAAAAAAAAAAAGTTATTTGACTACTACTTGGTTTTAATTTCACTTTGGTACATTTTTAGAGTCGTTTTATAACTGACTCAGCAAAAAGCAACATTTATAGCAACTACTTTGTTGTTATGTTTTGGCTGCTGCTTGTCATGCAGCAGATGAGGATCAAATTGATGTGTAAATTGAATTTGTGTACCACACAGAAGAGGGAAACACATAATGTACTGGAATGACAAGAGCCATACAGAGAGTTTCAGAGGGGAAGCCTTTTCTATGGAAAGTGGGTCCCGTGAAAAGGAACAGGCCAGGATTTCAATCTGTCACCCCGGCAACATGGGCTCTAAACAATGCCTTCACTTTTGTAGTAAAAAATACCCCCAACGAGAAAAAGAGCTCCAGTGTTCTCCATACTTCCATGGGTGAGATTAGATAAAGCTGAATTAGCTGTAATAGTCACAAAACCCACTGAATCATCTTGGATCTTGGATCACGGATAAATGCCACGATCGCACACAAGGCCAAAAAATGAAAGCATAGCCAGTCAAGTTATTACGTTCTATAAATTGGTTGGTAGTTTGCCCGCCTATGAAACTCAATTGTAGGCTGTTGGGTGCAGCCCATGTTAGACGATAAATGAGTCACACGAGCATGATGTGGACTTTGGCATTGAATGCCCTGAAAATGAGACCCAAATCCTGCAAACAAACAGTTGCCATGACAACTAGCTAGTCAAACTTGGATTGCTGGGAAGGTCAAGGCTGTTGTCGAGAGACAGAATAAGCAGAATCCAGTTAGAGGAAAAGTTTTGCAGTGTGAATTTACCTCATACACTACAAAGTCATTTCCTAATCAATATTTTGTAAGGGATCCCTGGGTTTAAGACTTGTATGGCTTAATATAAAGTAAACAATGTCTCTTACAGAAATATGTAGTAGAAAACCCATGAAAGATTTATGTTGTTTAAAAAATCCATAGATTTATACATATTTTGGACTATGGGGGGCACCATTATTTCAATGACGTTAAATGGTTGCACTCTGTTTTACCACAACACAACTCGAAACACATAACTTAGAAGATAAAATACTGATACAATGCCACATTATGCAGCTTTTGGTTGCAATTTTCAGTCGAAGGGCAACACGAGAAGCATTTTAAGTCTTCACTGCTTTTCTAGCGATAAGAAGAGGAGAAAAGAATGAGACTAGTTGCCATCCTGGCAAGATGTAAACATGCCAAGGCTTGTCATGAAGCCGGAGCCACTGAAGGAGTTTCTCAGCACAGATTTCACTCAATATCTGCAGGAGCTTAGACTTCGTGTGGGGAAAATAAATTGATGGTACGGCATTTGGTTCAAGTCTACACTTATATCCATCGCTACCTGTACGCTCTTTCAGTAGCTGTGGTCATCATATCAGTATTTTAGATGTGTATTCCAAGTTGTGTTGTGGTAAAAATAGCAACAGGCAGCACCAGTAGCTCACCGAGTGCAACCATTTGATGTCATCGGAATAATAGCGCCCCCCACAGTCCAAAATATGTATAAAAGAATGTGGATTTCTTAAATAACGGAAATCTTTCAGCGGTTTTCTACAGTGTATTTCAGTAAGAGACATCATTTATGTTATATTAAGCCATGCAAGTCTTAATACTTCCCTTTAAACAAATCAATGAATGGATCCATGAACAAATCTATGAAAACCCCTTTCCACCACTGACCTTTTTCTCAGAATTGTGAGATATAAACTTGCAGTTGCGAGTTATAAAGCCAGAATTGCGTGATGTAAACTCGCAATTTTAAGTTATGAAGTCAGAATTGCAAGATATAAATTCACAATTCTGACTTTTTTCACAGAATTGCATGATTTAAACTCACAATTGAGATAAAAACTCTCAATTCTGACTTTTGTTTTAGAATTGCGTGGTATTAACTCGCAGTTGCGAGTTATAAAGTCAGAACTGCGAGATAAAAACTCACAATTACTACTTTTTCTCAAAAACATTTTGACGTTATAACTTGCTTTTGTGAGTTATAATCTCAGAATTTTGAGATATAAACTCGCAATTCTGAGAAAAAAAGTTGACTCACAATTATGACTTTTTTCTTAGTATTGCGTGATATAAACTCACAATTGCGAGAAATAGAGAAAAAAGTCAGAATTGAGAGGAAAAAGTCCAAACTGCAAGATATTGCAACTATATATAGGCAATTCTGACTTTTTTCTCACAAATGCGAGTTTATGTCGCAATTCTGACGTGATGTAAACTTGCAATTCTGAGAAATAAAATCTACTTTGCTATTGCGAGTTATAAAGTCCAAATGTTCGAGATATAAACTCACAATTCTGACTTTTTTCTCAGAATTGCATGATATAAACTCACAATTGAGATAAAAACTCTTAATTCTGACTTTTTGTTTCAGAATTGAGTGGTATAAACTCGAAGTTGCGAGTTATAAAATCAGAACTGCAAGATAAAAACAATTCCTACATCCTACAATTCTAAGAAATAAAGAAAAAGGTCAGAATTTAGAGGAAAAAGTCAGAATTGCAAGATAAAAACTCATAATTCTGACTTTTTTCTCTGAATTGTGAGATATAAACTTGCAATTCTGAGAAAAAAGTTTTTTTTTTTTTCAGAATTGCAAGTTTATGTCAGACACAATTCTGACTTTTTTTCTGAGTATTGTGTGATATAAACTAACAATTGCAAAAATAAAATCAGAATTGCAAGATAAAAACTCAGAATTCTGATTCTAATTTTGATTCATAATTCTAATTTTCTCTGAATTGTGAGATATAAACTTGAAATTCTGAGAAAAAAGGGTTTTTTTTCAGAATTGCAAGTTTATGTCAGACACAATTCTGACTTTTTTTCTAAGTATTGCATGATATAAACTAACAATTGCAAAAAATAAAATCAGAATTGCGAAAAACTCGTAATTCTGACTTTTTTCTCAGAGTTGTGAGATATGAACTTGCAATTGCAAGTTATAAATGAATATAAATGTACAATTCTGACTTTTTTCTCACAAATGTGAGTTTGTATCTAGCAATTCTGACTTTTTCCTCACAATTCTAACCTTTTTTTCTAAACTGTGAAATAATCTCACTATTGTGATTTATAAGGTCAGAATTTCGAGATATAAACTCACAATTCTGAGAAAAAAGTCGACTTTATAAAAGTCAGAATTGCAAGATGTAAACTTGCTAGAACTTGCAAGAAAAAAGTCTGAATTGTGAGATAAAAAGTTGCAATTACCTTTCTTTATTTTTTATTCAGTGGCGGAAACAGGCTTCCATACAAATCAGTAAAAATATTCGACCAAATATTTTTGGTGAACAAATTTTGTGCAATGTCTTTTTTTGGAGTTATGAATGACTGTTATTTTTAATGAATTGTTAAGATTCAGTGACTCACTCAAAACACACAAATAAATATTTATCAATTCCTAAAGCATTAGAACTAATCAATAAACGAATCACTGAATGAATCTAAATTAGTAAATGATTCTGAACAAATCTTCGGTGAACAGACTCAAAAAAAAGTCACTGAGATGAATCAAAATCACTCCTAAAATCATGAATGAAGTTTATTTCTCTCATCCAATTGGCAAATTGTATTTTTTGATATTGCTGCTGTTGTTCTAAAGTATGAACCTCACTAGAGTGTCTTCGATCTATGCTTAAAACATCCTGGTCGACACTTTTGAGACACACACAAAAAGACAACTTTGACAAAAACACAGTGTCAAAGAGAAAAGGTATAATCAGACAGACACACAGAAACAAAGACAGGAAATAAAAAAAGAAAAACAATTACATGAACAGCTATCATACCATGATGCATGAATCCATTGTCACACAGCTCCACCCCCAAGATCAGCGCCTCTTCTCTGCTTCGGCAGTCACCCTTCATAAGAGAAAGAGACAAGTGCCACTCTCTTTTGTCTGCTTACAAGCGGTCAAAATGTCACACACCCTCATTTGAGCTACAGAAAAACACATTTCATTCACACAAACACTACTGCCGCCCGGTCACCACAGTGTGACAACTCTGAAGGGTCACTTGACCGTCTGGCAATAATTTCATAGTCAAACACGCTCATTGAATTTGAAAGTTGCCTGTAAATATTTGAACCACACTTCAAATTGAATCAGAATCTGTATTCTCCTGATGACTAATCTGTTTTTAAGTAGACAGAATTAGACTATGTGGCTAGACGGTGGTTTATTGTTGCTGTTGTCTTCCGCCTCAGCATATTTGAGATTATCTGGCTTGTTTAGGAAACAGCTACCAGTTTTCCTCCATTCTTTCCTCTTGTCTCATTTCCTATGGAGTCAATGTGTTTCCAATCTGTCTATAAAACAGTACCATCGTACAAAACAATCAGACTCAAATCTTACCTGCGCTATTAGCCAGTCTATCAGCTTGTTGGCCATCACCACAGATTTATATGTTCGTAGATGATAATCCTTATCCCTGTGAGGAAAACAAGTACATTTTAACTTAAACAGTTTAACTTCTTTACAGTAGCCTCTAGAGAAACACATTTCAAGCTAAACTTTAACCTTTGGCCGGTCTTGCATCCGCCTGAAAAGCCCCTGAGAGAGCTGTTTTGGGCTTTTACATCACAAAAACCCTTTCCTCTCAATTTTTCGAGGCCCAAACAAGTTCTTTACCTTGAATCTCTTTTAGGGTTGCGCAGGGGTTGTAATGTTTGACCAAATAAGGACCCTCTGCACATATTTTGCTCTTGCTGACCCAACTAAGTGACACAAAGTTGATTTGTGCAAAGTGAGTTGAGACGTTCAGTGAGAGAAGATGTCAAGGAATCACAATGTTCAACTAAATGACATGATTTACATGATTGTTTTCTTACTTTTTTTTTCTAGCTTTGATATTTTTAGCAGTGGTGCTTTGATTAGCATGCTGACAATGTGCAATTTACTAAATTCATTTCAATGCTCTAATCGTTTACCAAAGTGTCTCTCTTTGCATGATTGCTTTTTTCAGTTGTGGACGACTGATTTTTGATTTTAATAAGTCATTGAGTTAATGTCTCATTTAAAAAGGACATTTCTAATCATATAAATCCACTGGATAAATCTTAATTTTAAAAAATCAATGAACAAAGCAGTAAATGAACCTAAACAAATCTTTTTTCAGTTGTGAACTACTTTTTTAAATGAATGGTTGAGTTACTGATTCAAAGGCTTGCTGAAATCACACAAAAAGACACTTTGTCACCACCCAAAGCCATTGAATGAATCAGTGAAATAAATCGATGAACAAAGTAGTAAATCTGAACAAATCATTTTTTCAGTTGTGAACTACTTACTTTTAATGAATTGTTGAGTTAATGATTCAGTCGCTCATTGAAAACACACAGAATAGATATTTGTCACACCTAAGACCACTGAAAGAATCAGTGAATAAATCCATGAGCAAAGTAGTAAATGAATCTGAACAAAACTTTTTTCAGTTGTGAACTACTTATTTTTAAAGAATCGCTGAGTTAATGATTCAATGCCTCACTCAAAACACAAAAAAGACACTTTCAACACCTAAAGCCACTGAATGAATCAGTGAATCAATCCATGAACAAAGCATTAAATCAGGGGTGCCCAACCCTGTTCCTGGAGATCGACTTTCCTGCAGAATTTAGTAATAATCAGAATAGTCGTAATAATCAAGGAATTTTGCTGCCGTACCATGGTTGCAGCAAGCGCAATGATGTTACGCAGCCGTAATATCATTGCTAGGGCTGTGACGGTGGCAGATTTTTTCCACAGCGGTGGTAATGGACCAACTACCATTGGTGGTGCGGTGAGATATATATATATATATATATATATATATATATTTATATATATTTTTTTTTTTTTTTTGGAAACATAAAAAATGAGGCTCAAAAATTATTAACAAACGTGCGTGTTTAGTTCAGCCTACAAAACACTAAAGTAAATATCAAAGAAATTATACAGTTAAGTAAGAAAGTAGCCAAAATAAGAAAACATTAAATATTAAACAAACATTTGTTGCATAAGTTCGTAACAACCTCGCCCAACCCTTGTCCGACGGCCCATCAAAATTACCGTCACGAGTCTTTTCTCTCTCTTTCCCATTTCACTGTTGCATTCATTAAAATAGCTCAGTTTTGTTTTTAATAGGAACGTAGTTATATTTCTTTTCGGTATTTTATAAAGTTAATTTAGAAATATGTTTGGAACATTTTTTTTTGTTAAATTAAGGTTTTTGCTTTAACGGCCAAGCGGCCAGAGGCAGCCAGTGAGTTGATCACAGCCTATGTTTGATCAATTTTTCCTTCTCAAATCATCACGACTTGCCAAAAATAAAATCTAATCTCTAAGTTAACGTTTAACTTAGAGAAATGCACGCTATTTTGCGCATACAATAGTTTGTTGGAGAGTGGAAGCTAAATGCGCTTTGCAGGAGATGGAGGCGCCAGCGCAATCACTTGCAAAAAAAAAATAAAATACACCATAATATTTGCTCATAAAGGTAAGCTTAATATATCATCTGGAACTGTAAAGGGTCTCATTTTATTTGCGTGCACTCACAATATCAACAAAATGTTGTGCATTTGTAAAAATAAAGAAAACACACAAGATGTGCTTTCTGATGTCTCGGTGTTGAACAGGAGCGCTGCACAAAAATCAAACAAAACTCAGCGCATACTTGCCTTACAGTCAGGATAAATATATCTATAGAAAGCTTTAAATTATTACTTTACTACTTTAAAAATAAAAAATTAAAATCGAAAACAAAAACTCTTTCATTATGAAATCCGTAGAGATGCATTCCTCTCTAAAGGCGCGTCCAATGAGCAGATGGCGTCTCAGGATCGTCATCTTTGCGACACTGGCTCAAAAAACAATTTATTAATTTATTAATAATATTAATATTTCGCCCCGACACATTCATTGGAATTAGTTTTCCTTTGCAAGCTTTAGCCTATTGTGTGCATTTGAACGCGGATCTCTTCCAGTAACTGCGAAGGCACTTGCGCTCGCTGCTGCTGCCGGCGGGGACACTAAAAACGGCCGCAGCAGAGAAACTGTTAAAGAAACGGTATTTTATGCTTGTTATAGAATGTGTGACGTCACGTGCAGTATTGCCGGTGGCAACTGACCACCACGGTGGCAATGGACAACCGCGGTGGTGTGGTTGTCATTGCGACTGTCACAGCCCTACCGGCTGCAACTCTGCATCTACACAAACTTAGTGCCGGTCACGTTCAGACGCTGCGTAATATCATTGTGCCTGCTGC
Source organism: Cirrhinus mrigala (assembly GCA_036247105.1). Classification (NCBI taxonomy): domain Eukaryota; kingdom Metazoa; phylum Chordata; class Actinopteri; order Cypriniformes; family Cyprinidae; genus Cirrhinus; species Cirrhinus mrigala. Next base: position 15,200,785 of record CM070030.1, read on the forward strand.
ACCAATGGTACGGCAGCAAAATTCCTAGAGTGTAGTTCCTAGCTATATCGGCCAATAAAATCACAACTTTTCATTTTCTGCCAGTCTTAGTACATGATGCAACTACAGAAGAGTCAAGTTTTAAATAGGAAAAATATCGAAACTCTTTAGTCATTTTATAGTGAGATGCTAATGGTCTAATCGGATTCATTGATTTATGCTAAGCTATGCTAAAAGTGCTACTGCCAGACCTGGCGATCGGCTGAATGGATTCAAAAATGGTAAAACACATCTGTGTAACTCTAGGGGAGTTGGAAAATTAACCTATTTTCAAAAAACTGGAGTGTTCTTTTAAGTTAATGATTCAATGCCTCACTAAAATCACACAAAAAAATTTTGTTACCAATTAAAAGCCACTGAATGAATCAGTGAATGAATACGTGAATGACTGTTAGTTTTAAGGCGTCATTGAGATAATGATTAAACACACACACAAAAAAAACTCTTGTCACCACCTAAAGCCACTGAAATCTTTTTTCAGTTGTTAACTACTTATTTTTAATGAATCGTTGAGTTAATGATTTAGTTAATCAAATCACATGCACTTGCACTCGTTGCCATCTAAAGCCACTGAATCAATCAGTGAATAAAATGAATCAGTACATGAATCTGATCAATTTTTTGTTAAACAGAACATCCTGGTTGTCACTTTTTTGGCATGTGAGAAGATTTGACAGAACTTTAACTTTAAACATGGTTGGATTAGCATGCAAATTACAGGTTTCTATGACTAAACCATTCTGGAAAAGTAAATTTAGTATTAGAACACACAACCATAAATATTCAGATGGGTATCTTTGGCCACCACGTTGCATATCACACTGTTTCTTAAGTGACTTGACATTTAAGTGACTGGTGTGTATTTAAGATGGTGTCAAGTTAAAAATGTCCTCTAAATATTTAGATTCTCCGCTCCAGTAGAGGTCAGCAGGTGTCTCTCAGCTCAGTTTGGTTCAGCTCCAGGGCCTGGAATGGGTCAAATGGATGCTTTGTGGCTGCTTCCAGACCACGGGAAATGAAATGGAGCAAAGATTTTCCCATGAAGCCAAGAGTCTCTTGGGGGACACTCACTGTGCTAGGTCAGAGGGCTAACCAAGGGCCCACACCCTACAACTCGCGCAGTCAGCTCCAAACTTAGCTATTTGCAATTCAGAGAATTCAAAAAAGAAACATCCCCATTCCATTTTTACACAACCAAACACCTTCATACGACAGGAAATTATCCTTTTCTCTCAAAGGATTTATGCATCTCGAGTGTGTGTGACAGTTTCTGTTCGATTATATAAGGATTTGTTATAATCACAGAGCAGAAGTGTGAGTCTGGACAGGCCTTGCCATGATTTAACCACTACAGACATGGAGCCAGCCCTTTCCTCTGTAGCTGTACCCAGAACTGTCAGCGTGACAAATGAGGGTAAACAGCGTTACCACAGGCAGTCATATGCCTGGCACAAGAGCACTGCGATCTGTAGGACAAGTGTGTGCAAAGTCAACCAAACCTTTCGAATCCTCCTTAGTCTCCTGATTTTGGCTATTTAGTCATTTTTAAACACTCTTAGATATTTACTTTCTTTTTGTTCTGCTTCTCACTGTTATACAGTATGTCAGGAATGTTACTCACCCTGGATTTCAGGGCACAGAAGAGATGGAGTTTTTTTTTGTTTTGTTTTTTTAAATATGAGTAAGGCGGGGGTGTGAAGCCCCTTCAGAGCCCCTCCAACCAGCAGGAAATACCAGATAATTAAACTAGAGCTGGATTCTCCAATTATAGCTTTGCAAGGAAGAGATCCTCACTACAGGGTAAAGAAATGTGGGAATATATGCATTCTTAAGCCCTACTCAGATGGTAATTGTTTCTCAAGGGGACGTCATGTAGAAAAAAAATTTGCATGGCATCTCCGTGATAAAACTCGTGCATTCGGATAGCGATTTGCTCACGGTAGAGGAGCGAGTTTCTATGAACCTGGGAAAACGGTGCTCATGTTGTCACATGATTGTCAGCAGTAAACAAGATGTCTGTTATTCCTCGGAAAATTATCATACTTACTTTAATTATAGAAAAATAACATGCTTTTTAATATTTTAATATCCATATAAAAATAGGAAAACTGTCATACTATGGTTAAAACGGTCCTTTTTCTTTTTTTTTTTTTTTAAATGTGGACATTATTAGAAATAGGTTAACTCTTATTTACATAAGATAAACATTTGATAACTATTGTAAAGGTTTTTAGCATTTCAGTAACAAAAGTGTTAAAATGTGTGTAAATTACCGCAAAGCACAGTGCAGTTCTTTTGAATAACTTTTGAATTGATCCATTCTTGTAAACTTAGAAATGTGAATTTGGATGGCAATTCAAATACCACATGACCTTGGCATTTGTCAAAAAACAGTGGGCAATTCAGACAGGAATTTTTATTCATCCAGTGGGAGAAAAACACTAATCTTTTGGATTCGGGCAGCAATAAAATCCTCTGTAAAGACTGAAATTATCTTACGTCTCCATGACATACAGTTACTGTCCGAATACGGCTATACAGACATAAAAATGTAGTGGGGTCCGAAAGTCTTTTCATTTCTAGTGAAATCAGTTTTATTTCATTTCTGAATTCTATATATAACATAAAATGTAAGATTATAGATATATTATCAGCATAATTATTTAAATGAAAAAAATGAAAAGATTAAATGTAAATAAATTTCGTAATTTTCTAAAATAGTGCACAACTCAAAATTAAATTTAATTATTTAAAATTAAATATTTAAATATTTTATTACTGCATATAGTAATATTTGACATTTCTTTATTTGTAGGTTTAGATTAAAAATAAAATTAGAATATTTTTTTAAAAATTAAATTTACTAGTGCACTAACCAATTAACCAATGAACCAACATCCAACCAACCAACCAAACAAACAACAAATAAATAAATCCTATGGAATCCATTTTATTTTTTCCCAAATTCCTTTTTATTTTATTTATTTATTTATTATTTCAAATTCAGTTTTTAGATTTTTGGATTCCGTTTTTTTTTTTTCTGTTTTAAAATTTTAGACAGTTTAAATGGTTACATTTAAAAATATCTATAAAAATGTCTAATTAACTAAAATCATGAAATGTACACAATTTAACAACAATTTATTAAAAGTTTAACAAAAAAATTTAAGGCACTATGAAACACACTGTTTTTTTTTTTTTTTCACCAAAGTCTGTGTTTTCCATATTAATTTTCTGTATTACATTTTAATGATTTCATTAAATTTTAAGAATGAAAAGTATTTCTAATTCGCTGATTTTATAAAAATAATAATTTATTACTATTTTGTATTTCTTTTTTCTTTTTTTCAGAAATACTGTGTTGTGTATTTACATTTTTCTGGTAAATAAATTCTGGTAAATATTCCTTCAAAATAATGTTGTAATAATAATTTTATTATTAGTAGTAGTAATATCATTACTTTGAGTAATATATTTTTGTCACAGTTTCTTCAAGTTAAACCAAACTTTTACTTTGACGGGTTGCTGTGAAGACCTTAAAGTTTCTGTATTTTCTGTATTTTCTCAAAAGAAACGATAAAATGCTCATGAAGTGACTCTTACAGCAGTTGTACAGATTATATTCATGTTCATGTACTTATGTATTGAGGCGGCAGAGGCATAAAACAAAGCGTGTGTAGCAAACGAAACAGCACATCTGCATCAATCATGCACAAAGAGACATGTAGAACATACAGGATTTATATTTAAATAGTATTTTGTGGCTTAATATTCAGACACTAGTCCATATCACGTTTGATTTCAGCGTACTGACCTAATTTTGATTCATTCATCAAAAATTTGGCAAATTGTGTGACGTTCAGCGTTGTACAGTAAATTCCATTTTTATGACTGGATTCCGCCATTCCACCCACCTTTTCTGGATCACGGAAATCATAGGGCCCTATATATAGATGAAAACTAAAAAAAATCATAGTGACAGTCTACGGCTCAAACACATTCTCACTGCAAAGTGTACAAACCTTCAGTGAAAAACCTTTGGAAATGCATTTAGGTTCCCACACAAAAACAACCATTCTTTGCTTTGATAAAGACTCAAATTTTTATGCAATTTACCTTGCAGAAAATAGTTTCAACTCTTAAGAATGCATTTATGCGATTGCATATTTGTAGTCCAGCCCAACAGGCCTTCAACAACAATTGCAGAATTTAGCAGAAAATTGGAAAATGGATCCATCCGATCATCAGTGCCCTCGGAGTCCATTAGCTTTGTGTTTGCATGCAGAATTTAATGTCCTGTGGTCTGTCAGCTGCCAAAATCTTGGAATGCACCTGTTTCACATTTAGGGCTTTACATTTAGGAGCACGACACAACATCATGTCCAATTCCATGAACTAAAACTAAGACTAAAATGATCCTTTTATGTACCCAAACGTACATAACAACATTTAAATAACTGATCCAGTTCTGGATAAAACCTTCAGTGATTTTTTTTTTTCACTTATCAGCCTCTAGTTTTTTTTTCCTTTAGGTGCTATCTTTAGATCGGAAGGAGAAGTGACAGGGGTGCGAACGCACCTGGCAGAGCTGGTGTGACTAGAGACAGCTGTAATGAGGTGGAACTAAGCTACTGGCCCCTTACCTGATCACCGGTGTGAATAAACTATGGAGTCGGCAGAACAGCCTCACACCCTGAGGGAAAGAAGGACATTTGTTATTGTATGCCAAACTTTTCCAAAGGGCAGAAAGAGACAGAAACTGGCCATTTAGCAGAGAATGGCTGCTTGAGTTACCTTGGAGATGACATCCTGCATGTCGCTGCGCGGGTGGTATGTGCCGTCATCATAGCGGAACCTATAGAGCACCGGCTCCGGCTTAAACTGGTGCTTGTCTGTCACTGAAATGAGTTTAATGAAATGAGTGTCGAGATTAAATTAAGACTAGAACAAAATGCATCCAAATAATAAGCTTCCACATAAATTTACATTTACACCACTGTTTACAAATTTGGGGTCAGTACCATTTTTTTTTCAATAGAAATCAATACTTAGCAACTAATATTTAGCAAAGATGCATTAAAGTGCATAAAAGTGACCGTTTTTACAGCTTTCAATAAATGCTCTATTCATCACAGAATCCTGATAAATAAAAAGTATCATGATTTCCACAAAAATAGTGTTTTCAACATAAGAAATGATTCTTGAGCAGCAAATCAGCATATTAAAATGATTTTTGAAAGATCATTTGACACTGAAGACTGGAGTTACGATGCTGAAAAATCAGCTTTGACATCACAGGAATAAATTACAAATATATAAAATATATTAAAATAGAAAACAGCTATTTTAAATTGTAATAATATTTCACAATATTACTGTTTTTATTGCATTTTTGATCAAACATGTTACTAGCTTGTTAACATGTTTCTAGCATGATTAGCATATTACTAGCATGTTGTTAACATGATTGGCATGTTGCTAGCATGATTAGCATGTTACTAGCATGTTGTTAACATGATTAACATGTTACTAGCATGTTTCTAACATGATTAACATGTTAGTAGCATGTTGTTAGCACAATTAACATGTTACTAGCATGTTGTTAGCATATTTTTAACATTATTAGCATGCTGCTAGCATCATTAGCAAGTTACTAGCATTTTGTTAGCATGTTTCCAGTATGATTAGCATGTAACTAGCACGTTGCTAACATGATTACCAAGTTACTAGCATGTTGTTAGCATGATTAGCATATTACTAGCATGTTGCTAGCATGATTAACAAGTTACTAGCATGTTGCTAGCATGATTAGCATGTTGTTAACATGTTTCTAACATGATTAGCATGTTACTAGCATGTTGCTAACACAATTAACATGTTACTAGCATGTTTTTAATGTGTTTCTAACATGATTAGCATGTTGCTAGCATGATTAGCAAGTTACTAGCATGCTGTTAGCATTTTTCCAGTATGATTAGGATGTAACTAGCACGTTGCTAGCATGATTACCAAGTTACTAACATGTTGTTAGCATGATTAGCATGTTACTAGCACGTTGTTAGCATTTTTCTATCATTATTAGCATGTTGCTAGCACGATTAGCATGTTACTTGCATGTTGTTAACATGATTAGAAAGTTACTAGCGTGTTGTTAACATGATCAGCAAGTTACTAGTATGTTTGTTACACGATTGACATGTTACTAGCATGTTGTTAGCATGATTTAGATAGCTAGATAGATTAGAAATATTAGAAATATTAGAGTGGAAGCTTGAATGAGTCTAAATTGATTAGAAATAGTACATAGAAGGAAAGCTTGATTGAGCCTCAAGGGATTCTGGGAGTTTGAAGAGTGTTAGCTCATTTGAACATTCCGTCAATGTAAGTCTATGGGATTTTTGGTGGTTTTGATAGTCTGGTTTACGAAAACCGTAAGCCGGATCAGTTAGAAAAGATATAGCACACTGAGTCAGACCAGTCTGAAGGTCTGGGCCGAGTTTGGTGGTTCTAGCTTGAAAGCTCTAGGAGGAGATAGATACAGAAATTTGGCTCAGAAGAAGAAGAAGAAGAATCTTAAATAGTAGATCAGTAAGTTGGCTTTCTCAAGCCAACTTAATAATACTAATAAAGTTCATTCACAAACAGTGTCACAATAAAAATTACATAATAGACAAAAGTTTCGAAAAGTTTTTTTGTTTGTTTTTTTTTTTTTTTATGTACACAATCTAATATATTACATTTAGATTTCAATTTGCGATGAAACATACAGTAGAGAAGTATTCAGCTGGTCATTTGACCTCAAAATGATGGCCTCTATGCAGCAACCCTCTTTATGAAGAAGGAAACAGCTTTTATAATAGACAGGACTCATTTTTTAAATGTAAACATTTGCCAAAGGTAAAAGTAATTGATTTTTTTGTTTGTTTTTTTACACTTTTTGCATTGTTATGGAAGCCTGTCTTCACCTCTAAATAAAAAAAAAAAAACAACAAAAGGTTTTTTTTTCATAATTACAACTTTTTTCTCATAATTGCTAGTATACATCTCACAGTTCTAATCTTTTTTATCTGAATTGTGAGATGTATACTCACAATTCTGACCTTTTTTCTTAGAAATGCATGATATAAACTGCGAGTTATAAAGCCAGAATAGTGGGATATTAACTCGCGATTGCAAGAAAATTGTTCTTGCAAATGCTAGTTTATATCTCGCAGTTCAGACTTTTTTCTCAGAAATGCATGATATAAACTCATAATTGCGAGTTATAAAGTCAGTACAGCAAGATATAAACTCGCAGTTGTGAGAAACTTTTTCTTACAATTCTGACGTCTTTATCGCAATTCAAACTTTTTTTTCTTGCAATTCTGACTTTATATCTTGCAATTCTGCCATTTTTCTCACAATTCTGACTTTTTTATTCCCAATTCTGACTTTTTTTTTCAGAAAAGCATGATACAAACAATTACGAGTTATAACAGACCCTCCAGTTTTTCACGATTCCGCGATCGCTGAATGCAACGCAAAATCAGCAACATCACACTTTTTTGTGATCCTGCATAATATGCCATTTCACAGCAAAATAATCGCAAAAATGAAGGTCTCAAAAAAAAAGTTACTGAATCTGTAATGTAGCCTATTATTGTCAAGATACAAATATGCACATCTGTGTATATTGAAACAGTGAACACAAAACTTTTGCTGGAGTCTGCCTTTGGGCCGGCAAAGCAATTTTCCTAAAGCATTACACAGTCGGGGTAAACTGTTTTGTAGTCCTTATAATAAATAAAATGTGAATGACAACAGACTTAGACTATCTCAGCGGAAACAATTTAAAATTTGTTTAAACATCCGTGACTTGTTATGGACTTCTGTGGAATCAAACACAAGCAGTTAACAATGTCTGAGATATGACGACCGCTGGACCTGAGTGAAATGAAGTAAGCAAAAGTGATTAGGCTCATTGTTTTATATGGCTCAGTGGTATGATGATAAGCGTCAAATCGAAAGAGATTCCGTTTAGAGACCTGCGCAATCATTCCATAGCTCATCGCCGCATAACTGACGCGCTGCGAGGGTAAAGGATTAGGCTAGCATACTCATTTAAAATGTTTTTAAAAAAGTCTTTCAAAACAGGTTTATTATACAATGAATTATAGACCTATAATTTAAATTATTAAAACTGCAGTCATCAATGAAAAAGCTGATTTCAAGCACCGACTTTTTGAAAAAGAAGGAAAAAAAAATAAAACCGTTCAACAGGAAATACTTCCATATTGTTAGCACCCACTCACTTTTACCCAGGCCCGCCCAAAAATAAAATTCTGGCCATGCCACTTCTGGAGCCAGGCATTACTATAAGCCTACTGAAACTTTCTTAAGTTTCTTGTAGTTGTTTAATTCATTAAACAACAGTAGCAGCAGCAGCAAAAATAATAGGTTTATATTGTAGTTATTTGTCTTGTTGTAATTTTTTTTCTTAGCAAAATAAAAAATGTCATACATTTTGTTTGTTGTGCTATCATAATTATCATAATGTGCTGTCATAATTATTCAAAAAAAAAAAACAATCGCAATTTCTGTGGAATTTTTTTTTAGAAATTACCACCACAAAATCAGACATTTGGAATGAAAAATGCACAAAAAAATTCACAAAATCCTGGAGGGACTGGTTATAAAGTCAGTAAAGCAAGATATAAACTGGCAATTGCGAGATTCGCAATTCTGACTTTTTTTCTCGCAATTCTGAGTTCATATCTTGCAATTCTGACTTTTGTCTCAGAATTGTGAGATATGAAGTGAATTATAAAGTGAGAATACCAGGATATAAACTTGCAATTGCAAGAATTTTTTTCTTGCAAATGCGAGTTTGTGTCTCGCAATTCTGACTTTTTTTCTCGCAATTCTGACTTTTTCCCCTGCAATTCAGAGTTCATATCTTGCAATTCTGACCGTTTTTCTCATACTTCCACGTTTATGTTTTTCAATTTTCACTTTTATTGTGCAATTCCGAGTTTATATATTGCAATTCTGAATCTTATTTTTCTTGCAGTTCTGAGTTTATATCTTGCTGTTCTGACTTTTTTCTCAGATATGTATGATATAAACTCACAGTTGCGAGTTATAAAGTCAGAAAAGTGGGAAATAAACTTGCAGTTGCAAGAACTTTTTTTGAAAATGTGAGTTTGTGTCTCACAATTCTGACTTTTTTCTTGCAATTCCGAGTTTATATATCGCAATTTTGACTTTTTTTCCTAGGAATGCTTGATATAAACTATTGCGAGTTATAAGGTTAGAATAGCAGGATATTCTCACAATTTTGACTTTTTTCTCGCAATTCTAACTTCTTGACATTTTTTCTCAGAATTGTTAGATATAAACTAGCAAAAGCAAGTTATAAAGTCCAGTTCTGAGGGGGAAAAAGACTAATATGTTCTCAGAATTGCGAGTTTATATCTCATAATTCTGACTTAATAACCTGCATTTGAATGCGAGTTTACATTTCGATTTTTTTTCTCGCAATTGCATTTATATCACGCAATACTGGCGTTATAACTCGCATCTGCAACTTTATATCACACAATTCTGAGAAAAAAGTCAGAACTGCAAGTTTATATCTTACAATTCAGACGTTATAATTCACAACTGCAAGTTTAAATCTTACAATTCAGAGAAAAAAGTAAGAAATGCGAGTTTATATCGTACAATTCCGACTTTATAATTCACAACTGCAAGTTTAAATCTTACAATTCAGAGAAAAAAGTCAGAAATGTGAGTTTATATCTTACAATTCTGACTTTATAACTCAAAATTGCAAGTTTAAATCTTACAATTCAGAGAAAAAAGTCAGAACTGCGAGTTTATATCTTACAATTCTGACTTTATAATTCACAACTGCAAGTTTAAATCTTACAATTCAGAGAAAAAAGTCAGAACTGCAAGTTTATATCTTACAATTCAGAGAAAAAAGTCAGAACTGCAAGTTTATATCTTACAATACTGACTTTATAATTCACAACTGCAAGTTTAAATCTTACAATTCAGAGAAAAAAGTCAGAAATGTGAGTTTATATCTTACAATTCTGACTTTATAACTCAAAATTGCAAGTTTAAATCTTACAATTCAGAGAAAAAAGTCAGAAATGCGAGTTTATATCGTACAATTCCGACTTTATAACTCAGAATTGCAAGTTTAAATCTTACAATTCAGAGAAAAAAGTCAGAACTGTGAGTTTATATCTTACAATTCTGACTTTATAATTCACAACTGCAAGTTTAAATCTTACAATTCAGAGAAAAAAGTCAGAACTGCAAGTTTATATCTTACAATACTGACTTTATAATTCACAACTGCAAGTTTAAATCTTACAATTCAGAGAAAAAAGTCAGAAATGTGAGTTTATATCTTACAATTCTGACTTTATAACTCAAAATTGCAAGTTTAAATCTTACAATTCAGAGAAAAAAGTCAGAAATGCGAGTTTATATCGTACAATTCCGACTTTATAACTCAAAATTGCAAGTTTAAATCTTACAATTCAGAGAAAAAAGTCAGAACTGTGAGTTTATATCTTACAATTCTGACTTTATAACTCAAAATTGCAAGTTTAAATCTTACAATTCAGAGAAAAAAGTCAGAAATGCGAGTTTATATCGTACAATTCCGACTTTATAACTCAAAATTGCAAGTTTAAATCTTACAATTCAGAGAAAAAAGTCAGAACTGTGAGTTTATATCTTACAATTCTGACTTTATAATTCACAACTGCAAGTTTAAATCTTACAATTCAGAGAAAAAAGTCAGAACTGCAAGTTTATATCTTACAATTCAGAGAAAAAAGTCAGAACTGCAAGTTTATATCTTACAATTCAGAGAAAAAAGTCAGAAATGTGAGTTTATATCTTACAATTCTGACTTTATAATTCACAACTGCAAGTCTAAATCTTACAATTCAGAGAAAAAAGTCAGAAATGCGAGTTTATATCTTACAATTCTGACTTTATAATTCACAACTGCAAGTTTAAATCTTACAATTCAGAGAAAAAAGTCAGAAATGCGAGTTTATATCTTACAATTCTGACTTTATAACTCAAAATTGCAAGTTTAAATCTTACAATTCAGAGAAAAAAGTCAGAAATGCGAGTTTATATCTTACAATTCTGACTTTATAACTCAAAATTGCAAGTTTAAATCTTACAATTCAGAGAAAAAAGTCAGAAATGTGAGTTTATATCTTACAATTCTGACTTTATAACTCAAAATTGCAAGTTTAAATCTTACAATTCAGAGAAAAAAGTCAGAAATGCGAGTTTATATCGTACAATTCCGACTTTATAACTCAAAATTGCAAGTTTAAATCTTACAATTCAGAGAAAAAAGTCAGAACTGTGAGTTTATATCTTACAATTCAGAGAAAAAAGTCAGAACTGTGAGTTTATATCTTACAATTCTGACTTTATAATTCACAACTGCAAGTTTAAATCTTACAATTCAGAGAAAAAAGTCAGAAATGCAAGTTTATATCTTACAATTCTGACTTTATAATTCACAACTGTAAGTTTAAATCTTACAATTCAGAGAAAAAAAGTAAGAAATGCGAGTTTATATCTTACAATTCTGACTTTATAACTCAAAATTGCAAGTTTAAATCTTAGAATTCAGAGAAAAAGTCGAGTTTTTATCACACAATTCTAAGAAAATAAGTTAAAATTTTGTGACATAAACTCGGAATTGCGAGGTAAAAGTCAGAACTGTGAGATGAAAAGTTTAATGTTTTATTCAGAGGCAGAAATGGGCTTCCATTTATTGTTCATTAGCACTTCTATTTCAAATACATACAACATTAACACTGTAATGTAAAGATTTGAAAGATTTTGGCTTATACTCTATGTGGATTCATTTTACATAGCGACAGAAATGATATACATTGAGGCTGATTGAATATCTTTGTTGCTTTTAAAAAGCTTTACAATGACACAAAAGACTACAAAAATTTTTAAGGACCTTCAGAATCTCTCAATGGAATTTAGAAGCTTTCAGCTCCATGTAAGCACAAATGCAAGTAACACTAACGTGCTTATGAAAAGTAATCCTGCTGTTTCTGCCAAATGAATTCATCCTCCTCAGCGAACACTCAGTGAAGGCTTAAAAATCTTTCTCACCAAAGCTGTAAATGCGAGCGAGCGGACAGAGGGCCCTAATGCTCAAATTTATTTCTCCCTGTTAGGAAGCGGTGAAGTGAAAAGTGATTTAGCATGAAGTCCTGGCTCAAAGCCAGTCAGACTCCTTAAAGGAAAAAAAAATAGTCCATACGGTGATCATGCATTAAGCAGAAATGGACCCCACTACCCAAACAAATAACAAAAGACAAAGCAGACAGAAGACCAGCCTTTTCTCTCAGTATTAACCAAACAGAAGGGTGTGCAGGAATGAATATTTGTAACACTTCATATAAAAACAGACAAAGTTATAAAAAGCCATCTGCTCGTGGACACTCCCAGAACTCCTCAGGGCTTGAGAACAAAGATGTCAGGACTATTGAAATATTAAGAGAACTATCTCACAATTCTGACTTTTTTTTCTCAGAATCAAGACAAAAATGTGCAATTCTGACTTTTTTCTCACAAATGCAAGTTTGTATCTCACAATTCTGACTTTTTTGAAGGGGAAAAAAACTGAGATGTTCTCAAAATTGCGAGTTTATATCTCACAATTCTGACTTTATAACTTGCAATTGTGCACTTTTTTCACAATTCTGAGAAAAAAAAGTCAGAGTGGGAGTTTATTTCTCAGAATTACAATTTTGAGTTTATATCATGCAATTCAGAGAAAAAAGTCAGAACTGTGAGGTATAAACTGAATTCTATGAAAAAAGTCAGAATTTGGAAGTTTATATTTCACAATTGACAGAATTTACATTATTTCTCAATTTCAACTTTATGATTTGCAGTTCTGACTTTATAAGTCACAGTTGCAAGTTTATATTATACAATTCTGAGAAAAAAAGACAGATTTGCGAGTTTATATCTAACACTTCTGACTTTATAACGCAATTCTGAATTTATATCACACAATTCTGAGAAAAAAGTTATATTTGCGAGTTTATATCTCACTATTTTGACTTTGTAACACTTAATTTTTAATTTATATCAGACAATTCTAAGAAAAAAGTCATATTTGCGAGTTCATATCTCACAATTCTGACTTTATAACACTTAATTCTGAATTTATATCACACAATTCTAAGAAAAAAGTCATATTTGTGAGTTTATATCTCACAATTCTGACTTTATAACTCACATTTGCAGGTTTATATCACGCAATTCTGAGAAAAAAAGACAGATTTGTGAGTTTACATCTCACACTTCTGACTTCATAACACTTAATTCTGAATTCATATCACTCAATTCTGAGAAAAAAGTTATATTTGCGAGTTTATATCTCACAATTCTGACTTTATAACACTTAATTCTGAATTTATATCACACAATTCTAAGAAAAAAGTCATATTTGCGAGTTCATATCTCACAATTCTGACTTTATAACACTTAATTCTGAATTTATATCACACAATTCTAAGAAAAAAGTCATATTTGTGAGTTTATATCTCACAATTCTGACTTTATAACACGTCGCTCTGAATTTATATCACACAAATTTAAGAAAAAAGTCATATTTGTGAGTTTATATCTCACAATTCTGACTATAACTCACATTTGCAAGTTTATATCATGCAATTCTGAGAAAAAATAACAGATTTGTGAGTTTACATCTCACAATTCTGACTTTATAACATAATTCTGAATTTATATCACACAATTCTGAGAAAAAACGTCATATTTGTGAGTTTATATCTCACAGTTCTGACTCACAATTGCAAGTTTATATCACGCATTTCTGAGAAAAAAGAATTGTGAGATATAAACTTGCAATTATGAGAAAAAAGTCAGAATTGGGAATTTTTTCTGTCTTTATTTCTCAGAATTATGATTTTATGTCTTGCAATTCTGACTTCATAACTCGCAATTGTGAGTTAATATCACACATTTCTAAGAAAAAAGTCATATTTGTGAGTTTATATCTCACAATTCTGACTCACAATTGCAAGTTTATATAACGCGTTTCTGAGAAAAAAGAATTTTGAGATATAAACTTGCAATTATGAGAAAAAAGTCAGAATTGGGAAAAATTTTATGTCTTGCAATTCTGACTTCATAACTCACAATTGTGAGTTAATATCACGCATTTCTAAGAAAAAAATCAGATTTGCCAGTTTATATTTCACAATTCTGACTTTATTTCTCAGAATTTTAACTTTATGTCTCGCAATTCTGACTTCATAACTCACAATTGCAAGTTTATATCACGTAATTCTGAGAAAAGAAGTCAGAATTATGAGAGAAAAAGTCGCAATTACCTTTTTCTATTTTTTATTCAGTGGCAGAAACGGGCCTCCATAGAAAATAGAACTAACCGTGGTGGATGATGCCGTTTTCCAAGAGAGCCTGGCCCAAATGAACCCCTTCCTCAGGGTTATTGGTCTCTCCAATCTCCATCAGCCACGACACAAATTCACTAAGAAAAGAGAGACGGAGGACATATAAATAATGCGAGGACAAACAGAGAGGGACCCATAAATTATATGAATGACTGTCAACAAAATCCATTAAAATTGAGTGATCACACCACAGAGACAAGCTCAATAATTAATAGTCTTCTTGTGCAGTGAGGTGGAGTTTAAGTCCGGTCACTTTTCCTTTCTTTCTTTCTTTCCTCCCTCATCTATCTATCCATCTATAATATATCCATCCATCAATCCATCCGCTGATCCTCTTAACAATGCAAAGATTAGAATTCATTAGAATTGACTCCTTTTCTATTTCTCTCCTACTCTTTTTTTCAATCTTTCTCTGGTTTCTTAAGTTGCTGTCTTTTTCTCCCAATAAAGCTAAACTGACTGCCCTATATAATTTAGTAATTTTGCTGGGCAAAGCCACTGTCTCAGTGGAGGATATCTGATTCTACTCCCACCACTCCCTCCCCGGCTCTCCTTCCCATCCAGCTCTCCGCAAAACCAAAACGAACATGCCTGAGCTCCACCAGTGTAATCCTGCGGCTCTTCCCAGAGTTTATAGAATTCGATGGTGACCCAGCATGAGAAACATCTCAGTCTCCAACAGACCACTGAGGTTTTAGGAGATACAATTTCTCTAAAAAGAGGTCTGTATTCCAAAGCATTCATGAATTACAACCATTTAAGTTAACCGTATTTAAGTGCATTTTCGCTGACTGAACGAATGACGAATGTGGAGAGAAGATGACAGTGATTGAAATGAATAAAGAAAGATGAGCACAGAACGAGGCAGAATGTACAAATGTAAAACATAACATCAGCGCAGTCTCTGTGACAGAATTAGATTCAATGATTGAAAGAGAAAGAGTGAAAAGATGGGAAATAATTCAGGGTTTGTCAGTCTGCTGTCACTTTGGTAATTGCTTTCAAGTTGTTACCTGGTTTTCTGCACAACTGAACTGTACATGACACTACAGATTGCATTACTGAAATGAATTCCTTCAGATCACAAAAACTTTTAATCAAGAAACACAGATGTTGTGTTTAAATGTACATGTAAATACATGTAAAAACAGGAGCTCATAAGGCTGTAATTAAGACTGTAATATTATGACAAAAATCATTATTGCAGATTATTATTATCAATATAGTAAACAATATAAAACGTTTTTGTTTTTTGGCACGTTCCATTCTGGCTTCATAGACAAACACGTGACGTTCGTCTAGTCTAGCGCATGTAATGCAAAAATCGTTACAATCACTGAATCTACAAAAGCTGCTGTTAGCCAAGGTGACCTGTCCCGCTTTGCGTTGTACCACACAGCATTTTCACCTCTTGTCCCGCACGTCGCATATTGAGAAAATGTCCCGCATTTTCATCAGTCTGTTGGTTTTTTTAAACATCCATGCGTTCTTTTGTCTTTTTAAGAAAGCTTTTTATTTATTCTTTTCGCGGCATATCTTATATCTTTTTCATAGCTTATCAAGGGATCTAGGACTACCGACGGAAACCACGGAAATGGTCGAGCACACACGGAAAAACACGATATTCTCCATTCATTTTAACCAATTTAAAATCGATGCAGCTTTCAGAGGCAACTTTCTTATTTTAATAGTTAGTTTGAGGCGGTTTCTGTTGCGTACTTTTAAGGACAAATGTCTAGAGCACATTATTGTAATGCGGGGCGCATCAAAATGCGCAAGCACAAATCTCTTCTCTCGCATGTGGATTCTCCTCACTCTCATAAAAAAAAAAAAAAAGCATGTGCGTGCTCAGAAACAGATCGGTGCATATTACGGATATAATCAGTATCTAATCAGTATTTACATAGCATAATAGTAGAAAATGTAGCAGCTTCACACGTGTCCCGCAAAATCAGGTCTATGTCCAGGAACAGCCCTATTGCCAGGTGGTCACCCTACTGTTAGCTGTTTACTTATCTGCACCGTGTTGTTTATGATGAGGGAATTCGCTAGCGTGCGCACTCAACAGCTGCGGTGTTTTCAGCGCTGACTAATCTATCCGCCTCTGATTGGCGCGTTTTCACCATTGACTAATCTAAGCGCCTCTGATTGGGCAATGCATTCCTAAGCTCAACACAAACACATTTGATTGGTTATAAGGCTCAACGTTGCACAAAACAGCACGTTATACAAACAGAAAATAATTTTACATGTGCAGATATAACAAGAAAATTGCAATTACGGCTATAAATGTAAAAAAAAAAAAAAATCAATCAATCATGAATACCTAGAACACATATGCTAATTAATGTCAATGCAGTGCCTTGGATAAAAGCATCTGTCAAATGCTACTGTATATGCTAGTCCAGAGTAAGAACAAAAATGACATAATTTCTTTGAGCAGCTTGTTCTAAAAAAATGGAGTTTAGCTAAATATTGGTGAATAATATCCTTAAAGTAAGTGTTTTAATTAAGTCCGGCTGTTAATTAAGAGCTAACATTTGCTGCAAATTCAGTACTCTGTGTTTAACATGCCTTTTTAGCACATAAAGCAAAGAGATAGACACTTATTGCAAGAGGAGAACTATATGAAAGCAGAGCAGAGTGAAATTATATTAAAATACTGGAGGCATAGAGATAATTAGGGCCCTATGAAATCCAATGTATTTTTTTTATTTTTTCGAAAAAAATTTTCAAATTTTTTTTTGGTTAAATAATTAATTGAAATCATGAAACTTACACAATTTAATGCCAATTATTAAAAGGTTTTAAGGCTCTATGAATTATTTTTTTTTTTTTTACTAAATTCTGTTTTCCATTAATTTTCTGGATTCCATTTAAATAGTTTCATTAAACTGTAATAAACAAAAGCATCTCTAATTAATTGACACTATAAAATCAAAAAACTTAATTTATTAATATTTAATTTATTTATTTTCTTCCCAAAAATAATGATGCGCATTTACATTTTTCTGGTAAATAAATTCTGGTGAATATTTTTTATAGTAAATATTCCTTTAATTAATGTTGTAATAATAATTTTGATAGTAGTAGTAGTACTAACACTTTTACTTATTATTAAGTAATATATTTCTGTCACAGTTTCTTCAAGTTAAACTGAACTTTTATTTTGAAGGGTTGCTGTGAAGACCATTAAGTTTCTGTTTGCATTATGATATGACGATAGTTTTTCACAAAAGAAATGATAAAATGATCATAAAATGATTGTTTATGTGTTCATGTACTCATATTTTGAGGCAGCAGAGGTTGAAAACACACCAAGCGTCATGCACACTTCAGTATGTGTGTAGTAAATGAAACTGCACGTTTGCACCATGCATTCACACAGAGACACGCAGAACATGCAGGATTCATATTTGAAATAATTTTGCAGCTAAATATTCATAAACACTATGCCATATCGCGTTTTACTTTTGATTTACTTATTAAAAATTTGGCAAATTCTCTGACATTCCGTGTTGTACAGTAAATTCTATTTTTATGACTAGATTCCGCATTTCCGTCCACGGTTTCCACAATGCGGAAACCATAGGGCCCCAGAGATACATAAGGCAAACAGAGATCAGACTGATCAAAAATACTACTGGCTGTGAATAACATGTTAAAATAGTAACGCAAACCGTTGGCCAGATCACCACAGACAGAGATATATTTTCACAGGTTCTGCTGTCATATGTTTCTTCAGTCCATCTGGCTTTCTGAGACGCACAAACCACCCACTCATGAACATTATCTGCTGTCTGTGATCTCTATCTTTAATGAATCCATTCCCACTCTAGACCTCGCTGTCTGTGTGCTGTCTGGAAATGCTGGGGGGAAAAAAATGCAGTGCGCCTAAATCCATTTACAATATAATCTGGCCACAACTGTAAGCAGTTGTTCTTTGAGGAGGTTTCTTATTATCATCTCCTTTGAACAGTCAAATCCCAACCAAAAATGACATTATAAAGAGTGAAAGTCTTGTTTGCGGTTAAATGTCACAGCGTTTCGAGTATCTTATTTTAGCAAATGGTGAGGCTGTCGTATTGACAACTCAAAGGGTTTAAATTATGAATGCCAGCTGCAGAGACTTCTGGATTCCCAGTCGAGCTGAGTTAATCTGAGTTCAGCCTGAGGATTTCCCAACCACGCTTAAAACAAAAGAGATCAGAGCGGGAAAAATCCAACACATCTTGGAACAATCGCCTTTATATTTTCTGGTCTGGGTGCTGAAACATAATGCAGACTGCAGATGTTCACACTTACATCTTCAAAGGCAGGCGTCAATATTTCTATCAGGTCAAACTTACTAATAACATAGACATCAACGCAATTGACACGTTCAAGGCCTAGAAAGGTAGTAAGGACATCAATAAAATAGTCCGTGTGACATCAGTGGTAATGTTATGAAGCTACGAGAATACTTTTTGTGCGCAAAGAAAACAAAATAACGACTTGGCACAGATGCGCGGTTTTGTTTTTGTTTCCGCCTCTGCCTACTCAAAATATGAATACATGAAAACATGAATATAATATCTAGAACTGCAGTAGCATTTAGTGTTTCTTAAAAAAAAAAAACTATCGTCATATCATATACAAATTGAAACGTACAGGTCTTCACAGCAACCCATCAAAATAAAATTTTGAAAACTGTGACAGAAATATACTAAAATGTAATGATAGTACTACTACTAGTAATACAATTATTATTAAAACATCATTTTTAGGGAATATTTACCAGTAAAAAAATATTTATTAAAAATAAATAAATAAATAAAATAATAATAAATTAACAAAAAAAATGTAATCAAACACAATCAAATCAAAATAAAATTTTAAAAAAAATTTAAAAAATTGGGGGATTTTGGAATTTGCAAAAATATAAAAAATATAAAATGGATTTCATTGTGACTGTGCATCGAAGACTGGCATGGAAGAGACTGAACGTGGTAGTTGCATTGATGTCTATGCAGGGTCAGAAAGATCTTGGATTTTATCAAAAATATCTTAATTTGTGTTCTGAAGATGAATTAAGTTCTTACAGGTTTGGAATAACATGAGGGTGAGTAATTAATGACAGAATTTTCATTTTTGGGTGAACTATCCCTTTAACCTGAGTTGAATTAGATTACTATTATACGATATTGTTCAAAAGTTCTAGATCAGTATTTTTTTTGTTTTGTTTTTTGGGCTTTTTTTTGCCATTTTTTGCATTTATTGTGACAGGACAGATCAGAACTGACAGGAAGCGATGTGGGAGAGAGAGGGGGGTGGGATCGGGAAAGGTCCTCGAGTTGGGATTCGAACACAGGACGCCCGAAGCGCAACGGCGCGCTGCCCACAAGGTTATCAAGCGCTGACCTGGATCACTATTTAAAAAAAAAAATAAAAAATTTCTTTATTTATGACATCATAAATTGATCAAATGTGGCAGTAAAGATATTTATGATGTTACAAAAGATTTAGAATTATTATTTCATATAAATGCTGTTCTTTTAACTTTCGAGTAGCCGAAAAGTCTTAAAAATATATACATGTTATATCTAATATAACTGTTTTCAACATTAAAAAATCAAATCAGCATATTAGAATGGTTTCTGAAGGATCATGTGACGCTGAAGACTGGAGTAATTGATGCTGAAAATTTGTTTACATTTTAAAACAGAAAAGCGTTATTTTAAATTACAATAATATGTCACAATATCAGTGTTTTCTGTGGCAATAGAATCTTTTACATTTCTGTTTATTAAATAATAAGACTAATTAAAATAGAATTTTACCTGCCAATAACACTGTAAAACTCCCAGCTCCCTTTAAAGGAGATCTGTCATGCCCCCTTATTCAAGATGTAACATAAGTCTCAGGTGTCCCCAGAATGTGTCTATGAAGTTTCATCTCAAAATACACCAGAGATAATTTATTATATCATTTTGAAAATGTCTGTTTTGAGTGAAAGCAAAAACACTGTTCACACACTGTTTTCGTGCATGTCTCTTTAAATGCAAATGAGCTGCTTCTCCCCGCCCCCTTTTCCAGAATATGATTGTGCCTTTACAGCTCCTTCCTCAGATATTCTGCTAAAAACATCTGTTTGGTTTTGATTACCATGTCCATCATGATGAAATCATGCTTTTTAAAGCCATATCAGTTTAAACTTCTGATATAAGGTTTTATATCCGATGCACAAACACAGAAAGCAGCTCTCACACGGCATGTGAGTACTAAACTAAGTTCACTTTCATGTCTTATTGCACTTAAAATGTCAAATACACACAAGTTTATGTTATAAACACAAAGGAGTTACAAAAACAGCCAGTTATGTCTGTAAAGCTAAACAGCTGGGAAAGAAATCTCATGTTTATATTAGATCTGCGTGGCAGCAGCGTCATTTAAAGTACATAAATCAATAAATCCACTGCTCTCTTGTCTCCTCTGAGGCACTAAATAGTGTTCTGTGCTCGTCTATGCAGCCAAAGACATGCCATGGCCATGGTGTTAGAATACACTTAAAATGTGACCATTTTCAATCAATTCCTCATCATTTCTCCCAAATCAATCCAGATAAACGAAACCAGTTCTACAGATTCCATCTGGGTCTGCTCATAACTATGCTAGTTACCTCTGTGGTGTTTTTGAATGTTTAAAAACAAACTGGGTGGTGCAGGGAATGCTGGGTACCATTTAAAACAGACCAGATTTAAACTGCTAAATAAAAACCAGGTATAAAAACATTCAACAAATGCTTTAAAAGAAGATTCCCAACCAAAAAAAGGACCTAGAAGCTATTCTTCAACACACAAGTCAAAGAAAAAAAAACAAACAAAAAAAAAAAAAAACAAAAGACGGATGGACTCTACAGAAATGGATGGATAATAAAAATGTTTGAGAGCCATTCATCATGTACAGTAGCCTGAGTTCTGTTCAACTCCATTATACTTCACTGCTCTGTTATTTATGAAGTTCATGAATTGTTATGTGCTCCGGTCACTACAGTCACTTCTACAGCTACACACTCTCATTCTCAGCACGTCACTCGCACTCCCGTGATACTACAGGTCGTGACCTCTAGCGTAATCTCTCCTGGAGTCTATCACAGCCATTATCCGTATAGACAGAGAGCATTGAGAGATGGCTCTCGCTGACCTACCTTCCAAGGAAGCACTTGGGGAAGGTGGTGAGTTTGCGCTTGCGGTCTTTAATGAGATGGCCTTGTTTACTCATGAGGTTATAAAGCTTCTCGCCTTTTTCAGATATCATCACCCAGGTGTCCTGCTCCATGCCCAGTCTCAATGCTGGAAAGCAAACAAGAGAGAGATCAGTGTGAACCCAGAATGACATGGATTGTGTGAGTTTATGTGTTGTATGTTTAGCGCAGTGTATGTACGTGTGTGTCTACTGTGTACATTTGTATATTTTAGTTCATGTTAACTAATGTACAGCAGTTAAAATATAAAACAGTTATTTTAAATGGTAAAAATATTTCACATTTTTACTGTTTTTTGCTGTACTTTGGATCAAATAAATACAGGCTTGGTGAGCAGAAGAGACTTCTTTAAGAACGTTAAAAATCTTACTGTTCAACCCTAGTGTACATAATGCAAATTATAAGATTATATTCTGTAAAAAAAAAAAAAAAAATTGGTCTATTAAATGTTAACATTTTATAGAGGTATCAGTATTGGTGATGCTGACCTAAAAAATAAAATAAAATAAAATAAAATACATAAATGTTATTATATTGCTATTACATAAATATTATTTAAGATGTTTTCTTATGTTGATAAATATATTGACACAATGAATCCTCCGAAATTAATGTAGAATCAATATAAAGAAAATATATATCAAATAGTATCTGTATAATAGCAATATAATAAAAGCTGTAATTTGAGATATAAATTCTAAGACTATATTCTGTAAAAAAAAAAAAAAAAAAATTAAAAAATGAATAAAAAATAACCATGTTTTGGTCTATTAAATGTTAAAATAAATTTCGTAGAGGTATCAGTATTGGTGACAGGCCCAAATAAATAAATAAATAAATAAATGAAATATAATATAATAAATAGAATATAAGTAATACAATAATAATATAATGTTAATAAATGTTCTTATATTGCTGTATATATATAATAGCAATATAAGAACATTTATTAACATTATATTATTATTGTATTACTTATATTCTATTTATTATATTACAATAATAATATAATGTTAATAAATGTTCTTATATTGCTATTCTATATATATATATATATATATATATATATATATATATATATATATATATATATATATATATTTATATTTATATTATATATAAATAAAATATAATATAATAACAATTAATAAACAAGAACCACAACAACAACAATAATAACAATAATAATAATAATAATAATAATAATAACATTTAATAAATAAATGTAATACATTGTAATACCATACAGAAAAATCTGGTTATTAAATCTTAAATTATGACTTTTATTATATTGCTATTATAAAGATATTATTTTATATATTTTCTTTATATTGATTCTACATTATATTGATTCTACATTTAATTTGTTTTTATATTTAGTTTATTTAGTCTATTTTAATAATATAATATAATAAGTAATATTTAATAAAAATTAACAACGACAAAAAAATTCACAATTATAATTACAATGTAATACCGTACAGCAAAATCTGACTATTAAAATCTCAAATTACAACTTTTATTATATTGCTAATATATAGATATTATTTTGTATATAATTTCTTTATATTGATTCTATATTAATTTTTGGGATTCAATGTGTCATTTATTCATTTCGGGATTCAGCGTGTATATTTATTGTTACACATTTTAATTTGTTTTTATATTTAGTTTAGTTTATCTGTTTATATAAAAATAAAATAAAATAAAAAGAAACATAATAATAATAATACAATTTAATTATAATATTCAACAAAAAAATTGACAATCACAATTTCATTGTAATACCGTACGGTCAGCAAAATCTGACCGTTAAATCTCAGATGAAGACTTTTGTTCGCTTATAGTACACTTAATTAGCCGTAATGTAATTTTTCCAAGCAGGTATTATTACATCACAACTCACTTTTTCGTCGTTCTCGCTCTTTTAAAATAGCCTCCAGCCACTCCTGCTTCTCCTCGGGCGTCTTGGCCATGCAGACGAACCACTTGTTCTTCGCCGTGTTGTGGATCTTCCAGCCGTTGTTCACGATGTTCCCGCTGCTGTGGTAATCCGCTGAAGAAAAACACCGACAAGTAATCAATGTGTGCCTGTCAGAGACGCCTTTTATAGCCCTCCCAGGCCACTTCCTTGGATTTTCCAAAACATATTTTCTTTTGTCTGTGTGGCCCGTTTGTCTACATGTGGCACGACCAGCAATGTTCTCCGTTTCGCATTCTTGCCTTCCCCCCACATTTGTATGCCAGGCTATCTATCAAAGCGGCCCAGATGACAAAATGGATGTTCTTGGCCGTAAACAAAGCAGTGTGAACAGCCCATGAGAGCAGTAAAGTTCAGAGCAAATGAAACATTCCCACATGAAACAGGCAACAAACAAAACAGGCCATGAATGAAATGGATCACAGGCAGACGACGAATCGATCGCTCTAATTACAAGGCCGTGAAGAATCGACATGCTATTTGAACAGTCCTGAAGAACAGGCAGGAATTAAAACCCATCTTGAAGCACTGATTGCATCAATGTCTCCAAGGAACAAAATCCTTTAGAACTTTTTTTCGAACTTTCAAACAATACCGTGTGTGCTGCTTTTTAATCATTTTCATGCATTGTTTTGGGATAAGTACTTCTCGACATTGTACAGCTCTGTGCTTTGCAAACTGGGCTGTTATAATCATGAATTTTGTGCTGATGATTCATTGTAAATAAAGAAATTATTAAAATAATATTATTTTATTTTTTAAGTGAACAAAGAAAATATTTTTTTTTATTATTATTATTATTATTATTATTATTATTATTATTATTATTATTATTATTAATAATAATAATAATAATAATAATAATAATAATAATAATAATAATCATAATAATGGCTGTTTAGTGTTTTAAATGTTAAGTGATTTTTATATATTTAAGTCCAAAATTCTTCAGTTTTATGCAAGGTGGATCTGTAATACCCCCAACATTTTTGCAATTATGCAAATATGTGCAATTTTAAAGAATCATTTACAACTATGTTAAAAAATTTAATAAACTATATTTGATAAAGTACAGTATATTATATAGTATACGTATCAACATTTACATACATTTACACAATATATATATAAACTACTTTTTAAATTAATCATTAAATTAACACATTGTTATTGTTGTTGTTGTTATTGTTGTTATTATTATATAAATATGTGCAATTAAATAAAGTAGTAAATTCTTACTTTTAAGTTAAATTCTTATTTTTATTATAATAGAAATATGTGCAGCAAAGTATATTATGTAGTATATTTATCAACATTTACATTATTATTACACATAATAATAATAATAATAATAATAATAATAATAAAAATAATATTTTTGTTTATAATAATAATTGTTAATGCATTATTGTTATTATTATTAAAAATTATATTGTATATTTATCAACATTTACATTATTTTTACATATAATAATAATAATAATAACAATAATAATAATATAATATTTTTGTTTATAATAATAATAATTGTTAATTAATGCATTATTGTTATTATTATTATTTAAAATTATATTGTATATTAATCAACATTTACATTATTATTATTACAAATATAATAATGATAATAATACATTATGATATATAGATATATTTAATTTATTCTTATTTTTATTATAATAGAAATATGTGCAACAAAGTATATTATGTAGTATATTTATCAACATTTACATTATTTTTACACATAATAATAATAATAATAATAATAATAATATAATATTTTTTGTTTATAATAATAATTGTTAATGCATTATTGTTATTATTATTATTATTATAAAAAATTATATTGTATATTAATCAACATTTACATTATTACAAATATAATAATAATAATAATAATAATACATTATGACATAAGTATAAATAATATAATATTAATAATTTATATTGTACATTTATCAACATTTACAGTCTTATTACACATAATTATAATAATAATTTTATTTTTATATTATTTTATATATTACAATAATATATATATAACAAATTATTACTAAATGATGCAAAGAATGAATACATTATTATTATTATTATTATTATTAAAAGAATATATAGTATATTTATCAACATTTATATATATATATATATATATATATATATATATATATATATATATAACTACTTATTAGTAATTAATTTCTCTTTTTAATTTATCTATTTATTTATTAATTAATTAATTTAATGGTTGTTTTGAATGTTTTGAACATTAAGTCATTATTATTTACTTCTGTTCAAAATTCTTCAGTATTATGCAAGATCAAGATGGAACAGTGCATGTTACCATCATGTTAATACGATCACGTATAGTTCACAAGTTCATTTGAAAAGTTCACGTAACACACTCCTGCTTTAGAAAGAGACTACATTTGTTTAAAACTCTCTTATTTGAAAGATGGTTATGCAATAATTATGACAGCCAAACAAGCAAGATCTGACAGAGCATAACCCTGAAAACCACATACGAACAAACACTTCAGCAAAAAAAAAAAAAAAAAAAAAAAACAAATAAGCTGAGATGTATTCATCAGCTTTTCTCATGCATTAGAAATGGGCCGTTGGTTCGCACCATAATCAGTCAATCTGGGCGCCTGTGTTTCCTTCCCCCGTGAACGGCCTGTGTGTTGCAATGATTACGCCTCTCAATTCAGCACAGGAATTAGATAAATTACAGGCATCCATCTGTACGGCCGCTGGTGGGATAACGCCGCCACAGGCAGCACCTTCCTTTAATTCAACCGAATCAATTTCCAAATTGCTCTCAACTTTTATATGACGACCCATCCATTTTAAAACCGCTTCATTAGCCCTCGCAGTTTTTTAATTCGTTATAATAAAAAGCTACAAGCTTTTACCTGAACAACTGAAATGCAAATCAAAGACAAACTCATCATCTATGACTTCGAGTGCACTTTTACAGCCACGCACAGGAAGTCTCCATCAAACTAACAGCTTTCATTACACGCAAATAATAGTCTATGTCTGGATTTTACACGGAGCCATTGGGGAGAATGGGAAAACACCCACAAGCAAATGCGGCGGCGTTGGCTTCGTTTAGATTCCATGGACTGAAACCCGTTCATCTCCAGAGCCGCCAGATATTAGGTCCGCCAGGGAGCAAATGATTGCTTCTACAAATATAACTGATAATCAGGGCCTCTCCATCGCCAAAACACACTCCGCTCAAGAGTTCAGCCAGTCACTGGGCTCCAAGCACTTGTCATCCTGCCCAGAAAATGCCATTTTTCTAACCTTTAGCTGGTAAAGTAGTTAAAGGCTTACCCCACACGCTTTCAAACTATAAAGCGCTACAGAGCTGTAGAGTTTATTATAGTTTCCCCCCTGAGGGTGCAAAGATTTTGCAGTTGTTTTGAAACTAATGGATGGATTTCCATTAAAGCCAATTATGTTTGCTGTCACATGACTTGTATACTACTTTTATGGTGGTATTTTGTCACTTTTAAAGCTTCATAGCCCTAGTACCCATGCACTTTCATTATACGTTAAAAAAAATCTGCTAAAATGCTTCTTGTGTTTTACAGAAAAAAAAAATCGTCATATGGATCAGGAGTATTACAGTTAAATAAAACAAAATAATAATAATACTAATAATAATAGTAATAATAATAATAACTCAAAAAAGTACACACACACAGTTGCTTTAAATAAAAATAAATTATTAAATAAATAAAATAAATATCTAAATAAATATACACACTTGTGAGTGTGTGTGTGTGTCTGTGTCGTTACTTTAAATACAAAAATAAAACATGAAATTGATACAGTTTGATATATATGGCTTTTAATCTTGAATTGCTCTAATTAATTTTATCATCTTAAATGAAAAAAAAAATTAGATAATGTCATTAGACAAATATTATTTCAAATATACTTTTTTATGTTGATTTCACATTCATTTTGATATACACTGTCAATATAAAATAAAATAAAATAAAATAAATAACCTGTGACAAAAGTGTCAATTTTTAAATATTTTGAATTAGATTTTATTGGCATATTTTCAGCTTATTGAAATTTTTGGTAATTGAGTTGTGTTTTTGTCATTTTTAAAGGTTTTCATTTTTTTCATATGTCTACATAGTGATTTTATCATCTGAAATGAAATAAAAAATACATTTAAAGATATCATGACACAAATATTATTTAAAATATGGCTTATTTTTGTTAATTCAACATTAATTTTTATATACACAGTCAATATAAAATAAAATAATCTGTGATGTTAGAGTCAATATTTCAGCATCATTCATGGTTTTATGGTTTTATATTTTGTGAATATTCTGAATTAGATTTTATTGGCATATTCTGTTTTCACTTTAATTTTATTAAAAGTTTTAGTAATTTAGTTGTGTTTTTATCATTTTTATTGGTTTTCATTTTTTTAATGTTTATCTAGTAATTGTATCCTCTGAAATGAAAAAACAAAAACATTTAAAGATGCCATTACACAAATATTATTTAAAATATAGTTTCTTTATGTTAATTCGACATTAAGTTTAATATACACCGTCAATATAGAATAAAATTAAATAAAAATAAATAAATTAAGTAAAATAGATAAAAAATAAAAATAAAAATAAAATAAAATAAAATAAAATAAAATAATAAAACCTGTGATGTCAAAGTCAATGTTATTTTAGTATCATTGATGGTTTTATTGTTTTTGTGAATATTTTGAATTAGATTTTATTTGCATATTTTCTGTTTCCACATTACTAGTAATGTGGAAAGTAAAGTTTTATTGGATTTCATCTTTTTAATGTCTATATAGTAATTTAAATCCTCTGAAATAAAAAAATAAAGATGCCATTACACAAATATTATTTAAAATATAGTTTCTTTATGTTAATTAAACATTAATTTTAATATACAGTGTCAATATAGAATAAAATAAAATAAAATAAAAAGAAATAAAATAAAATAAAATAAAATCTGTGATGTCAGTCAATGTTATTTTAGTATCATTGATGGTTCAGAATAAAATACAATAAAATAAAACATAAAAAGAAATTAAAATAAAATAAATATTAAAATATTAAATTTTTAATGTTACTGTTAATTAATGTTAATGTTAATTTGACATTAATTTCAATATACAGTCAATATAGAATAAAATAAACTGAAAAATAAATAAATAAATAAATAATAAAGTAAAAAAAAAAAATAAAATCCGTGAGTCAATGTTATTTTAGTTTTTTTTTAAATTTTGAATTAGATTTTATTTGCATATTTTATGTTTTCACTTTAATTTTAGTTAAGGTTTTAGTAATTTAGTTGTGCTTTTTTGTGATTTTTATTGGTTTTCATTTTTTAATATGTCTATATTGTTGTTTATAAGTTTTATTTATTACTTTTACTTAATTTCATTTTAGTTATTCTCTTCAAATTAAACTAAACAAAAATGAGAAATTATTTCAGTTAATATTTATGTTGTAACATTTTGTATAGTTTTTGTTTAGTTAAAATGCCATTACACAATTATTTAAAATATAGTTTCTTTTTGTAACTTTTAGACATTAATTTTAGTATTCACTGTGTTAATATAGAATAGAATAGAATATCTAATTTATCATTTTCATTTAGTTGTACTAAAACACCTACTGTAAAACTAAAACTGGGCAAAAGAAAAACCTAATAAAATGGTAAAATACAACTCAATTACTACAAACTTTAAGTACAATTGAAATAAAAACGGAAAAATAAAAATAAAAACTATTTCAAAATAATATAAACAAATTCTAACAGTATCTCAGTGATATGGATTTGTAATGACATGAGGGTGAGTAAACACCACACACCTGTCCCGTCATCCACGTTCTCCACCTCCATGACCTCTGTGTTGATTCGGCCTCTGAAGAGGTAACGAGGACCCTCAGTGGCCGTCTTGCTGTTTTTCAAACGCCTGTAACAGAGCGCGGCACAGAACCGTCCCTTTTGAGCTTCACTGTTATCTCATTAAAAACCAACACAGCTGGCAGCTGAAAGGTTTGACAGGTGAAAGTGAAAGCTCACCTGTTCTTCTTCTTACAGTACACCAGCAAGTTGTCAAAGAGGAAGAAAATGCGCTCCTGGATGTTCCCTGCAGAGATCTTCAGCAGAACTCCCTGCATGAGCATCTCCGTACAGCTGTCTGTGATGTTGGAGCCCTGAGAGTGGAAAATAGAGCAAAAAAAAAAAAAAAAACATTATGTGTCAGAAATAAAATATACTTTTTATTTCAATGTTTTCTTTATTAAAAGAAACCAAAATAAACTAAAATATCATCTGTAAAGTTAGAGTCAATATTATTGTAGTACCATTGATGGTTTTATAGTTTTTGTTAATATTTAGAATTTTCATGTCAATTTTGTTAAAGTTTTAGTAATTTAGCTGTGCTTTTGTCATTTTTATTGGTTTTCATTTTTTAATGTTTATTGTTTTTGTTAGTATATTTAAAAGTATTTATAAATATATTATTTATAGTTTTAGTTATTTGGTTCAAGTTAAACTAAACATAAATGAGAATGTTGCCTTGTAAACTACTAGCTGAAATATATATATTCTTTTACAGTTATCAAATAAAAATAAATAAATAATTAACATTTTGAATTATATTTTATTGGCATATATTCAGTTTTCACTTTAATTTTAGTTAAAATTTTAGTAATTTAGTTTTTGTCATTTTTATTGGTTTTCATTTTTTATGTCTATAGATTGTTATTATTTTTATTTATTAGTTACATGTGTCAGAAATAAAAGCGTTTTCTTTAATAAATAAAAATTAAAAAATGATTAAATGACATTATTAAATTAAATGACATTATTAAATTAAATTAAAATTAAATTAGTAATTTAGTTGTGTTTTTGTTATTTTTATTGGTTTTGATTTTTTAATGTCTATATAGTTTTTATTATAAGTTTTATTTCATTTAGTTTTAGTTATTTACTTCAAGTGAAACTAAACAAAAATGAAAATGTTGCCTGAATTATTATTATTATTTGCAATAAAATTAAATAAAAAAAATCTGATGCTGGAGTCAATGTTGTTTTAATACCACTGATGGTTTTATTTTTTTTTTTTCAAGTTTTTTCAAATTTTAATTAAAAATCATTTCTATGTTCTTGCGATTTTTATTGGTTTTCTTTTTTTTTTTTTTTTTCAAATGTCTGTGTAATTTTTATTTTTTTATTATTATTATTTTGTTTTAGTTCATTTAGTTTTAGTTATTCACTTCAAGTTAAACTAAACAAAAATGAGAATTTTTTTTTTTTTTTTTTTTTCTGAAGTTCACTTTTTGTATTTTATTTCAGTTAATATTTATTTTGTTTTGAAGTAACATTTTATGGTTTTAGTTTTAGTTAGTTATGTGTGTCAAAACCGTATTTCTTCAATAAAAAATGCAAATAAAATAAAATAAAACAAAATAAATTAAATAAAATAACATCTCTGATGTTAAAGTCAGTGTTATTTTAGTACCATTTTGAATCAGATTTTATTAGCATATTTTCTGTTTTCATTTTATTTTCATGTTTTTTAGTTTACAATTTTCTGCTTTAATTTTAATTAAACTTTTAGTAGTTTATTTGTGTTTTGTAATTTTTATTAAGTCTCTATATGGTTTTTATTATTTTTTTCTATTAGTTGTAGTTTTACTTATTTGCTTCAAGTTAAACTAAACAGAAATGAAAATCTTGCCTTAGAAGCTAGCTGAATTTTAAAAAGTGTTGACATTTTTTTTTCTATTTAATTATATTTTTTTCTATTTTTTTTTTAATATTTATTTGTAACATTTTTTATAGTTTTAGTTTTACTTAATGATAATTTGTGTATTTATATATTCTAATATTAAATTATTAAAATATTTTCAAATATTTCATAATAAAATATTTTATTATTATTAAAATAAAATGTCCTTCCATGTCCTACAACTGCCATACTAAGCGTTATACAATTTTTCCCATTCATTTATTCATGCAAGTGCGTACTGCTCTGTCCCACACTTTGTCTTGTTTCCCAAAGCGCTCTTGGTCAGTAAAGTCTCATGAACACTGCTTTACAAGACCTGCTGTGAAGGACACGCAGCTGCGCGGGAGGTCAACCACAACGAGCGACCAGCCGCTGCTGGACACTACTGTGGAAAAACGCCTCTCTCTGATCCCACCTCCACCCACAGCCTGTGAGAACAGACAACCTCTTCCTCTCCCCCCAATTCCAGAACAATATTAAGGCAGTGATGCATTTCACATCTAATAGAAGGTGAAGTTCATGATTACGCAGCAAATCTTAAATTCTTTGCTTTCATTGTACGTGTGCGTGTAACGTCCCATTAAAGGCCTTGTGGCCTTGTTTCCTGGATATGAAGTAACAGGAAAGCAAAAGGCCAGTAATAAAGCACAGAAGGCTAAAACAGATTCAGGAACTGCTTCCAAAAGGTCAGCGTGTGCTTCATAAAAGCGGTTTGGAAGGGTCGCTGCACTTAGAACAGTACGTACCAATAAATGGCACAAAGAAATTTCACCAAAATATTCATTTTTGTCCTCTGAGAAACTTAAAGTGACAGCTCCAGCCACACAGACCAAACGTATATAATTTCTCGCCTACCAGAAGGGTGGGACGGCTCAGATACGCGTTACAGACAGAAACGATCTTGAAATTGCAGATCTTAAAACAAAATTCAGTCAACATCATTTTCGAAACCCATGTCTGTCTGTTATAAAACATTCCACTATATTTCCCTCGTAAAATCCGACGGCCTGTTTTTCATTCTGCGGTATGTTTTTACAATGGTTGATGTGGACAGAGAAACCTGGTTGGGATCGTTTCAACACGCACCCTGAATGCTAAAACAACACGGCCTTTGTTTTGCAAAATTTCTTTTTAAAACACAAGGACATGAGCGAGGCTGCTAGGATCAAATGCGAAAGGCCACTTCGTTTAAAAATAGTTGCGGTCGTCGCTGTTTAATCTCTAAACATGCGAGGCTTGAACTTATTACGACTGCTTACAAATTCATTTACTTGCATTTTTGAATATGACGTGGCTCGGTGACTCGTGAAGCAGATGGGTAAACAGATTCAAAAGGATGTAAGCATCAACGCTGTCCTGCAAAATATGGTCAAAAATAGATCCAGCGCCTGCTGTGTAGTGTCCATTTTGCGATTAGACAACGCTGAGGCTCAGTCCCAGTGATACAGGAAGTTGTACGTGAGACGGTTAAACTCAACACTCGGCAGAGAGACTTTAGCGGTTAACACACCGACCGCAACTGTTAACTCAGTCTAGTGCCACCATGCCAAAGTGACTCACGCCTACCACAGCGTCCCATCAACAACACCCACATTCCCAGACTTTTGGACTCTGTTGAAGTCATAAATAAATTAGTACAAAAAACAACAACAATATTAAAAAGTGTTTAAATCACTAATTTTTCTAAAGAAACGCTGTCTAACAGCGACACCAGCAGGTAAAGTTACAATGGGAGTCCGCGTCTCTCTACTCTCCTGAGGCCATTGAGTGAGTTTGGTGGGGGGTAATTGAGAATGAATGGGGAAAGTCACATGAGAGGAGGCAAAGCCTCCATCGCGATATGATTGGATAAGACTAGTTATGTTCAGCTGTGATTGGTTCATGCAATAAATCCCGCCTCTTTTGCGTGTTCTGAATCGGTCTGAATGAACAATATAATAGCCTTAATGGGAAGATCCGTGTAAAAAACTAAGTAAACAACTCACATGTTTAAATATAACACCTTTGTTACATTAAAATATGACTTAAAATCCATGAAAACATGATCTGTGTGAGTTTTTAGTGAGAAATCAGTTTTGTGAAATTTAAAGGAGTAGTTCACTTCCAGAACAAACGTTTACATATAATTTACTCACCTCAACTATTCTTTTTAATAGTTAACTTTGAACTATTTTTGAGTTTTTTAGATATTGGTCACAGACACAGAAATGAAAGAAATTCCCTTCCACAACTAAAATGTACTGATAATTTACTCATCCCCTTGTCATCCAAGATGTTCATGTCTTTCTTTCTTCAGTCGATAAGAAATTATGTTTCTTGAGGAAAACATTTCAGGAATGTTCTCCATATAGTGGACTTCTATGGTGCTCCAAAGTTTGATCTTCCAAAATGCAGTTAAAATGCAGCTTCAAATGGCTCTAAACGATCCCAGTCGAAGAAGAAGGGTCTTATCTAGCAAAATGATCGGTCATTTTCAAAACAAACTGACAATTTATGTACTTTTTAACCTCAAATGCTCATCTTGTCTCAGCTCTACAATATGCATGCGTAGTCGGTGTAATCTGGATCAATACAGTTAGGGTATGTCGAAAAACTCCTGTCTCGTTTTTTAAAAATGCAGTTTAAATGCAGCTTCAAATGGCTCTAAACAATCCCAGTCAAGGAAAAAGGGTCTTACGATCGGTCATTGTTGAAACAAATTAACAATTTATTTACTTTTTAACCTCAAACGCTTGTCTTGTCTAAGTCTGCGTGAACTCTGTTTCTTTCCGGTTCAATACGATTAATACAGTTAGGGTATGTCGAAAAACTCCCATGTTGTTTTCTTCCCAACTTCAAAATCGCCCTACATCTCTGCAGAAGTACCAACCCAGTGATTAAAAAACTGAACATGCAGAGAAGATCGAACGCCCTTTACAAAAAAAAGGTAAAACAGTGATGTAGGACTCTGACGTTGAAGAAGAAAACGAGACGGGAGTTTTTCGACATACCCTAACTGTATTGATCCGGATTACACAGACTACGCATGCGTATTGTAGAGCCGAGACAAGATGAGCATTTGAGGTTAAAAAGTATATAAATTGTCAATTTGTTTTGAAAATGACTGATCATTTTGGTAGATAAGACCCTTCTTCCTCGGCTGGGATCGTTTAGAGCCATTTGAAGCTGCATTTAAACTGTATTTTGGAAGATCAAACTTTGGGGCACCATTAAAGTCCACTATATGGAGAACATTCCTGAAATGTTTTCCTCAAGAAACATAATTTCTTATTGAAAGAAAGGCATGAACATCTTGGATGACAAGGGGATGCGTAAATTATCTGTACATTTTTGTTCAGGAAGTGAACTTCTGCTTTAATTTCTGTGTCTGTGATCAATATTTATTAGGATTTGATGACTGATGATCTGAAAAATTCAAAAATAGTTCAAACTATTAAAAAGAATAGTTGAACATAAGTTCACAAACAAAATCTATTGTTTAAATTGACAAAGAAAACACTCTAATAGCACTGTAAAAGTAGTCTAATCGATTTCTACATCCCAAACGTTCTGACGCTAGGTTTTTGTAAGCAAAATATTCAGTTATTATTCAATGTCATAATGGTTAATTTTCGTGAGGCAATATGCTAACAGGTTAATCATGCTAAAAATATGCCAACAACATGCTAATCATGCTAGCAACATGTTAAACCATGTTATCAATGTGCTAAATCCTGCTAGCAACATGTTATAAACATTTATCTAATCTATCTGAACTTTCACAGTTCAAGCTTTTACAACTTATTCAAACTTTCAGACAAGGCTTTTTCAAGCCAACTTAATTTGAAAACTACTCATCTAGTTGTCAGTGTTGTGCTACATTTTTGTGGGAATTGTAATACATTTTTTTTCAAGGATTAGAGAGTTTTGTAAATCTTTTGTAACAATGTAAAGGTATTTACTTTCATTTTTGATTAAATTTCATGCATCCCTGCTGAATAAAAGTATTAAAGAGATAGTTGAACTGTTTGGTTGCTATTATTCATCAGAATATCTTCTTTTGTGTTCCACAGAAGAAAGAAACTCATACAGGATTGGTACAATGTGAGGATGAATGATGACAATTTTCATTTTTAGGTGAACTATTCCTATAATTAAACAGTAGTGCATATTTAAACATATATTAATAATATATGATTATCATAAACAGTTAGCTAAAGTTCTTCTGTGTCTTTTATGGAAGAAAAGTCATATGGATGTATACACCACGACAGAATTCAATCAGAAGACAGTTTTCTTTTAACTACTGTTGTCACTCTATTGTCTAAATTAATTCACGTCCCCAATGACTTTCACGTCCTAATCAGTGTGAGTTCACCACTTTTATATCTTTCCCCAAAGCCACCGAGAGCCTGCTCACATAAACCTCGCTGGACGGGTCCGTTACATAAGCCCCAAGCCCAGAACCCGCACAATCACTGCCATTGTTACCCTTGGCCTGCAGCCCCATGCCCAGTCACACGTTATTAAGGGGGAAGTCTGGAGGATAAATGAGTTTCAAACTGCAGTCGCTGTTACCTGCTGGTTACTTGATGTGTCACGTGTTGCGTGTGAGACGAGGTGATGGGGGAGGACACATCTGCATGTTAGATATAGTTTGTGGTTAGTTTATAGAGCACTTGTGAAAGTACTTCTGCTGTAATCAGCCATCTGAATATAAATAATGGCCGAGTTAATCTTGTGCTATGGTCAAGCGGCCGCTACCGTACAAAGTGGGTCTAATTAAAGGCATTGATGCAAAGAGCAGACAGTGCTGGCGTAGTCTAAAAAGCACTCAGCTGAGCTGGTGGGCGGAGGGAGGGGTTGTACGGAGGCTGAAAGAACAGACGAACAAAAGCATCGAGTTCAATTAGGTCTTAAGATTTTAGGGTTTCAATAGTTTACATCAAAGACATGGGAAAAATTAAGAATGGAGTTTTGAACTCAAACTAAAGGAGATTATAAGTTATTATTATGATTTTTGATTGTGATTTCCAAAGAAATTAATACTTTTTATTTAGTAAGGATTAATCTGATCAAAAGTGAAGTAAAATACATTTAAAATGTTACAAAAAAATTGTATTTTCAAAAAAAAATGCTGTTCTTTTGAACTTTCTATTAGAGGAAAAGGTATTATGGTTTCCAAATGACATCCTTCAATCTTTCAGAAATCATTGTAATATGCTGATTTTACGCTAAAGAAACATTTCTTATGACCTTCAGACTTTTCTAAAGTTAGTTATTATATCTTTTCTAACTGATCCGTATTATGGTTTTCGTTAAACGGGAGATCAAAACTGTGAAAAGTCCCATAGACTTTCATTGAGAGGGTAAAAACTTTTGCACAATAAGACTTAGAGTGTTTACGCTGTCTGTTTTTAGCAAAGCTTGATGACTATCATAGAAAACATGCTAACTCATGCTAGCAACGTCCTAAAACATGTTAGCAATGTGCTGATAACAACATCACAATCATGCTAAAAATGCTAGCAACATGTTAATCATGATGGAAACATGCTGGCAACATGCTAATCATGCTATAAACATGCTAAAAACAGGTTCATTACATTAAAAACAGGTTAATCATGCTAAAAACATGCTAGCAACATGCAAACAACATGTTAAATCATGCTAGCAATGTGCTAAATTACGCTAACAACATGTTATCAACATCTATCTAATCTACCCTGCTAAAAAAAGCAAACATTACAAACCAACTTTTAACCATTTAAACCTTTAAAAAATGTTTTTCTGTAGTGTGTTTTGGGACATATTCCATTAGCATTAATTGGTTTTAAAAAGCCACCAATAGAAGGTGACCAGTTACCATTGGTGTGTTAAATTATACTAGCAACGTTTTCAACATGTATCTAATCTATCAATCTAAATCATTATTGTAAGTCAATATGAGATCATAAGTCCAATTTTTAAAAGAAATTAATACGTTTTATTTAGTAAGCATTAAACTGATCAAAAGTTAAGGAAAATACATTTAAAATGTTACAAAAAATAAAACTTTCAATAAATGCTTTTTTTTTTTAACTTTCTATTAGAGAAAAAGGTATTATGGTTTCCAAATGACATCCTTCCATCTTTCAGAAATCATTGTAATATGCTGATTTTATGCTAAAGAAACATTTCTTAAGACCTTCAGACATTTCTAAAGTTAGTTATTATATCTTTTCTAACTGATCCTTCTTACGGTTTTCGTTAAACGGGAGATCAAAACTGTGAAAAGTCCCATAGACTTTCATTGAGAGGGTAAAAACTTTTGCACAATAAGACTTAGAGTGTTTACGCTGTCTGTTATTAGCGAAGCTTAATGACTATCATAGACAACATGCTAACTCATGCTAGCAGAAACATGTTAAAAACATACTAAAAGATGTTATCAATGTGCTATTCATGCTAAAAACATGCTAACATGTTAACAACAAGCTAATCATGAAAGCAACCTGGTAGCTACATCCCAATCATGTTAGAAACATGCTGGCAACATGCTAATCATGCTATAAACCTGCTAACCACAGATTAATTATGTTAAAAACATGCTAATCATGCTAGCAACATGCTAACAGGTTAACCATGCTAAAAACATGCTAGCAACATGTTATCAACATCTATCTATTCTAC
Source organism: Cirrhinus mrigala (assembly GCA_036247105.1). NCBI lineage: Eukaryota > Metazoa > Chordata > Actinopteri > Cypriniformes > Cyprinidae > Cirrhinus > Cirrhinus mrigala. The sequence goes on from CM070030.1 coordinate 15,238,995, forward strand.
CCTGCTGAAAAAAAGCAAACATTACAAACTATAAACTTTTAACCATTAAAACCTTTAAAAAATGTTTTTCTGTAGAGTGTTTTAGGACATATTCCATTAGGATTTATTGGTTTTAACAAGCCACCAATAGAAGGTGACCAGTTACCAGTAGAGACCATTTTTTTCAGCACGATATATTGTCAATATGAGATTATAAGTGATTATGATTTTTTTTTATAGAAATGATTATTTTTTTATTTAGTACGCAATAAACTGGTTAAAAGTTAAAAAAAATACATTTATAATGTTACACAAAATTCTATTTTAAATTAATGCTGTTCTTTTGAACTTTCTATTTATCATAGAATATTGAAAAGAGTATCATGCCTTCCAAATATTAAGCAGCACAACTGTGTTCAACAATGATATGATAATAAGAAATGTTTCTTGAGCACCATACCAGCATATTAGAATGATTTCTGAACAATCGTGTGACACTGAAGACGGAAATAATAATGCTGAAAATTCAGCTTTGCATCGCAGGAATAAATTACATTTTAACATACATTAAAATAGAAAAGTGTTATTTTTGTATTGTAATAATATTTTATTGTCTTTACTGCATTTTTGATCAGCCTTGGTGAGCATAAGATATTTCTTTAAAAAAAAAAAAAAAAAACTGTTTTCGAACAAAAACTTTGAAAACTTAAAAGTAAAAAAGTAAAACTTAGAAAAGTAAAACACATCTTTGCAACAAGCCACATGATTTAAGGTATCTTTCTTGTCTGTAACCCAAACTTTGCAGGGTGAGTTACACGCCAGACCCTAATAAACACCGCTTATGTGTTTGTTCAAATCACTAAGCTTGCCGTAGTAACTACCACTAATAGTTTAGAAACAACAGTTCAAATGGAGATTCCCACCATGTATGTTTATGTGTGTGCTTACCTCCCAGCCCTCAATATGAGACTGCCACTCTTCCAGCACTTCCAGCTTCTCCATCTGCCTTTTAGCCTCATTGATACTGGAGCAAACGGCTTTCATCACTTGTAGCGACTCCTGCACCATCAAGTAGTCGTTGTGTTTCTTTGGGGTTCTTTTCAGCAGCTCCTAAACATCCACAGAGAACAAAAACATCAAGCGTTACATAAAAAGAAAGTGGTATAATTACAACAAAACACGATCGTATCGCGAACAAGTACACAGCGAACTTAACTTTGAAACAAAGCTTGACATTGACTGATGGAATTACCAAAACTAGTGGCTATGTTTTCTGAAGAATTATAGCTAAAACTGTGTTTGTGGTATGTTCAATGTTCTTGCTACTGCAAGACGGGGTGTGTTGAGGAAGATGCTAATCTCTAAACCAAGCCTAAACACAAGTGTTCTGCCTCATCAGTTTAATTCTGCCGCTCACATTTACATGTCTAAGATATCTGAGCAACCACAGATGCCTATCGCTGGTATTTAGCGAGAGGGGCCGTGGCGGCTCTGACTGTGAGAAGCTCAGTGAATACGCCAGAAATTATGGTCTTATTACATGAGCTAGTGCTTTGTTTTTACAGTAAATGGTTTAAATATAATGTTTTGGGTTAAAGAACAGCCACGAAACATTAGCTATGGCCCTGGCAATAGATGAAACTAAGAGTGTACATAATCGCTTGTAAAATTGCTGTTGATTTTCCATGTAAATGTACAATATAATTTGTAACACTCTGACTTTCCACCAAAAACATGTAGTTTAGTGTTTTACTAGTTAATTTATATTTGAGCTGTGAGGGTGACAATGCTGGAAAATGGTGCCAAAATGTATATATTACAAAATATAATATTAAAAAGTGTATAAATCACTCATTTTTCTAAAGCAACATTGTCCAACAGCGACACCATCAGGTAAAGTTTCAGCGAGAGTCCACATCTCTTTCGTCTCCCCTGAGGCCACTGAATTTTAACAGACCCCCTAAAGCGTGTGGTGAATTTGGTGGGGGGTAATTGAGAATGAATGGGGGAAAGTCACATGAGAGGAGACAGTGCCTCCATCGCGATATGATTGGAAACAACTGGTTATGATTGGCTGTGATTGGTTCATGCGATAAATCCCGCCTCTTGTGTGTGTGCACAATCTAAACTATTTTCAGAATTGCTAGTAAATTTCAGAAATAATTGAAATTGTGCTCAGGCTGTAATTTACCTCCTGGCTGGCTCGCCACAAAAATTTATATACACTGCAACAGGTTATTACTATATAACACAATACTATATTACACCAACCAGATGTCTATATGGGACTAGGTTTGACTCTTAGTAGGATATAAATTAATTTTGGGCTAGTTAGTATGAAACCAGTTAACAGCCTGCACATTTTTACACACAAAAATTAAATAAACTATTTCGAAAAAAAAAAAAATGTCAATGAGGTAAGGAAAATTTAATGTTGAGTCCAAGTTGTTCAATAATGAGTCCAATAAATAAATAAATAAAGGTAGAAAATATCTCAAAGTCCTTTTGGTTCCTTTGTTATCCGTAAGCAACATACTGAATTTAACTACATTTTTAAGTAGAGACTGAAATAGCATTTATTTGCAAAATAATGCAAAGTACTCTGATAATAAGTTACCAATGCATTTCTAAGTTTCAAGTTTAAGCACGAATCTAATGTTAACATTTTATTTTATTTTAGCTTTATTTCAATTACCGAAACTATCTTTAATAATAACAACAATACTGGTCTTATGGACCCTATTTGTGATACTTTATGGTGCTCTCTTGCCTCCCATGAGCCCATTGAGTTTTAACAGATCCTCTAAAGTGTGTGGTGAGTTTGGCGGGGGGAAATTGAGAATGAATGGAGGAAAGTCACGTGAGAGGAGGCAGTGCCTCCATCGTGATATGATTGGATATGACTGGTTATGCTTGGCTGTGATTGGTTCATGCGATAAATCTTGCCTCTTGTGTCATTTTCCATGTTCGCGAATCAGTCTGAATGAAAAATGTAATGGCATTAATGGAAAGACTAATTTAAAAAAGTAAGTAAACAATTTACACACTTAGATATAACTACTTTGTTACGTCAATATAAGAATGTCTAAAAAAAAGTCTATAGTTGATAGAGTTGATGTCTATAATTTCTACTCACTCTCAGGATTAATGGGTATTTACAGATCCTCTGGATTGGAGCAACCAGGTAGCCCTCCAAAGGAACCTCTGTGTTCTTCCTGCCGCCCAGCAACATGCAGTTCTTAAGAGATAAACAAGCAAAAGAAGTCATAAAATGACAGAAATTCCCCTGTGCGGTGTTTAATAACACTCTATACTTGAATTCGAGAGGGATGACATGTTTCCCCTCAAGGTCACAGCTATAAAATTGCCATTAAATCAAATTCAATTACAGCTGTATTGCCAACACAGAGAGAGTTCAAAGACTTAGGAAGCAGTAAATCTAAAAGCGCTCACAATCCTACCGTACAGGTTACTACCATTATCCTTTCAAGAACACCAGAGGTTATATTTCTGTTTTTATATTAACACATTTATTTATAAATGTTAAAAAATACACAATTTTATATTTCCAGCGTAAATCCACAACATTAAACCTTCAGAAATGTGGGTGTGCAGCTTGTCTTTTAAAATATGTATGTATTGTAGTGTTATAGAGGGGTCAGTGCTTGCATTACATTATGAAGACGTTGAAGGACACTCCTGTCAGCTCAGCCAGAGGAAATGAATTTGTGTCGGACTCTCCAAGGAGCTCCAATGTATCACAGGAGGTCATAAGATATAGTATTACAAACATATGCCACCAGGCCCTCAGTGTTAGACCTGACCTTGGCCCTGTCCTACCCATTACTGAGCTCTCCCTCCACGGATAGGAATAGGAAATGTGGCCAACAAAAAACATCTTTATTCATGTGTTTTAAAAATAAAAATAAAATAAAGTTTCTAAACATTATAAATCAATTGATGAAAAAATGACCTATAAGCAACTAAAAAAATATTTAACTATTATTTAATTAAACTGTAGCCTTTTACTCTGATTACTTGTGCAGCCCTAACTTCTCTTGTAAAAACTGTGGAACCTAGTAGACATGAATATTGTAAATTCACACAAAAATAATATATGGTGCAACAAGCAACAAGTGTCTTACCAGCAAAAGTGTGCGTACTGTCCTGATCTTATTGAGCTCCAGCAGAAGCCTCTGGGCTTTCTCATGATTCCCACAGTACTCGTCGTAAATCTGAAACCTTCCTCTCTGAGGAGATACAGAGACACAAAGACACAGGCAGTCACATACAGGAGGCCAGCTCTGCTAAGCTCCTTTGAAGCTGCATATGACTAACGGTTTCTGAGATTTCACTCCTCATGCCCTTCAGCGTCTCTAAGGTTTTACCCAGAGGCAGAAGGAAGACTGTCGGACCGATTGCTAGCACAACAAAGTAGTGCCTCAATCCTAAAACCACAACGCAGTGTTGTCATTCAAAGCACCCCTGAAGCATTCTACCCTCACAAACATAAAATGACCCAAAAAACTACTAAAAATATTATATAATTCAGAAAAAAAAAATGTAAACAGTCTGAGCTACTGCACTTTCCCAGTCTGAACTGTTGGCGGATTTTGAAGAGGTTTTGGGCACTTTTCAGCCTGTCAGGTTGGGAGTATAGCTTAAACCAGCTAAGACCAGCTTAAGCCGGGAAGGTTTTTTTTTCAACAGGCATGTGTGTAATACAGGGAGAAAAAGAGAGAGTGTCAGACAGAGACTCACAAAGTGCAGGAAGCAGCGTCCCACTTCATGATACGGGTTGGGGTCGGGCTGCAGAAGCTCTTCAACCATGCAGAGGAAGTCCCTGTGCACAGACAGGATCTCTTCCAGGTTAGAAAACAGCACCTGTGGGGCGAACGCATGGAAAGATTGACTTACTGACTGAGGGACGTTGTCTGGATCTGGAAAGCCAACGATGCACTGCCAAAACTAAGAAGGAAAAATGTCTGGAAGTGACTCCAACAGTGCATGCAACTCTCCTTTAAATATATGAATATTTTTGGATTAGACAGCAAAACTAATATCAAACTTTAAATAAATATAGCACAAAAAATGGTAGGTGTCAAGGTATTAAACAAACTATAAAACTAAATATAAAACCTAAGACAATTATTAAGATATTTATTTTTATATTTTACACCTAATACAATCGCATTCAGACATTTTATGTCTCTTAAAGAGATAGTTCTCCTAAAAATGAAAATTCTGTCATTGATTACTCACCTAATTAATAACAGAATTTTCATTTTTGGGTGAAATGTCCCTTTAAATGTCCAAAAATCTTTTGCTCTATATAGAAAAAAAGCCAACTGTGTGTTGTATAGTCCAGATATTTAAGAACCCTGACCTCTGAATGACCTTTGGAGAGTGAGAATCCCGCACAAATGTCCTCAGACATGGATGTTCATATGTGCTCTAAAACATGCAAAAAGCAATCTGAGCTTGTTTACATGACTCACTCCACTGTTCTGTCCCAGTGAGAATGCACTGAGTTTATTGTCACACACCACTAACCATGCTGAACATTTTGTTCATTGTTTACAACCGTTTGGTTCACCCATGGACCTACCCTTAAAGAAATAGAAATAATAATTATGCAAATTCTGTCAGTTGGCTCACTCTCATGTCTGGCACATCATGATTCATCAGGAGAGAACCAATGATGCTTGATGTCGCTGATGTCAAACCTGGTGCAACGTTGTGGAGTAAGAACTACAGCAACATATAACAACTTAAATTTTGATCTGTTCCTCACACAAATCTATTGTACAACATTAAATGATGTACAATACAGTGCACACAGCTATTTTATTTTTTATATTTTCATATTATTTCTTATATTAATAATGTCATGTGCGTTTTCTCATTTTTTTTATATTATACTATACTATACTATATATTTTTTAGTTCTGTTTTAGTAATTTAAGTACTTCAAATTTCAGTTACATTGAAAAAAATGGTGAAGGATTTACCTCTAAACTATTTTAGTTTAGGAATTGCTAGTACGTTTCACAAATAATTGCAAGAAACAGCAAGCAACATACTGAATTTAACAAATTTTTTTTTGTATTTCTCAGTATTTTTACCATAGTTCCATAGTTTCAGTACTGGTATCAGTATCGGTACACACACAGCACATTTCGTTTTAACATTGTAACCTATCTCAATATCTGAAATACTCACTTTGCTTAATCACTTTTCAAAATTTTACAGAAAATAATAGAACATCTTACAAATTACCTCCTGGCTGGCTCGCCACAAAAAGGTAACACTGTAACAGGTTATCACTATACAACACAATACTATATTACACCAATCAGATGTCTATATGGGGCTAGGTTCGACTCTTAAGAGGACAGAAATTAATTTTGGGCCAATTGGTATGAAATCAGTAAACAGCCGGCACACTTATTACACACAGAAATTAAATGAACAAATACTAAAGGACAGAAATTAATGTATAGATGTCTCAACACAACAATGTCAATGAGGTAAGGAAAATTTAATGTTTTGAAAGGTACAAAATGTCTCAAAGTCCTCTTGATTCTTTTGTTATCCGTAAGCAACATACTAAATGTAACAAAATTTTCAAGTAGAGACTGAAGTAGTATTTATATGCAAAATGTACTCTGATAATCTTCATTTTTTTATAACTTTAAAAATGTTACCAAGGCATTTTTAAGTGCTTTGGTAAGTTCTAATGTAATGCTCTAGCAAATCCAAATCTAAATCTAATTTTATTTTAGCAAATTACCAAGAAATAGCAAATTGTTTTTAATAATAACAACAATACTGGTCTTATGGACCATATTTATGATACTTTGCGGTGCTTTTTGTCATTTTTTGAAGCTTATTTCCTTATACTGTACGGAAAAGTTCAGCCTGGGTATTTCACTAAATATATTTTTGTTTCTCGTTGTCATCGAGTTTTTGAAAGCTATTTCTATACAGTTTCGAAATAGAAATTCAACTGGTTAGAATTTGTTATTCAGGTTTGGAATGACATAAGAGTGTTTAAATGACCATTTTCATTTTTAATAATCTATTTTTTTTTTTCTTTAAGTCTTGAGATTTTAATTGCCTTAAAACCGATACTTCATACTATTTTAACTTAGGAAATTCATCATTTTTAATAATCTATTTTTTTTTTCTTTAAGTCTTGAGATTTTAATTTGCCCTTAAAACCGATACTTCTAAACTATTTTTACTTAGGAACTGCTAGTAAATTTCACAAATTATTGCAAGAAACAGCAACCAGCATAGTGAATTTAACTAAATGCTCTCGTTATTTCTCACTATTTTTTTTATAATAACAACAATACTGGTCTTATGAACCATATTTGTGATACTTTATGGTGCTTTTTGTCATTTTTTGAAGCTTATTTGCTTACACTGTATGGAAAAGAGCAGCCTGGGCATTTTACTAAGCATCTCCTTTTGTGTTTCATGGAAGAAAAAAAAGTCATACAGGTTTGTATAGTTATAGTTAATTTTTAATTAACTATTCCTCTAACTATTTATTTATTTATTCATTCATTTATGTTTGGACACTTGAATTTGAAACTAAAAACAATACTTCTAAACTACCAATAGTAGTTACCAATGGTGTGCCCAAAACTCACCTTGACAGTTTCCTCTGTGATATTCTTATCAATTTTAGACACAGCATACTGATTGAGGCGATGAAGAAGTACCTGTTAGGGACACAGGAAAGAGAGGAATGTAAATATTCAGAAAACAGGCCAAACTGTCTTCCTCCAGCACACAGTCATCCGTCTGAGAAAGACTGAGTTGAATATCCAATTGCAGCAAGCTGGATGAAGAGGCCCTGACCGACCAAAACTACAGCAAACCGCAGCCAACACTAACGATCCAACATGAAATCCAATTTTACCTCCGGATCACAGACAGCAGGGAATACATAACAAATGCGATTTACAACCTTGCCAAGGAGAAGGAGAAAGATGCCACAATACCGGGGATCTGACAAAACAGGACTTGAGATAAAAACAACAGGAAGCGTGACTGCATTTGTGACCAGAAATAATGAATACAGTAAATCTCAAGCACTGAGGCTGACGAATGAGGCTGCAAGAAGGACATTTAAGTAAACACAAATAAATCCTATCACATGGTAAGATCTCTGTTTGGAGCGGAGAATGCTGAGAATGCTTATCTGAATCACACCTGCTTTTTCTATTATAAAACAGCCTGAGATAATTGTGCTGTCATGTCTGGATTATAAACGTCTCAAATATAGATAAATAAGTGTGCTATCTTAGTTGTGGTTGTACGTCTTGTTGATTTGTTAATATGAGCGAGGCAAAGGCTGTCAGAAGCTCATTCAGAAATATTTGGTTTGCTAAATATGCATGCTAAATACATGGTACATGTTCAAACAGACTGAAAGAACATCCTGCATCACAAATTCAGCACTTTTGAATTGCTTAGAGGTTTATGATAACACAGTTCACATGCTAATTCAGTTCTCCATGTTTTTAAACACAGTTCAGGTATAATATTGCAAAGAAACATTGCCAAAATTACAATACTTTTTCTCATTGTCTCAAATCACAGTATGAGAGCTTTAAGAAAGCTGTGCTTTTTTAAGATTTATTTTGGTGAATCAGGTGAATCAGTTCAAGCTCACTGATTCAATGATTCAGTGATTCATTACACAAAAGTACTCACAGAAGTCTCCAGGTGGTACAGTTTCCAAAATGTTTTAATAAAAATACAAGTAAATAAGTAAATATTCCTGTGTATTACGAAACTGGAACACATACATAGCATCCAAAAGAAGTCACTAAAATATTTTTATGTTTTTAAGTCTCTTATGCTCACTAAGACTGCATTTATTTGATAAAAATCCACTAAAAAGAGTACTATTGTTGAATATTATTACAATTTTTTTCTATTTATTATATTTTGCAGTGTAATTAATTTTTTTCAGCAGCCATTATTACAGTCTTCCCACAGAAATCCCTCAAAAATCATTGTAATATGCTGATTTAGTGCTTCATATTTTCGTGAAAACGATACATTTTTCAGGATTCTAAAAAATAAAAAATTCTAAAGAACAGCATTTATTTATTTATTTATTACTGTCAATTGTCATCAGTTTAATGTATCCTTGCTGAATAAAGTATTAATTTCATTCAAAAATTAAAATAAATTAAATTAAATTAAATTAAATAATTCTTAAATTCTTAAATTAAATCTTTCATAAATCATTAAATCAAACATTACAATCATGTGTAAATGAAAACTATTACAGTACATTAAATTGAAAAAAATTTAAAAATTTAAAAACCAGGTATCTGATATCCTTCTTGCATTAAACATTTTGAGTGTACTATGCAATATCTGTTCAGTTGACCTTATATTTACTATGGGAAATTAAAAAAAAGAAAAAAAGCACCCTTTTAAAGTAATTTCAAATCAAATACTTGAAATACATAATTATCAAAATATATTTTGTGAAAATGCTGAAATTATTGAGATTTAATCACCCAGCACTACATTTTGGATATGTACCATGGTACAACTATGGTATTGTTTTACTTTACCGTGTCATAATATAAAAGTACCATTATTTTTTGCGTTTTGTAAAAGCAAGCAAACACTTACCTGTGAATTTTTTTTTTTTTTTTTTTTGACAGACAGTGACTAAAGCATCTAGCTGATGCTAGTAAGTCAAATGAAGTACCATCTACATTCTTTTTTCTTGATCTCTATGACTCTTCATATGGATGAAAAGATTCAAGAAGTGCTATTTCACTGAAAATGATACCTACGCAACTACCATTTAATGACAGTACAGAAAACAAGGCATTTCCTGTTAGCATATCTAACTAAATGGCTGTGCTGTAAACATCTCGTCCTCACTGCTGAGTGAGTGGGTCTACAACACCAGGTCAAATAACCAAAGAGAGGCTCTCAACCGGCAAGATAATCACATGCTAACTGAATGTGCTGATTACAAGGCCGAGAACTAACCACTTATATATTTCATCAACTAAAATTAAACAGTTCGAGAAAACACTCCAAACGAAAATCCAAACGAAAGGGCGAATAAGGAAGGTGGTAATGAAACCCGGGCTCTTGATTGCAGCCCGGCTGCGCAGCTAAAGCCTCGACGCTGATTATGTTTCTGTAGCTGTGCTCCACAGCTACACCGGCTGATTAGCAAGTCTAATGAACATGCGTGTGGAATGTAAGCGAACAGCTCCTTGCATTGGCTTGACAGGGCTGCTGGCTTGCGCTAACAACATGTAACTTCAGTTTACATTTGCATAAGGTTTCATGTCATCTGAGCTTTAGAATGTGATATGTCCCACCGCGATGAGGTTCTGCAGCTTTTAACCTTCCACAGCAAATGCTAGTCTCATTAGATTTTTGGCAAGATCAAAAAATGACTGCTTGCACTAGTGATTTAAAAGATAGTTGACCCAAAAATCTCTGGAGCACAAAAGTTTTGTGACCCTGGACCACAAAACCAGTCTTAAGTAGTATATTTGTAGCAATAGCCAAAAATACACTGTATGGGTCAAAATTTTTTTTGAAAGTGTTTCTTTTATGCCAAAAATCATTAGGATATTAAGTAAAGATCATGTTCCATGAAGATATCTTGTAAATGTCCTACCGTAAATATATCAAAACTTAATTTCTGATTAGTAATATGCATTGCTAAGAACTTAATTTGGACAACTTTAAAGACAACCCAATATTTTGATTTTTTTGTACCCTCAGATTCCAGATTTTCAAATAGTTGTATCTCGGCCAAATATTGTCCTATCTTAACAAATCATACAACATACATGGAAAGCTTATTTGTTCAAATTTCAGATGATGTATACATCTCAATTTCTTAAAAAATCTCAAATTGACTTGTTTTGTGGTTCAGGGTCACATATTTTGAAGAATGTTGGTGACCAAACAGTTTTCGGGTCCCATTGACTTCTGTAGTCTTTTTTGTCCATACTATGGAAGTCAACAGAACTCAAAAACATTTGGACACAAACATTCTTCTGTGCTCCACAGACAAAAAAGAAAGCCATACAAGTTTGAACCTACATGAGGGTGACTAAAAAAAGACAGATTTTTCATTTTTGTGATAACAGGGTGCTATGAAATCCATTTTATTTTTTCCCCAAGCTCCATTTTATTTTATTTTTTTCCCAAATTCTGTTTTCTACGTTTAAATTTTTCTGCACTCAGTTTTTTTCTAGACTCCGTTTTAATAGTTAAATTAAAAAAAATAAATAAAATACAGTACCAGTCAAAAAGCATTTCTAAAAAATTGAAATCATGAAACGTACACAATTTAACAGCAATTTATTAAAAGTTTAACAAAAATTACTTTTTAAAGCACTATGAAATATGTTGTATGTTTTCAAATTCAGTTTTATTTTGACCAAATTCTGGATTCCGTTTTAATAGTTTCATTACATTTAAATAAACAAAAAGCGTCTCTAATCAGTTGATTTTATTTTTATATTAATATTTATATTATTTTATTTCTTCCTTTTTTTTTCCAGAAATACTGTGTGCTTACATTTTTTTTGGTAACTAAAGCATTTTTCTGGTAAATAAATTCTGGTAAATACATTTTCTGGTAAATATTCCTTAAAAATAAAATTAAAAAAATGATTGTATTAGTAGTAGTAGTACTATCATTACAATCAATATATTTCTGTCATAAGTTAAACCGAACTTTTATTTTGACAGGTTGCTGTGAAGACCTTTAAGTTTCTGTTTGTATATGAAATGACGAAAGTTTTTCTCTAAGAAATGATAAAATGCTCATGAATTGACTCTCAGAGCAATTTTAGAGATTATGTTTACGCGTTTGTGTGAAAAACGCATAATGAAAACCATAAATGAAACCACGTGTCTGCGCCGTTCATTCACACAAGGACAGGAAAAACATGCAGGATTCATATTTAAATAGTATTTTTGCAGCTTAGTATTCACAGACACTAGTCCATTTCGCATTTTGATTTAAGTGTACTGGCCTCCTTTTGATTTATTCATCCAAAATTTGGCAAATTCCGTGACATTCTGCGTTATACAGTAAATTCCATATTTATAACTGGATTCCACAATTCCGTCTGTATTTTCCACATTGTCAACTATTCCTTTAAAGTTTCCTGTTTAGTCTACAGTCAGTGAAAAAAAAAAAAATGAATCCAGTACCCATCGAGAATGAGTCTTGGGTCGCTAAGGAACTTCAGGGTGGAAAGGTGGATGTGATCCAAGGAGACTGCAGGAAAAAACAGCTTGTCCCTTTTAAGGAACACCTCACAAGTATTCATTCCAAAACACTTACTCACAAACTCATGGATGTGAACCACATGCAGACAAATTCACATACACCTGCTGGCCACTGTCTTGTCTTCCTCAGCTTCAGACGGTAGGTTGCTGCAGTAAATCCAGCCTGTGTTAGACAGCCAGATGACTAAAAACGAGAGTCCTCTGAACCTGCACCGAGCCATGAAGTCATAATCACACTAATATCTTCAGCAGGGTTTCAGTTAACATTATATGGGGCTTTGAAGGGGTATATACACTACAGTTCTTAAAAGAAGTCTTGCTTAATTAATTAAAGTATTAATTTCTTTCCAAAAAATCATACTGACTTTTGAACATTATTGTCGATGTATGAATATATACTGTATGTATGTACAATTTTTGTCATTCCTTCTATTTACTGCCTCCGGGAAGCAATAAATGTATAGTTGCATGTGTGTGTTTGTATGTGTTTGAATATGTTTACGCTTTTTTCCGGCTAGGCAGACACACCGGCCGCCAAACTCCTACACAGTGGCTTGGGCTCATGCTCTGTTTACGTCTTGTGTGTATACATGCGTGTGTTGAAAATTACACAATGCCAGTCTTCATTGTATAACTTTTCAGTCACAGTTAGACGCCATTCAGTGGCCCTGCCTGTTTCGTTATGACAGACCACACCACTTACAGTTACGTAATACTAAACTGGAGCATCTCATCCAAACCTTGAATGTTACGAGTACGGGAGGAATAGCTTTCAATGAATAGCTGTCAAAAATCAATGACAGGTTTGTTCGCAAGATCTCTGACACAAATCATTTCACCTCCTACTACAACTTATGTATGACAGCTGATTGACAGCCGTAGAATATAGTCATGAAGGATAAATGTACACTTCTCCAACAACACAAGAAAAAAACCTAGAAATCAAACTCAAATCTAAATTCAAAATGAAAACTACAAGGTTAGGGATGCAGTGATTTTACTATTATGGTTGATAAAGATCTTATCTGATATCGGATAATTACTTTCCTGTTATTGTGTAAAAGATTAACCTAAAATGGGTGTTAGATATGGAAGCCTGTTTCCTCCACTGAATAAAATTTAATTGTGACTTTTTATCTCGCAATTCTGACTTTATTTCTCACTATTGCGAGTTTATATCCCGCAACTGTGCCTTTATATCTCACAATTACGACTTCATTACTCACAATTGCGAGTTTACATCTCACAATTCTGAGAACAATGTCGGAATTGCGTGTTTATATCTTGCGATATCTCATAACTGCAAGTTTATATCCTGCAATTTTGACTTCATATCTTGCAATTCTGACTTTATTTTTTGCAACTGCAATTTACATCTCACAATTCTGACTTTATATCTCACAATCTTGACTTTATTTCTTGCAACTGCGAGTTTATATTTCACAATTCTGACTTTATTTCTTGTAATTGTGAGTTTATATCCCACAATTTTGACTTTTTTTCTCACAACTGCAAGTTTCTATCTCACAATTGCAAGAAAAGAAGACAGAATTGCAAGATGTAAACTCGCAAATGAAAAAAAAGTCAGAATTGCAAGACACAAACATGCAATTCTGACTTTATATCTTGCAATTCTGACTTCGTTGCTTGCAATTGCAAATTTATATCCCGCAATTCTGACTTTATATCTCACAATTCTGACTTTATATCCTGTAATTTTGAGTTTATATCCTGCAATTCTGACTTTATTTCTTGCCATTGTGAGTTTATATCCCCCAATTCTGACTTTATTTCTTACAACTGCGAGTTTATATCTCACAGTTGACTTTATTTCTCTATTTCTCACGAGCTTCTATCTCGCAACTGCAAGAAAAAAAGTCAGAATTGCGAGATGTAGGCTCGCAATTGCAAGAAAAAATCAGAATTGCAAGACACAAGACAATTCTGACTTTATTTCCCGCAATTCTGACTTTGTTGCTTGCAATTGCAAATTTATATCCCGCAATTCTGACTTTATATCTCACAATTCTGACTTTATTTCCTGTAATTTCGAGTTTATCTGCAAGAAAAAGTCAGAATTGCAAGACACAAACATGCAATTCTGACTTTATTTCCCGCAATTCTGACTTTATATCTCACAATTCTGACTTTATATCCTGTAATTTCGAGTTTATATCCTGCAATTCTGACTTTATTTCTTGCAATTGTGAGTTTATATCCCACAATTCTGACTTTATTTCTCACAACCGTGAGTTTATATCTCACAATTGACTTTATATCTTGATTTCACACAAGTTTCCATCTCGCAACTGCAAGAAAAAAAGTCAGAATTGCGAGATGTAAACTCGCAATTGCAAGAAAAAGTCAGAATTGCAAGACACAAACATACAATTCTGACTTTATTTCCCACAATTCTGACTTTATATCTCACAATTCTGACTTAGTTTCTTGCAATTGCGAGTTTATATCGTGCAATTTTGACTTTATTTCTTGTAATTTCAAGTTTATATCCTGCAATTCTGACTTTATTTCTCTCAATTGTGAGTGTATATCTCACAATTCTGACTTTATTTCCCGCAATTCTGACTTTATATCTCACAATTCTGACTTTATTTCCTGTAATTTCGAGTTTATCTGCAAGAAAAAGTCAGAATTGCAAGACACAAACATGCAATTCTGACTTTATTTCCTGCAATTCTGACTTTATATCCCACAATTCTGACTTTATTTCTCACAACCACGAGTTTATATCTCACAATTGACTTTATATTTCGATTTCACACGTTTCCTTCTCACAACTGCAAGAAAAAAAGTCAGAATTGCGAGATGTAAACTCACAATTGCAAGAAAAAGTCAGAATTGCAAGACACAAACATACAATTCTGACTTTATTTCCCACAATTCTGACTTAGTTTCTTGCAATTGCGAGTTTATATCGTGGAATTTTGACTTTATTTCTTGTAATTTCGAGTTTATATCCTGCAATTCTGACTTTATTTCTCTCAATTGTGAGTTTATATCTCACAATTCTGACTTTATTTCTCATAACTGCGAGCTTATCTCACAATTGACTTTATTTCTCTATTTCTCACAATTACAATTTTCTAGCTCGCAATTGCAAGAAAAAAAGTCTGAATTGCAAAATACAAACATGCAATTCTGACTTTATTTTCCACAATTCTGACTTTATACCTCGCAATTATGACTTTATTACATCTCACATTTCTGAGAAAAGAAAGTCAGAATTGCGAGACGTAAACTTTCAATTGCAAGAAAAGTCTGAATTCTGAGATATAAACATGCAATTCTGAGAAGAAAAAAAAAGTAATGAGTTTAAATCTTACAATTCAGACTTTTTTCTCACAATTTTGAGTTTATATGGCACAATTCTGACTTTATATCTCGCAATTACGACATTATTTCTCGCAATTGCAAGAAAAAAAGTAAAAATTGCGAGATGTAATCTCACAGTTGCAAGAAAAAAAGATAAAAAAATAATAAAATTCCCAATAACCTTTTTTATTTTTTATTTAATGGCAGAAACAAGCTTTCATATTAATGAGCATGCACATGATTTAGAAAATATCTAATTTATGCAAAATCTACTCCTTTTCCCTTTTTCTGACTTCAGTGCCCTGTTACTAATCCTGAAATTCTGAAAGGTAACCAAAGCACTACTACAAGGTCACAGGCTGGAAATACCGCATGACGTCTGCGGTCAATCACAGGTACCGTATACTTTCGTGCCGGCAGAAATGCAGACACTCTCCATTCAAAACATAATTCTGTGAATAGCTTCTTTGTTCAGTGATGATCCACTGATTCTCTGTTTTGTGGTAATTGGGCCAAGCTCTAATTCAGTCTGTGAAAGAAAACATTCAGAGCCTGCTGGATCCACCAAGACTAAAGAATTTAAAGTCTGAATATTTTATGGAAGAAAACAAAAAGGATAAAGATATTCGCAATTATTAATAAACTCTTTCACATAGTTAACTGTAAGACAAATATAGTCAAGACAGTACGTAACTACATCTACTGGTACCAAAATATATATTTTTAACCATGAATAATAATTATTAAATCTATACACAATAAATATAAATTATTTATTTTAATTTTTAATTTTTGTATCTACTATTAAAATTAATTATTGTTCATTATTAAAGGACACACACTCTCCCACAGTCATTCATTTTTCTTTTCTTCCAGACAGATGATGAACCAAAGTCTGGGCCCAGCCTCCTCCTTCACATACCCACACCAGGGCGTCTGAGGAAATGGCCTGTGCTTTTCTTCCTGTGGAGGAAAAACTCAATTTACCAGGGCCTATTTCTGCACAACATCAACAAAGCCTGCATGCCATGAGGCTTTGTGACAGTGTGAGACTTAATACCAAATTCGGAGAAAGACAGCACGAGCAACAAAACACTTTTCACAGAGGATCCAAAGACGAGCATAAAACAAGCCTGTGTTTTACAGTGGCTAATAACACCATCAGGATCCGCAGACCCCAATGGGAAACATCCACAGGAAACGCTTACTATAAATACATGCCCTAAGAGCTAACATGCTGGTTTGGGACATGCTAAAAACCCATGTGTGCATGGACTTTGTTATTATTAACAAAGGCAAGGCCGTTTTTCAATATATGCTTTCTTCCACAAACGCCCACCTGTCTAGGAGCATGTAACCGCTTTATAATGCATATTCAACCTCAGACAGTAAGACAGCATAAAGCACTACACCCTGCATCTATAAGGCTTTTGGACGCTGGTTTTCAACATGAGACTGGGTATTCATTATGGCTGGTAACAGATTCCAAAAAGAATTGAATCCAAATCATTCAATTTCAAAGTTTGGAATCAATTCATGGTTTGGAACCAAGTTTTGAATCGATACCATCAAAGAGAATCAACTTGTTTTTAATAACCTTTTCAATTCAATAAAGCTAAATCAATCCGACGCACTGGTCATGCTTTGGATTTTTTATTTGATTAACTAAAAATCAAAATCAGTTCATAGAAGTCACTGTGAATTAGACAACACAAATCATGCTATACGTTTTTGATTACTAAAAAGAAACAGTTCATAAAAGCCATACAGTATGTTCATGAATCAGAATATATTGGTCACACTGTATATTTCTGATAAACTAAAAGTAGTCATAAGAGCCATTTGTTTGTGAATCAGACTGCTTCGGTTACACTGTATGATTTTGATTCATTAAAAACAAGTTCATAGGAGTTGTTTGTTTATAAATCAGACTCAACTGGTCACACTGTATGTTTCTGATTAACTCAAAATAACCAGTTTATAGGAGTCTTTGGTTTGAGAGTCAAATTACACTAGTCACGCTGTATGTTTAGATTAACTAAAAAAAATGATTCATAAGAGTCATTTATAACTAGATAAAAAAGTTTGTCAAGACAAACCTTAAGTAAGCTTGAGAAAGCCAGACCAGAAAGATTGAAAAAGTCTGAAAAGTAAAAAAAATGTAAAAAGTTTAAAAAGTTTAAGAAGTTTAAAATGTTTTAAAAAGTTTTGAGTTTGGATGGTTTTCACTATTCAATATTTTCAATATTTTGAAGTTTTGAAGTTTGAATGCAGTCTGACAGATAGACAGATAGTAATGGTCAGGTTATAGATAGATAGATAGATAGAAAATTAACATGTTGTTAGCATGATACTAACATTATTAGCAAGTTACTAGCATGTTGCTAGCATGTTTTTAACATGATTAGAAAGTTACTAGCCTGATGCTAGTCTGTTTTTTAACATGATTAGCAAGTTGTTAGCATGTTGCTAACTTGTTTCTACTATGATTAGCAAGTTGCTAGCATGTTGCTAGCATGTTTCTAACTTGATTAGCATGTTGCTAACATGTTTCTAACATGATTAACAGGTTGCTAGCACGATTAGCAAGTTGCTAGTATGTTGCTAGCACATTTTTAACATGATTAGCAAGTTGCTAGCATGTTGCTAGCATGATTAACATGTTAATAGCATGTTGCTAGCATGTTTCTAACATGATTAGCAAGTTGTTAGCATGCTTCTAACATGATTAGCAGGTTGCTAGCATGTTTCTAGCATGATTAGCAAGTTGTTAGCATGTTGCTAGCATGATTAGCAAAGTTGCTAGGATGTTTCTAGCATGATTAACAAGTTGCTAGCATGTTTCTAGCATGATTAGCAAAGTTGCTAGCATGTTTCTAGCATGATTAGCAATTTACTAGCATAATTCTGGTTGCTAACCATGGATAGATAGATAGATAGATAGATAGATAGATAGATAGATAGATAGATAGATATTAATGGTTAGATGATAGATTGATAGATATAATATGATAATAATAATATGATAATAAATCAGACTACACTGGTTATTTCAAAGTTTGGAATCAATTCCATCAAAGAGAATCAACTTTTTTCAATAACCTTTTCAGTTCAATAAAGCTAAATCGGATTACACTGGTCATGCTGTATGTTTTTGATTAATTAAAAACAAGTTCATAGGAGTTGTTTATTTATAAATCAGACTCAGCTGGCCACACTGTAAGTTTCTGATTAACTAAAAATAACCAGTTTTTAGGAGTCGTTTGTTCGAGAATCAAATTACACCAGTCACACTGTATGTTTATGATTAGAATCAGTTTATAAAAAGTCATTTATTTGTGAATCAGACCACGCTCTTATGTTTTTGAGCCACTGAAAAGAACCTGTTCATAAGAGTCAATTGTTTATGACTCAGACTACACTGGTCATTTCAAAGTTTGGAATCAATTTTAAATTCAAAGTTTGGAATCGATTCCATCAAAAAGAATCCACTTGTTTAATAACCTTTTCAATTCAATGAAGCTAAATCGGATTACACTGGTCATGCTGTATGTTTTTGAATAACTAAAAAGAATCAGTTCATAGAAGTCACTGTGAATCAGACAACACAGATCTTGCTATTCATTTTTGATTACTAAAACAAAATAGTTAATTAAAGTCATACAGTATGTTCATGAATCAGAATATATTGGTCACACTGTATGTTTTTGATAAACTAAAAGTAGTCATAAAAGCCATCTGTTTGTGAATCAGACGGCTTCGGTCACACTGTATGGTTTCAATTAATTAAAAACAAGTTCAAAGGAGTTGTTTATTTATAGATCAAACTGAACTGGTCACACTGAATGTTTCTGATTAACTAAAAATAACCAGTTTATATGAGTCTTTTGTTCGAGAATCAAATTACACTAGTCACACTGTATGTTTATGATTAGAACCGTTTCTTAAAAGTTTAAAATCGCAAAGATTTATTTGTTAATCAGACTATACTGATCATGCTCTTACGTTTTTGAGCCACTAAAAAGAACCCGTTCAAAAGAGTCATTAGTTTGTGAATAAGAATACACTGATCACACTGTATGTTTAGATGAACTAAAAAGAACTTATTCATAAGAGTCATTTGTTTTACGAATCAGACTACACTGGTCATGCTCTATGTTTTCAAGCCACTTAAAAGAATCAGTTCATAAGAGTCATTTGTTTGTGAATCAGAATACAGTGATCACACTGCATATTTTGATTAACTAAAAGGATCCAGTTTATAAGAGTCCTTAGTTTGTGAATCAGAATACACTGATCACACTGCATGTTTAGATGAACTAAAAAGAACTGATTCATAAGAGTCATTTGTTTTACGAATCAGACTACAGTGGTCATGCTCTATGTTTTCAAGCCACTAAAAAGAACCAGTTCATAAGAGTCATTTGTTTGTGAATCAGAATACACAAATCATGCTGCATGTTTAGATTAGCTAAAAAGAACTGGTTCATAAGAGTCATTTGTTTGTGAATCAGAATACAGTGATCTCACTACATATTTTGATTAACTAAAAAGAACCAGTTCATAAGAGTCATTAGTTCGTGAATAAGAATACACTGATCACACTGCATGTTTAGATGAACTAAAAAGAACTGATTCATAGGAGTCATTTGTTTTACGAATCAGACTACACTGGTCACGCTCTATGTTTTTAAGCCACTAAAAAGAACCAGTTCATAAGAGTCATTTGTTTGTGAATCAGAATACACTGATCACACTGCATGTTTAGATGAACTAAAAAGAACTGATTCATAAGAGTCATTTGTTTGTGAATCAGAATACACAAATCATGCTGCATGTTTAGATTAACTAAAAAGAACTGGCACATAATAGTCATTTGTTTATGTTTATTATCAGACTACATTGATCACCCTCTAGTGGCTTTTTAAGCCACTAAACAGAAACAGTTCATAGGAGCCATTAGTTTGTGAATCAGAAAACAATGATCATGCTGCATGTTTAGATGAACTAAAAAGAACCGGGGGGTGTTTCATTTTTTCATGTTTTACGAAACCCCTTGGTTCATAAGAGTCATTTGTTTATGAATCAGACTACACTGGTCATGCTTAATGTTTTTAAGCCACAAAAAAGAACCAGTTCATAAGAGTCATCTGTTTACAAATCAGACTACACTGGTCATGCTATATGTTTTTAAATTGGCTTTTAAATTTGTTTATTAATTGGCTACACTGGTCATGCAGTGTGTTCTCAATTTAGTAAACAATCTGTTCATAAGAGTCATTTGTTCGTGAAACGGACTACACAATACAATACAGATCCCAAACTGACATTTATAATATAGGAGTTGCTAAAAAAAATACACACAACTGCTTAAAAATGGAAGAGAAAAATACTGATCTTGGGATTTTAAGAATCATTATCACTGTTGTTTAAATGAAGAATGTTATTAATTGAAAAATCTATCCGCTAGGCTAACCTAGCCAGGCTTCACCAGCTAAACATTAATTCTAGATCCATTCAACTATCTTCTCCAGGCAATTTTGCAGGTGAACAGCTCCAACTAAACCAGAACAAAAACAGCCAAGAATTATTCTTTTAGCTGTTCTTTTCTTGTATTTGTGAAAACCTCTATATTTTTAATCCCACTACAACTCATGATATATGAGGCCAAATGGTTTGAGGGGCATGACTGTGTCGTTTCAGCTCCCATGACCAATTGTCCAAGTGTCTCAATGGCAATCAAATGTACAGTGTAATAGCATTTCAAAGTCTGCTATTATTATATTCATAATAGCCAGTTCAGTGTTGCTGTGAGTGCATTTCAAAGCTAATTGTTATGCATCAAGGGGTCAAAATCCCATTACAGACTGGCATTTGAATACCCATGGTGACTAAGCTGAATTTTAAGCTGCGCGTTGTAAGCGCAGTCAGCATGCGTGGCACACACGACTGTGCTATTGATTCAAATTCGGTCTTGGGTTATTCAATAAAGCCAATTTTTACTGGATCTGATGCGATTGGGGATCTTGGAACCTCAGACTGGGTCGCAATTGGACGGAGGGAAAGAGAGAAAACAACTTTGTCTTTTCCTTTTGGAAATCCCTAAAGACAGCTTGAATGTCAATGAAAAGTGCCGGCCAAAAGTGCCCCCTCCAAGTGCTCTGGGATCAATGCCATCTTTGTGTATGAATGAACAGTGGCCCTCACTAACCCCTTCAGCATGCCAGTCACTCCGCTGGAGGCCGGGACTAGTTAGCGGAGCACAAGAGAAAGGGAAGATGGCACCAGCGGTCTGTCGCCGATCACAGTGGAGCCACAAAGGACAACCCTGCAAAAGGTTTGAGGTGAATCAGACTTTGGAAGGCAGCATGGAGTCTGTCAATGAATACGAATTGGGGCTTAGCTTTAAAAGCCGTACTTGCGGTTTCCCGCTCCCAGGCGGTAGCCTTTAACTGACCCGTACGATGAAACACTGCTCGCTCAATTTGTCTCCTGGGCTGGACTGTTGATTATTTGTGGAATGAATAACAAATCAGAGATAAAGAAGCACTGCAGCCAGGACTGGAAAAGAACTGACAATATCCTCAAGCTGTTTCAAGCATTAGGTATCAAAATAAGACATGATTATTATACATGCAGAGCCTAGAAATTGTGCTCAGGAAGCAAAAAGAATGTGCAATTGATACAACCTTGGTATTTCAATTATCAGTTCAATTTGAATGCAATAGGGATAGTTCACCCAAAAAATGAAAATTCTGTAATTAATTACTCACTTTTATGTCTTTCCAAACCCATAAGACGTTTAGTCATCTTCAAAACACAAATTAAGATATTTTTGATGAAATCCTAGAGCTTTCTGACCCTCAGCGCTCAATAACTAGTCAATATTGAAAATATGAAACTACAGTTTTTTTTAAAACACTGTCATCAGCAGACATGACATCTTAGAAATGGCTGGCATTTGGTATATTTCTCTCAACAATGGATTGCAAACTTAAGGCACAATTTGCAATATGCTAATCAAAACACCAGCTGTTACACCTGATGTCTTCGTCCACACAGATGCTGATGGAAAAAGAACAGAGACCTGCTTAACTGCTATGTCATGATGACAGACTTAAAATTAAGGTCTCTGACTAATAAAATGATCAAATTACCAGTGATGACTCAGAAACCAGGAGAATACGAACACACAAAGTGCGTCACAGAAACATGGCTCTAATTCATTGTGGTTTCGCCGGACATTTCATCCAGACAGAATTGTGAATGTGAACAACAAGTAAGTAGGCGGTCTCGGCTATTCTGTAAATAACAAATTGTGCATCTCAAGACATATTACTGTCTGGCAGCCTAAACGTAAACCTGCCGAGTCCTTGTTAAAATCAAATGACAGTTTTTTTTAGACAATACACCTTATTTGTGCTAGGATTTTCAAAAGCTGTGGACAGTCACGCAGCCCACCAATAACGTCAGCGGTTGGATCGGTTATGAGCAACCGGCAGTATAGCAGCCTGGCGACCTCCAGCGATAAAATCGCTGAGCAGGGTTTAACTTATGTATGTCTTTTATATGATAACCTCAAGGAAGGATGCAACTTCATTGCTTTGCCTTTACATCTTTCATATTAACTTGTCATTCAGCAGCTGTCTGCTAGCACCAGAAGTGTAAGGAGGCACATCACGGAGGAAACACTTTGATATGCTATACAGGATATTGTGGAACTCAGTCACTGTACTACACACTATGTCAGCTTTCACACAATGATTGTGAACTGTTGCCACAACAACAAAGCAAAATAACAAAGGACACCAAGGACAGACTTGATTTATACTGGCCGGTCGGTTCATTCAACACTTCCGCCAGCTCACTGTTTCTGGCCCCTCAATTTCCACGCTACCTTGTACTTGCATATACACCTTACATTGGATTTTCCTGTTTTGTACTTGAATTTCTCCATTGGGGTCCAGACATTTTAAGAAGTTCCAAGAACTGAGAAGGTTGTGAAGAATTTAGACTGATTGTCTAAATTGGGCTGCCGCTACATTAATGTAATTATATCTTCTAATATTCAACAACTATAGCTGAGGTCAAAAGTTTACATACATCTTGCAGAATCTGCAAACTGTTAATTATTTTATCAAAATTAGAGGGATCATACAAAATGGATGTTATTTTTATATTTAGTGCTGACCTGAATAAGATATTTCACATAAAAAACATTTACATGTAGTCCACAATAGCTGAATTTATAAAAATGACCTTGTTCAAAAGTTTACATAAGCTTGATTTTTAATATTGTGTTGTTACCTAAATGATCCACAGCTGTTTTTTTGTTTAGTGATAGCTGTTCATGAGTCACTTGTTTGTCCTGAACAGTTAAACTGCCTGCTATTCTTCAGAAAAATCCTTCAGATCCCACAAATTCTTTGGTTTTTCACCATTTTTGTGTATTTGAACCCTTTCCAACAATGACTGTATGATTTTGACATCCGTCTTTTGACACTGAGGACAACTGAGGAACTCATGTGCAACTATTACAGAAGGTTCAAACGCTGATGCTTCAGAAAGAAACAATGCATTAAGAGCCAGGGGGGTGAAAACTTTTTGAATTTGAAGATCTAGGTAAATTTAACATCTTCTGGTATCTTCCGTAGCTTCTGAAGGGGAATATTAAATAAAAAAAAAATATGATATTTAGGCAAAATAAGAAAAAGGTACACATCTTCATTTTGTTCAAAAGTTTTCACCCCCAGCTCTTAATGCATCGTTTTTCTTTGAAGCAGTTCACATTATCAGTGTGAACAGATGGATCTCAAAATCACACAGTCATTTTTGGAAAGGGTTCAAATACACAAAAACGCTGAAAAACCAAAGAATTTTTTAAATAACTAAATAGGGTCCATTTTGATATAAAGATGCTTGGTAGAGTTTATTCATCATGTTGCTGCAACTGCAACACTGTGGGTTGCTATGTCACGTGTCCATGGATGCCCAGTGGATGCTGACACTTGCCCACACATGCTCAATTGAAAGGCCAACTGGCCAAGCATAAATGCCTAATTCATCTCCTAACTAACAGCCCACATTAAAAACTCACAGGAGACAAAATATCGCCCCAAAAGGTCATGATGACCCATGCTTTATTCCAAAAAAAATGACCAGAAAACACCTGACAAATAGTTTCTTATTCAGCTGCTGTCTTCCAGAGCCTGATCTGAGACAGATGCCCTGGCATAGACTCTAGTCGTGTGGAGCGGCCCGTGTGCCTCCGCAGCCAGCTCTATGTGCAGGGGAAGCAGAGCACAATGTAAAAGGAGAGGAGGGGCAGGAAGGAAGGAAATCCTGCTCACGCTGACACAAAAGCTGAAGGAACTCACCGGCCAGAGCCCCTCGTAGCCCCCGTGCACTCACAAACATGACACACAAGACTGCACACCAATGTAACGGGACACGGGTGGCCGCAAGTGTAAAACAATTTCAAAAGCTCATTGTAAAACATGTATGAAGTTCACTTTATATTCATTTTGTTACTGTTGTGGTCCCGGGGGACTAAACCAATTGCTTCCCAAAAGCAAAACAATTTGAGACAACAATTTTAGAGTTAAGACCAAAACAAAATCACCTCAACAGATGTAGATTTAACTGCAACCAAATGATGGAAAGCTTTCACAGGTGATTAGACGCTTCCAACTCAATCACGGAAACAAACAACCTCAAGACCCAAACAGCAGGAAGGTCACAATTCCTCCCCACTAGCGACAACTTCCTTGTTCTTAAGCACCATCATGTAAATTCAGACTGAATGCTGAACCTCACCTCTAAATTCCCTCAGGGGCATAAAAAGGCTCTGTTCTCTTCCATGAATTGGACTGTCACTAGAATAGAAAAATGGCTGACACATTTTGCGCTCACGCTGTGCATTTGGAATGAGGCGACCTGCCCTGAGCCTCGGGGAGCTAGTTAAGCACACTGCTTAAAAACTGCTCAGGATAAGATAAAAGAAGGCCTCCGCTGGTTATAACGTCTGTCTACGGTGCATGAGAACTCCTATGACCTTACAGTGGAAAAAGAAAGCCAAACTCATTAGTAAGATTGGAATCTTAATGATCTTCCATGTAGCAAGGGGAAAACGCAACTCCGTGTAAACAAAGTATTGGGACATAATGGATGGAACATATGCAGGAGGTGAAGGCTGTAAAGATTGGCAAGAGATGGACAGAAAGCGTGTTAAAGTGTATAAGAATGCGATGCTAGCTTCTGATTGGCTGACAAAGGGAAAAGGTGATAGTAATGGTTGAGTCAACCATGTCTGCACTCTAGTTATTCTCTTTTTATACTTCCAGGGCTTCAAACCCAACATGTATGGAGTAGGGGTGTCACAATATATCGGTATTGACAATGTTTGTGATATTTAAAGGGAACCCTTTGGTTTTAATACTTGTATGGCTTAATATAACATAAATGATATCTCTTACTAAAATATGTAGTAGAAAACCTATGAAAGATTTCTGTTATTTTAAAAATCCACATTGTTGGATTTACTGGTGTTGGCGATAATCATGATATTCGCATAATAAAATATTGTTAAAGGAGAAGTCCACTTCCAAAACAAAGATTTAGGCAGTCGTAAAGAAATTATGTTTTTTGAGGAAAACATTTCTGCATTTTTCTCCATATAATGGACTGATATGGTGCCACAATTTTGAGCTTCCAAAATGCAGTTTAAATGCGGCTTCAAACGATCCCAAATGCGGTTGTAAATAATTCCAGCCAAGAAAGAAGGGTCTTATTTAGCATAACAATCGGTTATTTTAATAAAAATAATTCAATTTATATACTTTTTAATGCCAAACACTCATCTTGTCTTACTCTGCCTGGACTGTTTTTAAGACCCTTCTTCCTCTGCTGGGATCGTTTACAACCGCATTTGGGATCATTTGAAGCCGCATTTAAACTGCATTTTGGAAGTTCAAAATCGGGGCACCATCTCAGTCCATTATATGGAGAAAAATGCTGAAATATTTTCCTCAAAAAAACATAATTTCTTTACGACTGAAGAAAGAAAGACATGAACATCTTAAATGACAAGGGGGTGAGTACATCATATGTGAATCTTTGTTTTGGAAGTGGACTTCTCCTTTAACGTGTTATTTAGGGGTGTCGCAATTTACCAGTATTGTCAATATTTGAATATGAACAGTTTTCCAGTCAAACTGGGCTACTTTAACACTGTTGTAGCGGATTGTTTTTCATGTCTGCGGGTTGAAGCGATCCCAATAATGTAATATTTAGCTCCTGGAATGCTGATTTTATCAGGGGAACCCTGCCAAAAAACGTGTACTTTACCCCATGGAAAAACAGTGGACCAACTTCAAAACACAAATGGGGTACTTTTGGGCTAGTTTTGAATAGGAATTGGGCCGGTTTTATTGTGACATCCTGGCAACCCTGAGGAAATCACTTACATGGACAAAAGGATGCTCTTAAAATGAATAAATCACAGAAAGAAATGTTTTTGATGACGAAACATAATGAGAATCAGCACATGATTATAACAGTATATGGTTTATCTGTGTTCTTCAAGCCATCTCAGGTATTTTCATATGGAATAATGTATATTTATATTGCAATGATAATCGACATAGACTTTATCACTGTATGGAATACTATAAAATAAGAATCAGTTCATAGAAGGAAATAATTTCAAACACTCGAACAACACTATAAGGCAAGTTTGGATTAAAAATATGTAGTTATTCTCATAAATTATCTTTGACACTGTGCTAAACTAAAAATGCTTGGCATTTTTAGTCTCTTCTGTTTAGTGTAATTGTTCTTTTTGTATGCAGTGGTGTGATTCCAAGTGTGCCGCACAATTCTTGAGAAGTGAAGCCAAAACGTTTTGATCGCCCCCAGGTGGCTGGTCCCAGTACAGGCCATAAATCCTGCCCTCTCCATGTAATCTAATGGGACATGAGGCAAACTAAATAATTAAATTTCACTTCAAATAAGTGTTTTCCAAACACTTTTTGTCCTTTTATGTAGCTTTTATCACGCTGAAGTAAGTTCAAGTGTTCGTTTTTTAAATAACTTCGGTTTTAGTTATGTGATGCTATAAAAACGGGAGAGTGACGTCATGATTGACAGCTGCAATTGACAGGTTCTCTGAGTGAACTGAGGCGCCAACGGACTTTTTCAGGATCTTCAGGAAGAGACTGGGGTTTTATTTACCTTATTTTAAGGTAATTATTCTTATACCTTATTTTAAGGTAAATTATTATTTTTTACAGTCTATGTGTCATTGATTGGTCAAAATAAATAAATAAATAAAAGATTAATTTGACTGATAGAATGATTTATTTATTATTATCATTTCTATTTTTTAAAGGGCTCATCGGATGCCCATTTTCCACAAGTTAATATGATTCTTTAGGGTCTTAATGAAAAGTCTATAACATGCTTTGGTTAAAATTTCTCAATGGTAGGGTAAATAACACCTTTTTTACCTTGCCAAAATCAGCTCTGCAAAAATCATCCTGTTCCGGTCGATGTTGCTTTAAATGTTAATGAGCTCTGCTCGCCCCGCCCCTCTCTTCTCTCTGTGGAGTGACGAGCCTGTTTACTTTAGCTGCATTTAGCCGCGTTTAGCCGCTAAACTTGCTAACTAGCACGTTATTAGGAAAGGTGATCGCAAAGGTTCATTAAAAAAACCCTTATGCTCACTTCTGCTGTAAGTGAAGCTGGATCACGAATGATTTGCGCGAACATAGACGGATATATGTAGATCGGGAGGTGCATTCCCTTCACAAACAAACGTAATCCACTGCATCTTCAGCGGCTCAGATGTCGGGAGTAAATGACAACCACTATGTTCATTATTACATCCAGCAACTCAACACCTCAATCGCTCAATCGCTCAATCTGAGGTATTCTTGCCTAACTTACATCACTGCTCCAGCATCGAAACAATGGAGCTCGGACTGTTACAGCTGATTTAGGCAGGTCTGAGGTAAGACGCTCATGTCAATCAACTATCGTGGGAGTGGCCATCTGAGAATGGCTCGATTTGAAAAAGGGGATGTTATTTTTACAGATTAATTAAAAACCACTGCATGGATTTTTATCATTATACACAGTGCCAACACACATTAATGTTCAAACAACATGTAAAAGTGAACTTTGCATCCGATGACCCCGATTTCTATCCACCTTATTTTTGCTGTGAAAATGGGTGTGGCTATTTGGGTCTAACTTCCAGTCTCATCCATGTCCAGCTATTTTTTGCTGTACAAATCAGCTTGTTTTGCTATTTTAATTTAATATCTTAATGATGAACACACTGGTTTGTAGTTTTACCATTTACTGCATGTTGTTACTCTTCTTGTTATTTCCCTATAGCAGCTAACGAACTGGAAATCTCGCTCATAGGCTTACTTCCACGATAAGGAATAAGGTGGATAAATATCACAATATCATTATCCTGAGTTTTTGATTATCCAATAATTGTGTAGTGAAAAATCTGATATCGTAACACCCCCAGTTTGGAGTCAATTTTTGTGGTTTTAATGTGGATCCAAAATAGATAGTTTCACAGACAGTTACACTTTTCTTTTGGATGAGTTCCAAAAGCCTGCTTAATGTCTTAAATAAGGATTAAGTATTTTATCCTCTTATATCCCTTATCTTTTTGCCACCTTAATAACTCACACAGTTGGAAGGAACAAGTGCTGCCATTCGAGTGGAAACCGACCAATATAAAAACCATCTTTCGTTCATCAGTGATTGCTGACCCCACCCCTTTGACCTTAGTTTTTTTTTTTTTTGGTACAAAAATTGACTTGCAAGCACACTTTTTGACATTGTTTAAAAAAATACTTCTGAAGTAAAACACTTTTATGTGTTTGCAACACACAAGCAAAACACATTTTCAAAGAGCAAAAAGTTTTGAGACTCAGACAGAAGTGTCAAACAAAGTTTCAGGAGCAAAATGTTTTGAGACTCAAACAAGTGTCAAAACAAAACAATTTTGAGATCAAAACTTTTTAAAAGTCAACCGTTTTGAGAGCAAAAGCTAAAACAAAGTCAAAGATTTAAACAAAAAAAACGACTTAATATTAAGAGCAAAACATTCTGAGACTCAAAAGAAAAGTTTAACTAATGGTGGTTTTGTTTGTAAATATGTTTGCCAGTGACAACTGGGTGAAGAGGGCATGATGATCACCCCCCTATGTTTCCAGAGCAACAGATGGATAAACCAGGATACAAAGAGGAAGAAGTTGAGGATGGAGAACTGTGACCCCGAGGGACGGGGTTGCAGGGTTCACTGCCTGGCTGGGAAAAGATATAACCCCCCCCCCCAAATCAGTGCTGGTCATGTGACGCCAACAAATCAACAGGCCTCAGACTGACGATAAATAAACAGAGAGAAAAAGAACAAGAGAGCAAAAACAACATTCTAATACAGACATCAGATTTTAACATTAAGAATCAAAATATATGAGAATCAATGGTTTATACGAAAAGATAATGTAGATAATCTTACACCACCTTCCGAGTGATCGCTTGCATCTCAAATGTGTTTTACAGGCCATTTACACTTGGTCACATGCACTTTCAGTCTAAAGACTAATTGTAAATACTCAAACAGGCATTGGTTTAATTATTTAAGCCAGCCCTCTGTTAAATTTGTGTTTGTGGGTAAGCGGCCCTGCTATTTTTGCTCTAATGAGTCAAACAGCAGGAATCCTACATTGTCAAGTAACTTTGAAAACTGTACCACATCATCTTCAAACAAATTTCTAAATAGACCAAGAAATGTCTACGGGGATTTTTAAGACTTGTGTTTACCCCAAAAGCAAAATAAAAGTAATTGCAGTTTGTGGTGCAAAATCCATTTTTGAAGTTTTATTATTAAGCATTAAAAAAAGTACATTGGGTGGTCAATTCTTTCAAACCCAAAGGGTATTGCGAAAGAAAAACGCTGCAGAGGGACCACTTAATCCAAAACTAAGACTCCAGAAAACACATTATGCAGCAACATAGCTGTTTTTCTACTGAAGTAGGACATGAAAGCTTCCCCCCGTTCACTCCTATTGGAATCACTCTACAAGTACTGATAAATGCTCATGCTGGTCAGTTGTACTTCTCATGAGAGACCTATATCATAAGCTCAAGGGTACATGCAGTGAAAGAGCATAGAAACAAGCTCAGTGAGGCACTTCTTATTGAGGATCATCATTCTTAGCCTCCAGTTAACAAATATAAACATGATTATCTGAAACCTCCCACTATCAGATCTATATCGAGCTGTTACGTAAGCTATTCTAGGGATATCGCAGAAACAATCTTTTAAGAGACTTCCTCCGTCTTCCTCCATGTGAATTGCCAGACACTGTTTTTGGCTCATCTGATTGCCAGACACAATTGCGTAACATGCCAAGTAACTGTCAGTTAACGCAGCTGGTATTTTACACTAAATACCGACCCAACAGCAAATTTTAAAAGGACAGTTCACCAAAAAATGACAATTATTGTCATTAATTACTCACCCCCATGTTGCTCCAAACCCGTAAGACCTTCTTCATCTTTAAAACACAAATTAAGATATTTTTGATGAAATCTGAGAGCTTTCCGACCTCTCGGATTTCATCAAAAATATCTTAGTTTGTTGTCAGAAGATTAACAAAGTTCTTCCAGGTTTTGGAACGACATGAGGGTGAGTATTTAATACAGAATTTTCACTTTTGGGTGAACTAACCCTTTAGGAACAATTCCTCTCCAAGAACAAACTAACCACTGATCCGATGTAGCCAACTCTCCCCTGGATTCAAACAAGGCAACTTATCCGCCATTGTTTCCTAATTTCTTCTAACCTCTCCAGAATTCCTCCACCAGGAAATGTACTTTACAACAGAGGGCAAACAGCCCGGGCTCTCACGTCACAGTCCCTCTCCTGGCAGTACCTTCAGGCCGGTTCCACCGGGGAGCCATATTGTCTAGAAGCGACCCCCTTCATCTAATTCTCACAAACACAGAATGCCCTCTGTTCAGCATGGCACCGGTCCTCTGGGCCCTCCGGGCCATGAAACACCACCCCCCAACAGCCATTGTCCTCTACCGTGGTCTGTTGTTATCATCTAACTTCAATTCTGCACAGGCTTCCTTTGACACTGGCCTTTTTTTTTTTTTGGTCTAGACATTGAGGAATTCTGGTGGGCATTTCTGCACAGGATGATCGGTTGAAAGCGATCAGTCACAGATCTGCAGTGGCACCCGTGGAGTCTTTGATCCTTGAGAGCATGTGGGTGATATTTCCCAGTGACTCGGATTGATAAAGTTCTCTCCTTGACCTCCTAATCACACTCGGGGGTACAACAGCAAGCTTTTATCATCAGAAGAAGTATTTTTCACCTCTGTTAGAATGAAGAAATCACTACCTGATCTCATGACGAAAACGAACCTTTGGGATGTTTTTTGCAAGACACGAAAGACGTACCAATAAGTACATATCACTGCAGTTTCCAACAGAAATGAACACTAGAGGTGGTAAAACAGCGGTTTTACAGTGGGGGGAGGGGTTAGGATTAGGCAATCATGTAGCTATTCAAACGAAAAGGGGTAATAATTTGGCACTGGGTCAAAAATTGACCAACACCAGACATAACAAGGTTGCTCAGTAGCACTGAATTGGACTTAGGATGCGGAATCCTTGGGTACGAATCCTGTAAAAAACACGACACGCGATGAAAGAGCTGAAAGATGAGAGTTCAAAAAGCAAGCTAAAATGACATGCTTTCGATTGCGTTTTTACCTCACATTCACTTTTGTTTATAATACCGGGTAGGTTTAACTGTAGTGCAGATGGTACGTTATTTTAAAACGTCACAGAGTATTAGAGTTATAGCGCCACTTAACGGACTTAACGGACATTTCAAGTCAGAACTGCGATGACACATACAAAACAAACGTCACATAAAACGTACCATATGTATGTTCATCTGTTTCGAAAAAAAACAAAAAAACTCAGTGGACATTTCTGTTGGAAACTGCAGTGATATGTACTAATTGGTACGTACGTCACGTCTCGCGAAAACGATCCCACAGGTACATTTTCTGGTCCTGAGATCAGGAATTTTACTTAGGACACAGAATCCTTGGGTACGAATCCCGTCAAAAACACAACTCACGATAAAAGAGCTGAAAGATTAGAGATACAAAAACAAGATAAAACAGCATGCTTGTGATTGCGTTTTTACATTACATTCGCTTTTGTTCATGCATGTAGGTTTAGGTGTAGCGCAGGTGGTACGTTATTTTAAAATGTCACGGGGCATGAGAGTTATAGCGCCACTCAACATTCGTTTTATGTCAGAACTGCGGTGACGCGTACAAAATCAACGTCACATAAAACGTACCATATGTATGTTCATCTGTTCCGGAGAGAAAAAAATTAACACTGTTTTAGCGCCACTTAGTGGACATTTCTGTTGGAAACTGCAGTGATATGTACTTATTGGTACGTATTTTGCGTCTCGCAAAACGTTCCCACAGGTACATTTTGTCATGAGATCAGGAAGTGGACTAAGGATGCGAATCCTTGGGTACGAAACCATGAAAATCATGACTCACAATGAAATAGCTGAAAGATGAGAGATCGAAAAGCAAGTTAAAATGGAATGCTTGCGATTGCGTTTTTATCTCACATTTGCTTTTGTTCATACTATCTGGTAAGTCTGGGTGTAGTGCAGATGGCACGTTATTTTAAAATTTAATGGAGCCTTAGAGTTATACCGCCACGCAATGGACATTTCAAGTCAGAACTGCGGTGACACGTACAAAACCAATATCACATAAAACGTATCATATATACGTTCACCTGTTCCAGGGGAAAAAACGAACACTCTTTTAGCGCCACTAAGTGGACATTTCTGTTGGAAACTGCAGTGATATGTTCTTATTTGTACGTATGTCGTGTCTCGCAAAAATGTTCCCACAGGTACGTTTTCATCATGAGATCACGAATTGGACTTAGGATGCAGAATCCTTAGGTACGATTCCATGAAAAACATGACTTGTGATGAAAGAGCTGAAAGATGAGATATCGAAAAACAAGCTGAAACGGCATCCCGTGAAAAAGTTCCCACAGGTATGTTTTCATCATGGGATCAAGTTGTGAAATCATGTTTATTGCTGGCACTAAAACAAACTGAAATGTCTGGCTGGAATGGCAAACCAATTGGGAATAATCTAAGTAAACCGGTACTGTTAAATCGCGGTGTCTGAGGTTACAAATGAGTTCAAAAACTAGCCAATTATAACATGGCAGCGAGTCTCAGAGCATAGTTTCATTAAACTCTTTTCCAAATGAATTTCACTCACTGAAAATACTGGAAACGATGACAAAACTCTTCTTTTAGCACAATGGATGATTGACAGATGAGTGACTACATCCACATGTGGTCAGAGTAATCTGGCCTGGTTTATAAAATAGTCATAATTCCGGAGGTCTGTCTCCTAAATAAGGTCTCCACAGGCTAATGTTTTATTTAACTGAATCAAAATGGTCTAAATAAAGTGATTTCCTTTTGTTTTAATAAATTTGAAAACCACATGTGACAATGTCTCCAGATGGGGAATGTGAGCTTGTGAATATGCGTGAAGAGCAGGAAACATGGGTCACCGCTACATATCAATCACAAAGATGTTTCATTTAGACTTGAATCATTTCAGACTTTATAAAACTCAATTTCATGCTCTCTTTGCTCTCTTCTAGCTTCAAATTTTAAACACAAATAAGTGATTAGACACTAATTTTCTTATTGAAATAATCTTTTGCTTATGTGACTGAAAAAATCTGCATTACATAAACAAAACAAAACAAAACAAAAAAATCCTTTCCATCCAGTCTTCAATTCCCGTCGGGGATTACAGTATTTCGTTCTTCCAGCAGAGGCAGAAATTATATTAGATGGTACAGTGTGCCAATCTGAGGTTTTCACTTTCAGTCCACCTGCTTTGCCTCAGTTCTTGGCTCAGACTCAAAAGCATTTACCTATTCTGCTCACTGAGCCAGAGTAAATCATGGATAGATGCATGCATCCCTGCTAGAGACATCTAGTATGGAGATTGCATAATGTTTAAATAATTTTCCTGTTTAAGATCAAATCTTTCAATTTTATTATCATTTTCATCTGCAAGTTTCAGCACTGTATATCTTCTCAATGGAGACTTCTACTCAAGTCTTCGACTTCTGAGATGTTTCTCCTGAGAAAAAGACTGTAATCTTGTGATCAAGTTTCAGAACAAGTTCTCAATATCTCAGATTTGCCAAGACACCTGCAATCAAAACTCAGAGAAGTCAGTGATGTCCATAGTATACGCTTGCTGTATGGCAACATTTGCGTCTCATTTGTGAGGTGAAACTGATACTGTCTCCTGAGCTATAAAACCTCTGAGCAATGAACTTTTTCCTCTGTGGATCCAAACATTAACTGCGTTCTTAGGGTCAACAGGAACTGGAAAAGCACTTCAATGTAGAAAAAAAAACAAGCAGCACACATTAAATTGAAACAAATTGCTCTGTCCTTTTTCTTCTTAGATAAAGCAACAAACCAAAGGCATCAGCAGGATTGACAGGCATGGCACGGTCTGGGTTTTGAGGTTCACCACAAGACCTCTGATGCTCCTCATTCGCTCCAAGCATACTAAACAGACGCGTCCAGTGCAGGTCATGTCTGCAAGCCATCGACGCGACAACAAAATAAGAATGCGCCCATTCAGGATGTAATGATCTCTGAGGGAAAATTGGAACGCTGGTCCAAATGAATAACTTGAAAGTACATATTTTTGCAAATAAGAATTCATGTGTTTAACACAGGTTTTAAATGTTTCAACAGCTATGAAAGCATTTTTAAATTGCGCCAAAAATCGCTAAACTGTTGGAGTAACCATAGCAACAGTACGCCGTTCGCACGCTTTCCAGCTTAAATATCACAAAAGGTTAGTTCTTTTTTGTATAAAAAGTCTTTTAGATAACTTGCGTTTAGCAAACTGTGCTACCCGATAGAAGCGCGGCATAATTCAGACGCTTGATTCTGTTATAATCAAATAAGCTGGCTACCCCAAGTGTACACTTTAACTTTCATCCCACCGTTCTGCAAGAACTGCTGACTGTTCGAGCGCAGAGTTCTAAACTCTAGCGAACGCTTAGAGAAATTCAAAGATGATGTGCGCGCTTACAGTAGCCTACGTTTAGTTTGTTTTAACCGGAGCGTTCTTTGTCACGCTGCCAGCCGTTTGAATGGGCAATGCTTCCTGATCTACCTAGACTAAAAAAATACCAAATTATCCAATGAAACAATTATCCAAGTCGCACTTACCGAGAGAAACTCCAGCGTCCCTACATAATCCCGTTCGGTCTTCAGAAGTTCGTTCAAAACACAAACTCGCAAACGGAGCTGTTTCTCTAAATCTTTCCCACTTTCGGCTCTGTGTTCGGCTTTGCTCTCCTCAGTCATTTCGATGGTCTTAAGAGTCTTCAAAGTTGCAAGAGGAGAAGTTTAAACGAACTGACGCCGGCTGGAGGTTTGAAACATGTTGGAAAAGCAGCGGATAAATTCACCAGAACGAATAAACGCAATTTAAAAACAATCTAGGAAACGGCTGCATTCAGGAGCAGCAGCATCAAACTTCAGCACTACTCTACACGCCTGAGAAAAGTGTAGTAATGGCTTTTGGACATCAATCAAAAACTTTGCTCCATGTGACTCCCAAGACCTTCATCCTAAATCCAGCCTCCCTCCAGCATGAAAAGGACAGGAAATAAATGGCTGGGAATTCGTGCCAGCACAGTGGGGAAATGTTGATGACATTGGGGGTAATTACAATGCAAGCCTTTCCCAGACTCCTATATTAGTTACATTACTTTGAAAAGCTGAATGGCATTAAAGAGAAGAGTTATGTAACAACATGTAATGATGTAATGACATGGGCAGAAGGTTTTCAAATGCTTCGCTTTGAAACGATTATTTTAAGTAAAACTAAATATATGTGAGAGACTTTAACAATTTTACCTCACATATAACATATAGTCCTAAATACACTACTAGTCAAAAGTTTTTGAAGAGTAAGATTTTTAATTTTTTTTTAAAGAAGTCTCTTCTGCTCACCAAGCCTGCATTTATTTGATTCAAGGTACAGCAAAAACAGTAAAATTTTTGAAATATTATTGCTATTTAAAACAAATTTTTCTAATTAAATATAATTTAAAATTTAATTTATTCCTGTGATTTTAAAACAGAAGTTTAGCACCATTACTCCAGTCACAAGATCTTTCAAAGATCACCCTAATATTCTGATTTGCTGTTCAAAAAACATTTATTATTATGATTATTATTATTATTATGTTGAAAATAGCTGAGTAGAATTTTTTTCAGGTTTCTTTGATGAATAGAAAGTTCAGAAGAACAGCATTTATCTAAACAGAAACATTATAAATGCCTTTATCATTACTTTTGATCAATTTAAAGCATCCTTGATAAATACAAGTAGTATTCCTTAATAATAAAATAAAAGTAATAAACTAAAAAAAGTAAAAAATAAAATAAAATAAAAGGTAATAATTTCTTATTAATTTATTCAAAAAATAAAAATAATAATAATTTTTGAATGGTATAGTGTTACATATGCTTTCTATTTCAGATAAATGCTGATCTTTAGATCTTTCTATTCATCAAAAAATCCTGAATAAAAATGTACTCAAAACAATTTTGAATATTGATAATAATAATAATAATAATACTAAATGTTTCTTAAACAGCAAATCAGCATATTAGAATGATTTCTGAAGGATCATGTGACACTGAAGACTGGAGTAATGATGCTGAAAATGTATATTTGATCACAAAATTACATTTTAAAATATATTCAAATATAAAGCAGTTATTTTAAATAGTAAAAATATTTCACAATATTACTGCTTTTGCTGTATTTTGGATCAAGTAAATGCAGGCTTGGTGGGCAGAAGAGAGAAAAAAAAACCCATTAAAATCTTACTGTTCAAAAACTTTTGACTGGTACCATTTTGTTTTCAGTTTATGCGTTCACTTGAACAAAATGCATGAAGAAAAACATATGCATATTGAATTCAAGTTAAAATATTATTTAATATCTCTGAAACAACCTAAATACATTAATTTATACAACCAAAACTACTATATATGGGTTAAATCTATCTACAGTTTCAGGTTACCACTTTTTTGCAGCATGCTGCTGATATTCAGTTACCAAATAATCTAAACTGCATATATTATTTTTTATAATAGAGTTTCTCTGCCAAACATTTTATTTTATTTCTCCTAGCTGAGCCCTTTCTGCTCAGCTCTACAGGAAGATATTTGACTCTCAGTCAAGGAGGTCTCTGAAAATGTGGCCTGTGTGCTTGTATTCTCAGCACTGGTCTGCTTACTTCCCTCTGCGGACCGAGTGTTTGCTGTGTGTAGTGTCTGCCAAATTGAAATAGCTCAATAAAATTTGATCAGCCGAGCCAAATATTTAATATCGCCCCATTATTGACTCGCTGAGCACAGTATCCTCTGGAGGTACTCTGCCGTGGTCAAATCAGAGACCATCTACGAGCCTCGGTTAAAATGTTATGACGTGAACAGAGACATGTTTAGTTCGTGAAGACATGAGATATAGCAGCTTGAGGGCTGAGGGAGTTATTGCTAATGCTATCAGACACTGCCCTCTAGTGTTAGACAGTTACAGCTAAAAGACACAGACTTGGTCTCAATATACAGTGGAGATCAAAATTAGAGAACATACTTGATTTTTTACTGAAGTATTGTTAATTGCTTAAAATTTGAAGGAATATTAGCTGTAGGTATACGATTGTTCTACTAACATGTTTGACAAAATATTCAAGGCATTTCAACAAAAACCTTCATTTTGTGGAAAACATTAATCAAAACAGAACAGTAACCACTGTAGCACAAAAGATTACAGCTAAAAATTTTGGAGGGTTAATTCTGCTTTGAAGGACTTCAGCACATCTGTGGCCGCAGAACATCACAAGTTTCTCACACTGCACTGGTGTGATCTTGGTCCACTCTTCTTCTACTCTCTTCCATAATTTGGTAACTGCAGTGGGTTTCTTAGCCATAACTTTGTCACCATGAATTTTCAGTCGAGCTTAGATCAGGACTCTGGCCTGGCCTTTTCATTATTTCAGTGTTCTCAGCTTCAAGGAACTGCTCTACCTGTTCAGCAGTGTGATGGGAGCATTGTCTTGCATGAACATTGCAGGCTGATTGGGAGATGCCTGCAGGGAAGGAACTGCATGTTGCTGAAGGAGGTTTTGATGAACATTTGCATTCTCATGCCATGTATCTATATAAGAGGCCCAACTCTTGCTGGAGAAAACATCCCCCAAACCATGACCCTCCTCCAACTTTCACTGACTTCTTACACATTTGGGCTTCAGTCTTTCCTCAGTTTAATGCCAAACAAGATGTTTCCCATCAGATCCGAATAAATTAAACTTGCTCTGATGGCTAAAGTGAACTTTGGACCAGTTCTCTTCTCTCCACACAACATGCTCCTCAACAAAGGTGAGCTTAGCCTTTTGATTCTTTCTGCTGATGAGAGGTTTGGTCACTGCAGAGCATGCTTTCAGTATGACTTCTCTTAGAGGGGTCATTGGATGCCCATTTTCCACAAGTTGATATGATTCTTTAGGGTCTTAATGAAAAGTCTGTAATATACTTTGGTTAAAAATTCTCAATGGTTTTGTAAAACAACACCCTTTTACCTTGTCAAAATGAGCTCTGCAAAAATCATCTCATTCTGATGGATTGTTCCTTTAAATGCAAATGAGCTCTGCTCGCCCCGCCATTCTCTTCTCTCTGTGGAGTGATGAGCCTGTTTACTTTAGCCGCATTTAGTGCATTTAACCATGAAACCTGCTAACTAGCATGTTATTAGGAAAGGTGATTGCAGAGATTCATAAAAAAAAAAAACTTTTACTCACTTCTGCTGTAGGTGAAGCTGGATCACGAATGATTTGCGCGAACATAGACACATTTACGTAGATTGGGAGGTGCATTCCCTTTACAAACAAATGTAGTCCACTGCATCTTGAAAAAGGGGATATTATTTTTACAGATTAATTAAAAACCACTGCATGGATTTTTATCATTATAGGGTAGATGTGTACATACACTGCCAACACACATTAATGTTCAAACAACATGAAAAAGTACATCCGATGACCCCTTTAAACATGCCAAGACAAATCCTTACGCAGTTTGGTGCTGAACTGACAAGCAATTCCAGCTGCAGTGCTGAACCGATTCCCCATTAAGAGCACGGTATCCTGTCTTCTTGTGCATTTGTCTTACGTAGACGACCAGCTGTTTTGGAGACTTTAATGAATTAGTGTCATTGTAAACGTGCAATATTCGAGAAAACACAGATTTAGAATGACCAACTTCTTTTGCAATGGCTGAAAGGGTCATCTCTTTGGCCTTCATTAGGACAACCTCCTGTCACAGGGTTTCGGTCACCTTAGAGTGGCCCGCCATCTTGCAATCTCAGTGAAAATTGGAGGGATACTGCCAGTTAAATAGGCTTTGTCATATAATTAAGGAAATTGGCACCAGGTGCCAGATTAACACCAATAACTTGGAGGTATCTGTAAGTGTTCACTAATTTTGATCAGAGTTGTTTTTCAGATATCTCATTTCAATTTAATGTACTGTGCTTCAGAATACAATTTATTTATAAAATGTGACCCTGGACCACAAAACCATTCATAAGTACCATTCATACACTGTATTGGTCAAAATTATTGATTTTTTTTTTTTTATCATTAAGATATCAGGTAAAGATCATGTTCCATGAAGATATTTTGTAAATTTCCTACTGTAAATATATAAAAACTTAATTTTTGATTAGTAATATGCATGGTTAAAAACTTCATTTGGACAACTTTAAAAGTAATTTTTTTTCTTTTTTTTTTTTTTTGCACCCTCAGATTCCACATTCAAATAGTTGTATCTCGGCCAAATATTGTTCTATCATAACAAATCATACATCAATGGAAAGCTTATTTATTCAGATTATCAGATTCTTCAGATTATTATTTCAGATTAAACCTCAGTTTCAAACAGTTTACCTTTATGACTTGTTTTGTGGTCCAGGGTCAGAAATATGCTTAAAAAACTAAACTCATAATCAGTCTTGAACAGCAGATGGCAGCTTTGTCACTTCTGTAGGATAAAGAGAGGCAGGAGGAACTGATAGAACATCAAACCCTTATAAAACAGCTTTCATTGAACTGCACTCTCAAGTAGCATTGAATGTACAAGCAAACAGTTCACACAAATGATGAAATGCTACAAACAAAATAATGTCTAAATGAAAAGACATTTTCATTTCATTGTGGGTTAATGGATAGACAATCTCAGTAGCAGTCAATAGAGAGTCCCCACCATAACAGAAAAACACATTTTCTACCAAATCTACAGTTAATATACAGTTGAGGTCAAAAGTTTACATACACCTTGCAGAATCTGAAAAATGTTAATTATTTTACCAAAATAAGAGGGATCATACAAAATGCATGTTATTTTTTGTTTAGTACTGACCAACAATGACAACTTGAGGGACTCATATGCAACTATTACAGAAGGTTCAAACACTCACTGATGCTTCAGAAGGAAACACGGTGCATTAAGAGCCAGGGGGTGGGATTATTTTGTCTTCTGGGAAACATGTAAGTATCTTCTGTAGCCTCTGAAGGGCAGTACCAAATGAAAAAAATGTGATATTTAGGCAGAAAATAACTAAAATGTACACATCCTGATTCTGTTCAAAAGTTTACACCCCTTAATGCAATGTGTTTCCTTCTGGAGCATCAATGAGCGTTTGAACCTTCTGTAATAGTTGCATATGAGTCCCTCAGTTGTCCTCAGTGTCAAAAGACGGATCTCAAAATCATACAGTCATTGTTGGAAAGGGTTCAAATACACAAAAATACTGAAAAACCAAATAATTTGTGGGACCTGAAGGACATTTCTGAAGAACAGCAGGCAGTTTAACTGTTCAGGACACACAAGGGACTCATAAACAACAATCACTAAACAAAAAAACAAACAAACAACTGTGGGTCATTCAGGTAACAACACAGTATTAAGAATCAAGTGTATGTAAACTTTTGAAAGGGGTCCTTTTTATAAATTCAACTACTATTTTATCTTGTGAACTATATGTAAACATCTTTTATGCCAAATATCTTATTCAGGTCATGAAAAATAACATGTATTTTGTATGATCCCTCTTATTTTGGAAAAAATAATTACCATTTTGCAGATTCTGCAAGTTGTATTTATATATATTATACACAGAGAATGACAGAATCACATTTCCCTGTGAAATACTGCTCTTGTTTTACATTTACCACAACCATATCTCCAACATCTGCAAACATCTGAAGTGGAATTTATCTGAACCATGGCTGTGAAGAAAAACATTTTCAGGGCTATGACAGATAAAGTGCTATATAAATATGGGCATGTTTCTTCAAATTCATATTTCTCTGTCTCAGTTCACTTCACCCCACATCTTATTCAGTAGTCTGAGGGCAAGTATAACACACTAAATGTCTTCAGACAGTCACACAAGACTGATGACACTTCTTTAACTTCAGCTCAGTAAATCTCCCTCCCTGCCTGAGAAAGAGTGATCTTTTCTACTTTTTTTTTTACATACATAGAAGTTGAATATATCTCAAGCTTACATTCAGAATCCAGTACAGGTGTCTGAGATAGAATAACACACGGTTACTATAGTTCCTGCTGGTCATAACAAATATGACCACATCTGCACACATACGTAAACACCTTTTCACACCCTGCCTCCATGAATATTTTCATGGAGGCAGGGATTCAATCGGAGGCCAAAAACAACAGTAGGAAAGCCAGGTCTTTAACAAATATTGCTTGACTTTTCATATCATTGAACATAGACCTATCACTGGACAACAGTCCACAGCAGTCCAGTCTGTGGAAGATTTATTTGTTTTTGTATTCTGTCTATGTTTTAAAGTTTATGTAAACATGTGGATGAAGTGTTTACATCATTCAGCATGCATACATCAAGAATCATTCAGTTTCAGCTCTGGGTTTACTGCATTTCATTGAATATCATTTAATGTATTTTGATCTCTTTTGTCATTTATTTTCCTCATTACTTTGAATATGTATTTGATTTCTATCTACTCATAAATATGGTTTATAGCAGGTGTTAACAGTGATTAACAACCATTACTAATGAAGGGCGGGGTCGGGTGGGGTTGCTATAAAC
Organism: Cirrhinus mrigala; assembly: GCA_036247105.1. Lineage (NCBI taxonomy): Eukaryota > Metazoa > Chordata > Actinopteri > Cypriniformes > Cyprinidae > Cirrhinus > Cirrhinus mrigala. Next base: position 15,281,985 of record CM070030.1, read on the forward strand.
CATTAAAGTTCATTTGGTTAGAGAGAATAACCACCCCGTCCTCCTGTTGTCAATCGCCGTGTCACACCCCCCACCACACGCAACGCACTACAACACACCGGTCATTTACGTTAACTATACCGACTTCACGTGCTGTTACATACCACCGTGGGTCTGCACGTGAAGTTGGATGCAAATTCGTGTCGGTCAGCAGGTGAAGTACCACGGCGTTACAGCAGAGAAACGTGTCAGTAATCCCGCGAGGACAACAGGTACATCAGCTGTTAAACTTCAACTTCGAATTTACCAAAAGTCATTTAGAACGCTTCATTCCAGATCGCTTGGAAGGCTCTTTATGACGTCATATAAAAGTCGTCTCGGAATGCCGATTTTGTGTGTGTGTGTTCCGGCATTTGTGGTTTATGAGGACACAAATGTGTATAATGACACGGGTACTACAACGTAAACATGGTTTATGAGGACACTTCCTGTGTTCCCGTAAAACAAAAGGCTTAAAAAACATACAAACAGTGTTTTATGAAATTCAAAAAGTGTGCACAGTCTCCTGTGAGGGCTAGGTTTAGGTGTAGGGTAGTTGTAGGGCGATAGAAAATGCGGTTTGTACTATATAAAAACCATTACGCCTATGGAGAGTCCCCGTAAACCACAAATGCAAGAATGTGTGTGTGTGTGTGTGTGTGTGTGTTGATTTGTATATTTATAAATTTGTATATATATATATATATCCCAGTTAGCAAATTTCCTTTGGCCCGGATCTGGCCCAAACCTACAGCTAAAGTGTGGCCCTGATTAGATTTTGTTCGCCGGCCCAAAATTGGCCCATATTTTTTTAGCCAGAACTGAACCAAACCAGAGCCATAACTCCGCCTATCATGAGCCAAGTAATACATTTTTATGTGGCCCATATATGGGCCTTATGTTTCATTTTAGTAAGGCGTTTAGTAGAGTTCTGTTAAGACCTCACTGCCCTAATGTGGCCCACATGCGGCTGACTGTATATGTAAAATTCGTATTAACTAGAGAGTAAATTACACACTCAACAACAAAAATGTAAATAAAATAATTTACTTTTGTCAGTGCAGATTAAATGCGCTTTACAGTTACTCAGTATTGAGTTAGAATATTCTTATAAATATATAACACATATATTTAACATTACAATTTGAGTTGGAATCATTGTTTAAGAATATAAAACAAACACAATTAATATTCAAACCAAAAATTATGAAATTGACAAATTTGAGTTGGAATCAATTTTTAGGAATATTCAACAGATATACTTGTAACATTCAAAAAGAAAATTATGAAATGGACAAATCTGAGTTGAAATCCATTTTTAAGAATAGTCAACAGATATACATTTAGCATTTAGAAGAAAAGTGTTGAGAAGAGAAGAGTTGCTTGAAAGTGTGTTGGTGTTAGTAATGCTGCAAACTGTGTAATGGGGGTCAGCAATGCACTGTTGTTTATTCATTCTCTCTTTCCTCCCACCATCTCGTTCTCCAGACAGGTGCAGCCACTTTATACAGTTAATTTCAATGTCTTTATCTGAAGCCCTTCCAGTCAGGGGATTCTGCCTGACAGCACCTACAGTGAAGAGAAATTTAATAATTATCATCAGTAGTACAAACTAAAAGGTAGACCTGCAGGATTACACTAAAAATCAAAATGCTCAACAGTGTAATCAAGTTGTTACATTTTCTATACTTTATACTATACTTTTTACTCATTACATATTATTCACACAATGGCAACAAATTATTAATGATTATCTCATGAATTCTTTTTCATCTTTAAAATTTTCTTTCCTACTGCTAATATAAAGTCTTCAAGTTTTGTGGACATTCACACAAACACCATTTACTAGGCTATACTTACCTCCTGGGCATACAGCATTTGACTTAAAGTACAAAAATTATTTAAATTTTCTAAGTATTTTCTCAACATTGCAGTGAACGGCAGAGTTATGGCTCTAGATTGGTTCAGTTCTGGCTTAAAACATATGGGCCAATTTTGGGCCGGCGAACAACACTTTATCTGTAAATAACGGCCAGATCCGGGCCAAAGGAAATTTGCTAACTGGGACATGTATAGAAAGCTTAACATGCTGTCGATCATTTGAGTTTTTGAAAACCGCTTAAAATGGTTAAAAAAAACGTGACTATGAAATCGGGATTACTACGTTACATTAAAGCCCATTTTAAGAAATGTAAGATGATTTTTCTATTGGCTTCGACTGTTATCTTTTACGTCAAGACAGCCTGTATGTTTTAGCACACCACAGAGCAGTGAAAAACACTGAAAACGTGAAAAATGCTTTATAAACGTTTTCAGAAATCAATCTCAAAATAAGTGATTTTGCATTAACCCGGATTGCGTGATTATTGGAATCTGTCGGAGGGCTACGCAAACACCACATTCAACAAAGAAAAATGATCTAACTCGACGCTTTTCTCAATGAAACAAATAACTAAACATCTAATAACTACAAATGCTGACACATAATCATGAATATTTAAATAAAATTACTTTAAAATGCCAAAATATCACTTACCTGAAGCACTTGTGTGACGGAAAATCCGTGAGGGAATTGCCGCCTTTCGGTCAAATTGACGCGGTCGTCGTAGCAACCGAGGTGTGGCCTGCCGCACATCAGCCAAACTTGATGTGTTTTCCAAGTGTGATCCAAATGTTAGCCAGAAGTCGATGTTTACCAATGTCAGCCATAGCTAAACCTTACTTGGTTCTAATGTGTTTGTTATTATCTGGACCATATACCTCAAAAGGAGCTGTGAACCAAGCAATAATTTCCCGCAAATTCTAAATTTATGGCAAAATTGGGCTACTTTAAAGGGATAGTTCAAATTTTTTTCTGCTTACCCCCAGGGCATCCAAGATGTAGGTGACTTTGTTTCTTCAGTAGATCACAAACAAAGATTTTTAACGCAAACTGTTGAAGTCTGTCAGTCATATAATGGCAGTCAATGGCATCCACGGATTTGAGAGTCAAAAAAACATACACAGATAAACCCAAATTAAACCTTGCGGGTCGTGACGATACACTGAGGTGTGAAGACATGAAAGAATTGTTCTGTGTAGGAAACTGAACAGTATTTATATAATTTTTTACCTTTAAACCACCGCAATGTCCAAATGTCGTGAGCACGTTCACAACAGCCAGCATGTGACACGTCAACGTACTCTGGCATAGGCGATCAGGCTCAAAAGTCAACACTCCTCTGAGTTTGCGCAAGCGAACATAATCTTTTAGTTTTTAAACATTTGCAACAATCAGGATAAGCACAAGTAGTCACCATGTTGAGTAGCCGTTGTACCCACAATCTCAGTGTATAAACAATAAGTGACGTATGCACGTGACAGATCGTTTTCGCTTCATGTGCAGGCTGTTGTGAACGCTTAGGATGGTTAGACATTGCGGTGGATCAGAGGTAAAAAATTATATAAATACTATTCAGTTTCCTGCACAGACCGATTGTTTTGTGTCTTCACACCTTAATGTATTGTCACGAGCCGCGAGGTTTAATTTGGGTTTGTCTGTGTATGTTTTTTTGACTCTCAAATCCGTGGATGCCATTGACTGCCATTATATGACTGACAGACTGCAACGGTTTGAGTTAAAAATCCTCGTTTGTGTTCTAAGAAACAAAGTCACCTACATCTTGGATGCCCTGGGGGTAAACAGATAAACATCAAATTTGTATTTTTGGGTGAACTATCCCTTTAACGCTGTTGCCGCGGGTTGTTTTTCATGTGTGCGGGGTGAAGCAACCCCAATAATGTCATATTTAGCCCCTGAAATACGAATTTAACAGGAGAACCCCAACAATATATAGTTCACAAGAGAAAATAATCGAGGGGGACCCCCCTCGAAATGTAGTTTTGAGTAGCAATTGGGCTGGTTTTGTTGTGAAAACCTGGCAACCCTGGTTATACTGGCAATACTCGGATGTAAACAACAGCTTGGATTGCACAGTTAATGTACTACTGAATACGTTGTTCTGCTAATTCATGCAGTCCAAACCACGGAAAAACGTGTGGAAGCTAAATCATAGAGAAGCAATATTTTGACAAGCTAAAGTTAATAGGGGGTAAAGATACATACGGGCAATATTAATTAAGATATTAGCCTAATATTTCACCTACCTGAACAGAAATAAGAACAAACACGAATGTTGTCAAGATTCTTGCTCTGGGAATCTTCGTTCAGTTTGGCCAACCACAAACACCTTTTGTTCCTCAGACAGTTTTTTGCACTCTTCTCCTTGATTTGCTATAACTTTTGGCATTCTGTAGTACTCCAAATGTTTTTCCTGGGCCGACCGATTAGTACAGCCCAAAACATGACAATAATTGACCATTTTCAGCAGCAATAATCAGCAAAATATGCGAGTTTCGTTCGGTTCACTGGCACTGTTTACATTTAGCGCCGCCAATATGGTTGATTGACGTGTCATGAAAACACTCTATATCTGATGGGTTCTCAGGAGTTTATTTACTTATTGAAAGTAATACATTTCCTTTTTTTGTGAAAGTTACATAATTATTATTATTATTTTTTTTACCACATTTGTTTTGTTCCTTTTAATGCCATTTATGCATACTGTAGTTTTTATTCTTCTACTCTTTACTCTTCAAACTTTCAATTAACTATCGAATGTTTAAAATTATGATCTAAACAAAGGATAAAATAAACAATTTCTGTATTTATTATCTGAATGTGATTTACATACATTTTTTGAAAATGTCCTTAAGAGGCGGTGTTACAATCTGCACCACAGCTATTTGAAGTATTTTTTTCCTCCAGATTATTCGGTGGCTTGCGCACTACAACTAATGAATAGATTGGAAAACATTAACTCTTGTCAGTAAAACAGCTTGTGAATAGTCATGTAATGTGATTTACCTCAGAAAAGACAACAATGATGAGCTTTGGAGTGTACATCATCCGTTGACTCTCTCATGCGACAGTTAGTGGAATCTAGAGGTTACAGTTTATGAAGTTTATGAAAAAACGAATCACTTCACCTCTGGAGGACTTTTTAACCCTCCATAGCTGTCTGGAGTACTTTTTATGATGGATGGGTGCACTTTATTGGACTTCAAAATATCAACACCCATTCACTGCTATTATAACGCTTGGAAGAGCCAGGACATTTTTTAATTGAACTCTGATTGTATTCGTATGACAGAAGAAAATCATATACACCTAGGATGGTTTGAGGGTAAGTAAATCATGGGGTAATTTTCTTTTTTGGGTGAACTATCCCTGTAAGTCTTTCTTGCATTATCCTGGTGACAAATAATCAGTAACAGAATTTGCAACAATATGGAATATAATCACACAGCCAAACAAAATGGTTTGTGAGGTTCATATATCACGCTCTGAAACACACCAGCCGAGATATTAATCAGGATAGGAATAAAATATGTTACATATAGTCCAAACATGTAACTTTCCTATACAGAGCCTGTAGAATTATTGTAAAATCATATGGTGTTCTTTTTAACTCTGTTTTTTCTCTGCTTTCATCTTCTGAGGTTCAGCAGCAGATAATGACAGAAGATCTGTCTCCACTAGAGCGGGAAGATCAGTAGGAGGAGTGGGAGGGATGGTTCTCTAGAAAGTAAATTGTCTTTGCCCTCCACAGGTAATTTTATGCTGGTTTTGTCTTCCTGATCCATTTTCTTTCTCAAACCAGCTCTCTCTCGAGCTTAATGGGACACAGATCTTGAGTGAGAAATGTGCAGCTCTACAACAAAGCCCAATCTCCCATAAATCAGCAGCCTGGGATGACAACTCTGTTCCTCACAACTATGATATCACCCTATTGTGGCTGTTTGAAGAAGATAAAAAATGTGTTTTCATTTGATTTTCGCCCATGGCTTTTACATTTTTACGGAGACAGTGACCTTTTAGCATTTTTAGCACCAGGGATTCTCTTGCTGGTTTCTATTACATAATGACTTCATACGGGCTTCACTCTGACTGAAATATATGGCAAGCAATAAAAGAATGAATAGATTCATGATAGAAGGTCTCACCAAATAAATGTCTGTGGAACATGTGTATGCCGCAGAGTAAAGGGACCAGCACAAATCACACTTACGGAAACTAACCATGTATAAAAAAAAGTGTAGTAATTATGTTTTATGGCGTATTGATTCATGATTTTGTATAACCATTTGTATAACCACAGTTTTACTACAAATATCATGGTTTAAGTATAGTAACTATGGGTTTTTTTTTGGTTTTATTTATAGTAACTGAAAGAAGTGATGGAGGTACTTGCACTATTTATTTAACAGAGCCGCTACTCAATCAACAATGTGAAACAAACATCGCGATCAGTGTAGCATGATTCCTGAACGAATTATTCTTATGAAGTATTTGTAGTGATTTAAAAACACACAGCACAATTATTTCAGTCCAACTCACAAACAAATGACTCATACGAGCCGGTTCTTTTCAGTAAATCAAAACCACAGCGCAACCAATGTAATCCAACTCCTGAATGAATGACTCTCATGTACCGGTTCTTTTTAGTGAATCAAAAATACAGCCCAACCAGTTTTGTACGACTCCTAAACGAATGACTCTTATGAACCGGTTCTTTTTAATGAATCAGAATCACAGTGCAGCCAATGTAGTCCAACGCCGGAATAAATGACTCTCATGAGTCAGTTCTTTTTAGTGAATCAAAAACACAGCCCAACCAGTGTAGTATGATTCCTGAATGAACTGTTCTTATGAAACTTTTGTGGTTGTTTAAAAACATACAGTACAACTATATCAGTCTAGCTCATGAACAAATGACTCTTATAGGCCAGTTCATTTCAGTAAATCAATAACACAGCGCAACCAGTTTAGTCCAACTCCTGAACGAATGACTCTTATGAGCCTGTTCTTTTAAGTGAATCGAAATCACAGCACAACCTATGTAGTCCAACTCCTGAACGAATGACTCTTTTGAGATGATTCTTTTTAGTGAATGAAAAATAAAGTGCAACCAGTGTAAATCCAACTGTAGAACGAATGACTTTCATGAGCCGGTTCTTTTTAGTGAATCAAGAATACAGCGCAACCAGTTTTGTATGACTCCTAAACGAATGATTCTTATGAACTGGTTCTTTTTAATGAATCAGAATCACAGTGCAACCAATGTAGTCCAACTCCTGAATTAATGACTCTCATGAGTCGGTTCTTTTTAATAAATCAAAATCACGGTGCAACCAATGTAGTCCAATTCCTGAACGAATGACTCCTTTGAGCCGGTTCTTTCTAGTGAATCAAAATCACAGCGCAACCAGTGTAGCCCAAATCTTGTGAAAATGACTCTTTTGCGGCAGTTCTTTTTAGTGAATCAAAAATACAGCACAACCAGTTTTGTACGACTCCTAAACAAATGACTCTTATGAGCCGGTTCTTTTTAGTGAATCAAAAATACAGTGCAACCACTTTTGTACGGCTCCTAAACGAATGACTCTTTTGAGCTGGTTCTTTTTATTGAGTCAAAAATACAGTGCAACCAATGTAGTCCAACTCCAAAACAAATTACTTTCATAAGCTGGTTCTTTTTAATGAATCAGAATCACAGCGCAATCAATGTAGTCCAATTCCTGAATGAATAAGTCCTTTGAGCCGGTTCTTTTTAGTGAATCAAAAATACAGTGCAACCAGTTTTGTACGACTCCTAAACGAATGACTCTTTTGAGCCGGTTCTTTTTATTGAGTCAAAAATACAGTGCAACCAATGTAGTCCAACTCCAAAACAAATTACTTTCATAAGCTGGTTCTTTTTAATTAATCAAAATCAAAGCGCAACCAGTGTAGCCCAACTTCTGTACAAATGACTCTTATGAGACGGTTATTTTTAGTGAATCAAAAATACAGTGCAAGCAGTGTAGTCGAACTTCAGAACGAATGACTCTTTTGAGCCGGTTCTTTTTAGTGAATCAAAAACACAGCGCAACCAATGTAGACCAACACCTGTACAAATGACTCTTATGAGCCGGTTCTTTTTAGTGAATCAAAAATACAGCACAACCAGTTTTGTATGACTCCTAAACAAATGACTCTTATGAGCCGGTTCTTTTTAGTGAATCAAAAATACAGTGCAACCAGTTTTGTACGACTCCTAAACGAATGACTCTTTTGAGCCGGTTCTTTTTATCGAGTCAAAAATACAGTGCAACCAATGTAGTCCAACTCCAAAACAAATTACTTTCATAAGCTGGTTCTTTTTAATTAATCAAAATCAAAGCGCAACCAGTGTAGCCCAACTTCTGTACAAATGACTCTTATGAGACGGTTATTTTTAGTGAATCAAAAATACAGCACAACCAGTTTTGTATGACTCCTAAACAAATTACTCTTATGAGCCGGTTCTTTTTAGTGAATCAAAAATACAGTGCAACCAGTTTTGTACGACTCCTAAACGAATTACTCTTTTGAGCCGGTTCTTTTTATTGAGTCAAAAATACAGTGCAACCAATGTAGTCCAACTCCAAAACAAATTACTTTCATAAGCTGGTTCTTTTTAATTAATCAAAATCACAGCGCAACCAATGTAGCCCAACTTCTGTACAAATGACTCTTATGAGACTGTTATTTTTAGTGAATCAAAAATACAGTGCAAGCAGTGTAGTCGAACTTCAGAACGAATGACTCTTTTCAGCCAGTTCTTTTTAGTGAATCAAAAACACAGCGCAAGCAATATAGACCAACACCTGTACAAATGACTCTTATGAGCCGGTTCTTTTTAGTGAATCAAAATCACAGCATAACCAATGTAGTCTAACTCCTGAACAAATGACTCTTTTGAGCCGGTTCTTTTTAGCGAATCAAAATCACAGCGCATCCAGTGTAATATGACACTTACAAGCTAGGTCTTTTTATTGATTAAAATATACTCCCATTCGAATGATTATTTCACATATGAAAACATACAGCACAGTCAGTGTATTCTGATGCCCAACCAAATGGTCTGAGATCTTTTGAAATGATTCCTTTTATTCATAATTAAAGAATCATTATGAGGAATCTAAACTTGAATTATTATTATTTGTATCTGTTTTTGGGTAACAGTGTTTGCATAATTTGCCATTTCATCTGCAGTCCCAAACAGGCCACAAAGAGCTGTATGAACTCTCTGCAAGTATATACTTTGGAACAAACACTGGTATCATGTTTTTAAAAATCAAGTACTACTTCCAAACCTCCAGGCTTGAAGGACTTGTATAGCCTACTTAGGCTGGTTTTTACTACCACAAAGCTCTAAGGGTGTTTGAAACGGTCCCTTACAACATCTCTGCAATCAGAGGCTTCAACAAACCACCTTCAGTCTATAACCGCCAACCCTATTTATTTATTTATTTAGACTCCTTTGGTCCCCCACAAACCATGAACACGATCTGCTTTCGTTGCAAACCAAGTCATGAATATGCTACTGTATCTCAACCTGTCCATATTTCTCAAAAACACGTCAGAGCTGTTTTTCTTGAGTGCAAAACCCAACCACTGGTCAGAAATATGATCCTGTTGGGCAGCCCATGTGGGAAGCTGGTAAACGGCTATTTTTGTTATTGCTGAACGCAGGAGTTTCATGATTTTTTTCAGTGTGGTGGCTAATTGTGTTCAAGCTATACTGAGGACAAAAAGTATGGTGGACATCAGCAAGTACGTGAAAAGCAAGTGTAAAATTCAAGTGCTAACTGCTTCCTTGAACTTAGTTAGAAGATGCCATTGATATAATAAGTAAAATATGCAGTGCAAGAATGATAGAATATTAATTTGAAGTTTCATTAAATATTTTGGCAAAGCACATTCCCAAGGAATTTTCCTCCCAGGTCTTCGTTTTCCACATTGGAGTAGCTTTTCCAGGATCAGCTTTCCTGTCAGTGCCTGTCTGTGAGGGTAATTTGTTGCGCAGTAATTGGGTGTAAAACAGGTGGCGGAGTGTTGACACAGGGGGAAGCATTTGAAAAATGTGCTGCTGCCATGCAATTACAAAGCCCTGCTGGTTCAAGACCTTTAACCGCACTACAGACTGATAAATACAGAATCAAACAGAGGAATGCTGTATCTACAATTAACGGGAGTCACCAAGAGCTGGAGGGTGCTACTCCAAACAAACGACAGTTGCTACCTCTTAAAACCCATCTATGGGATGATGGGATAACTGAAGAAAGAATGAAATTAAACATAATCTGTCACTTTGATCGATTGGTATATATTACAAGTTGAAGAAAAAATTACCATTTCCATATCTATTTATTTGTTTAGCCTCGCAGATAATATTGGTTGGACTTTCACTGAAGGACAGACCTGAGCCATATGTACATACAGATGTGGGCTCTATACAATCACCTACCCATCTGACCAAATATATTGTTTTGCAAATGTTACCATTATGTTATTAAAACGTTACTTCTGAATGTTCTCTGAACATTCAAAACATCCCGTTTTGTAAATGTTTTCATTTTTGTAAACGCACATTAAAGGGGCACTTCACCCAAAAATAAAAATTCTGCTATTAATTACTCACACTGATGTCGTTCCAAACCCGTAAGATCTTCTTTCATCTTTGAAGGACAAATTAAGATATTTTTGATGAAATCCGAGAGCTTTCTGACCCTGCATAGACAGCAGTGTAACTGAAATGTTCCCAGACGTAGTAAGGACATTGTTAAAGTACACGTGACATCAGTGATTGAACCGTAATTTTACGAAGCTACAAGAATTCTTTTTGTGTGCAAAGAAAACAAAAATGATGACTTTATTCAACAAGTTTTCTCTTCCGCGTCACCGTCCTCCACCATTATTTAGAGTACACTGTAAAAAATAAAAAACACAATTTGTTGAGTCAGCTTAAAATAATTTGTTACCCTGTTGCCTTAAAATGTTAAGTTCAGTCAACTAAAATAAGTTTATTCAACTTAAAATGTTAAGTTGTACTAAGTAACAACTTAGATATTTGTGTTTGCTAAACTTAACAGATGGGTAAGTAACCCAGCTACCTTAAAATGTTAAGTTGATTCAACTATAATATCTAAGTTGTCACTTAGTATAATTTAACATTTCGAGTTGAATACACTTTTTTTGAGTTGACAGAACTTAAAATTTTAAGGCAGCCAGGTTACAAATTATTTTAAGTTGACTCAACAAATTGTTTTTTACAGTGTACCACGACGTGTGTGGAAGAGAAGAATTGTTGAATGAAGTTGTTACTTTTGTTTTATTTGTGCACAAAAAGTATTCTCATAGCTTCGTGAAAGTCACATGGACTATTTTAATGACGTCCTTACTATGTTTCCTGGTCAGAAAGCTCTCGGATTTCATCAAAAATATCTTCATTTGTTTTTCTAAGATGAACAAAGGTCTTACGGGTTTGGAACGACAAGAGGGTAAGTAATTAATAACAGAATTTTCATATTTCAGTGAACTATCCCTTTAAGGGAACATTCCATTTTATAATTTTTAAACGTTATGGAAACATTGTTTTTGAATAGTCTCTAAGCGTACTTAAACAAGCAGTAACATTTTAAAAAACGTTAAACGTCAGCTTAAAATATTTTTTGTGCTAACGTTTTGAGAACATATTTAAAGTCCAGATAATTCTGAATAAATGTTACTGAGAGAACTTTTGAAAGAATCTTGCCAGAACGTTAGCCAAAGTTCTGAGAAATGCGCTAAACCCATTCAGAACACTTAAATGTGTGCGTTTTCAAAAAACGTAAACATTTAGTTGGACATTTTATTATGTATAGCCTATGTAATGTTTTTTTCTTTCTTTTGCCTGGCAAAATATAAAATGATCACCTCTGCATTTACCTAATGTTCTAACATCGACTTTGAATAGAGGCTTTGCACTCACGTCACGATTTGGTCAGTTACCCGGGTGCGCGGCCATACTAGCGATACTCAGATGTAAACAACAGCATGGATTGCATGGTTAATGAATACTGAATATGTTGTTCTGCTAATTTATGCTGTTAAAACCATGGGAAAAAAATCTGTGGAAGCTGCTAAATCATATAGAGAAGGACTTAGTAAGCAGGAAAGGGCGCAATGTTTTGACAAACTAAAGTTAATAGGTGGTGAAGATACATACAAGCAATATTAATTAAGATATTAGCCTAACATTTCACCTACCTGACCGGAAATGTTAAGAACAAACACGAATGTTGCCAAGATTCTTGACATGGAAATCCTGGTTCAGTTTGGACAACCACAAACGCCTTTTGTTTCTCAGACAGTTTTTTGCACTCTTCTCCTTGATTTGTTACAACTTTTGGCAGTGTATAGTACTCCAAATGTTTTTCCCCGGTCCGACATGACAACAATTGATCACTTTCAGCAGCAATAATCAGCAAAATACGCAAATATTGTTTAGGTTCAGTGCCGCCAATTGATGAAAACACTTTTCATATACTAACAGTAACCTTTCAGAACACATTACAAATTTGTTTTTCTCAAAAGAAAAAAAAAAAGCCTAAAATCCAGCTGCACAATTCATTTCGTTGTTGTGACAATTTATTATATTACATTCAACGTGTGTAGCCTATTTAAGACACTTCATAAGAGTTAATAATACGAATTTATATTTTGTAGGGTGTATCTAAATATTTCAACCTGAATTAAGTCAATTAAAAACCACAACATCCATGGAATCAAGCAAACGCTGCAGGCAGCCGTGACGAGGCAGAATTCCGCTCTTAATAAACTTGAGCGCTTCCACTGATCTCACTCCAAACAGGGATTCGGTTCCCAACCCCTCTGACACCCCGCATCACGTGACCACACTTCCAAAAACACTTTAAAAGACTCGGGATAGCACCAGAATTCCCACATGAATGATTTCACACCTCTACCTCAAGAAACCGTCCCAGGAGCGGACACCCAGGACAGAAAAGTCTCACAGTTCTTTCCTCTGGGATGATTTCCATTTAGCATCAATAGGCACAGCGCCTCTGATTAACTGCTCCGTTTTTATTGATATACTAATTTAATATGGCATTAAGAATCAAAGAGCTGTCCAGTACTGTTTTACTAGGATGTGTTATCATTTTCACCACCGTGCTTTATCCTGTCGACTCTTACCTCTACAACAACCGCTACTTCGGGTAAGTGTTTCATTCATTCAAAGTTTTTAAACTGGAGTTGTAGTAGTGAGCGCGGAGGGACGTCTGAGTGACTCTCGAACGAATCGTTTTGGTGAACAGCTGAACGTTTATGAATTTATACACTTATACTTAACTTACCTTTATCAAACGTATAGCGATATATTGTAGTTTTTAACTAAATATTTATGCGCTGACATAAGAAAATGATAATAATAACGTGTTAAAACCACACGCGGTAACTGTGAATGGGTTGAGTCGGTTCTTTCAAAAAGAACCGTTTGAATGAATCGATTCGCTAAAATGATTCAAGCGACAATCCAGGGCGTAGGAACTAGTGGGAGTTCGTAAAATAGTTTTGAAGCATTGAAGTGCACTCTGCGCCTCCACAGATCAAGACTAGAGATCAGTCTGTCTCTTCTTATGTCAACACCGGCTTTAAAAAACAAAGCAGTTTCTGCGGGCCAAGATTTTTTCCTTTGCTTAGGTTGAAAAGCACTCCTTGGTGACATCTTAAAATATGCAGTTGGTCTCGACAGGTATAAGCACGAAGTTCAAAGGACCTGAAGATCATAATGGACACTGACTGACACTTTGGCAAACATAAGTGTGATCTTTTGTTTATTTTTTGATAGATTGTCAGTTGGTTTGATGATTAGGACAGAGATCAGATATGCAAACAAAATTTCCTGGCTGTACTCCATGCTTATGGATCTCTCATTAGCGGTGTGGCCGCTTTTTAAATTTTCATTGTGGAAATCTGAAGTATGGAATCAGATTCGCATCCGGCACTCTATTCTGAGGCAAATTTATGCAAGGTCATAGAAAAGTACTGTTTTTTTTAAGTGGATATTACATTTTCGAAACTACCATTGGCGAGAATTCTCTTTTGTTTAGTGAACACTCTGTAAAATGACTTATTTTAATTTGTTCACATTTTGACTCACTCTCATGGGATTCCAACCATTTATGCTGGAGACCGAAAGCCTCAGTCAGCATTCACTTTCATTGCATCTGTTTCCACATAATGAAAGTGAATTGTGAATGGAGACTGCCATTCTGCCTAACATCTTTTTCTGTGTTCCATGGAAGAAAGTAAGTCATACGGATTTGTAATGACATGAGAATGAGTAAATTATGATGCATTATTCATCCTGGTGATTTTTTTTGCGAGCTCTAATGTAAACTTAGTAAAGCCTCAAATTAGAGGGACCTAATTTGATACATAAATTGGTATATATCAATTTTTGGCAGTATTTGTACTTCCACACAAAGCCTTGTTTATGAATTATTCAGGGCACAGAGGCTTAAAAGAGCAAAACAATTCACAAAGAGGTGAAAACACTTGTTTTCTACTTGTCAGGGTGCAGTATAAATGCTAACTCAGTCAGAGTGAGAACTGGGGAAACACAGGCCTGTCAGAACATAAAGAAAAAGGGTGTAATGAAAAGGACACTTCCTCCCTGCGGTCTTCTGAGATATCACAGATACTGCAATCTGAACGATGTTAACAACATAGTGCATTCTATGATGTGATGTTTTGGCTTCAATTATATTTTTGAAGCGGATGTTGCCTGACACTTTATTAAGACCAGTGAAAAATGTTCGATGATGTGAGATTAGGAATGTTGCTGCTTATCATAAGAATGGCTTTGAAACATCCAAGTTATTTATGGCTTATAATAAACCTCATTCTCTCTGAAGATTTATTAGCATGTGGTTGGATGTCTTCTCTTCAGCTTGAAAGTCGCTATTTGATTAAAAAAAAGTAATATTGTGAAATATTATTACAATTTAAAATATCTGTTTTCCATTTTAACACATTTTAATCATTACTCCAGTCTTCAGTGTCACATAATCTTTCGGAAATCATTCTAATATGATGATTTGCTGCTTAAGAAAATGTTCTTATTATTATCAATGTTTAAAACTCTAAAAATGCTGGGTTAAAAACAATTTCTGGGTTATTTGGCAACCCAGCGCTGGGTAAATATTGAACAGAACACATGCTGGACATAGTACTTGGTCAGTTAAACTTATCAAAGGTTTTTCATTTGAAATAATAAAAATGTACTCTAAAATCAGTTTATATATAGGACAAGAACAGGTTACATACATTTTTATTCAATGTCAAGTCTTTTACAATCATAAAAACATTCAGAAAATGTTGTGACAGGAGCAGAAAGAGCAGCAAATAGAAATCTGTGAGAAGAAAACTGCTACCAGTAGGCTGTTCCAGTTCATTAAATGACTTACATTCATGACTTATCTTATATTCATGTTTGAAAAATTACATCAAAACCATCTTCCAAGCAGACGTTAGCTGCGACGTACATTTAAACACAAAAAGGAAAAATGTGAGACTACAGATGGTTTTCTATTTATACAGTGTAATACAAACCTTAATTTCATTCAGGAAGTTTCCCATCAGTCAGCTTTCTCTCAGGACAGAAAATAAAATGACCGCTGATAAATGTAACCAGTTTTAACCAGTTTGGCACAGACTACCTAACACTGTGTTACACTGACCCAGCGCTGGGTAGGTATATGAGGGGGTTCATCATTTGTATTGACAGTAAAAATGACCCAGCAGCTGAGTTATAGAAAAAATACCCAGCACCTGGGTATAAATATTAAAAGTAACCCAATAAAATGGCCCAGCATTTGGGTTAAAAAATAACAGCATTTTTTTAGGAGAGCAGAAAAACTACCCAGCATCTGTGTAAAAAGTATTAAAAAATAACCCAATAAAATGTTCCAACAGGCTGGACTGAGCATTTGGGTTAAAAAATAACCCAGCATTTTTTATAGTGCAGAAAACCTACCCAGCACCTGGGTAAAAAGCATTAAAAATAACCCAATAAAATGACCCAACAGGATAAACCCACCCTTTAGGTTAAAAAAAAAACAGCGTTTTTTTAGAGTGCAGGAAAACTACCCAGCACCTGGGTAAAAAATAACCTAACTTTTTTTTTTAAAGTGCAGAAAAACTATCCAGCACCTGTGTAAAAAGTATTAAAAATAACCCAATAAAATGACCCAACAGGCTGAACCCAGCATTTGGGTTAAAAAATAGCCCAGGATTTTTTATAGTGCAGAAAACCTACCCAGCACCTGGGTAAAAAGTATTAAAAATAACCCAATAAAATGACCAAACAGGATAAACCCACCCTTTGGGTTAAAAACAAAAAAAAACAAAAAACAACCCAGGGTTTTTTTTTGGAGTGCAGGAAAACTACCCAGCACCTGGGTAAAAAGTATTCAAAATAACCCAATAAAATGACCCAACAGGCTGAACCCAGCATTTGGGTTAAAAAATAACCCAGCACTTTTTAGAGTGCACAAAAACTACCCAGCACCTGGGGGAAAAAAATATTAAAAAAAATAACCCAATAAAATGTCCCAACAGGCTGAACCCAGCATTTGGGTTAAAAAATAACCCAGCACTTTTTAGAGTGCAGAAGAACTACCCAGCACTTGGGAAAATTAAAAAATAAAAATAACCCAATAAAATGGCCCAACAGGCTGAACCCAGAATTTGGGTTAAAAAATAATTCAGCATTTTTTTAGAGTGCAGAAAACCTACCCAGCACCTGGGTAAAAAGTATTAAAAATAACCCAATAAAATGACCCAACAGGGTGAACCCAGCCTTTGGGTAAAAAAAAAAAAAAACCCAACCCAGCATTTTTTGGAGTGCAGAAAAACTACCCCCCAGCACCTGGGTAAAAAATATTTAAAATAACTCAATAAAATTACCCAACAGGCTGAACCCAGCTTTTGGGTTAAAAAAAAAAAAAAACAACCCAGCAATTTTTAGAGTGCAGGAAAAACTACCCAGCAGCTGGGTAAAACATATTTAAAATAACCCAATAAAATTATCCAACTGGGTGAACCCAGCCTTTGGGTTAAAAAAAAAAATAACCCAACCCAGCAATTTTTAGAGTGCAGAAAAACTACCCAGCACCTGGGTAAAAATATTAAAATTAACCCAATAAAATGTCCCAACAGGCTAAACCCAGCACTTTTTAGAGCGCAGAAAAACTACCCAGCACCTGGGTATAAATATTCAAAATAACTCAGTGAAATGACTCAACAGGCTGAACCCAGCATTTGGGTTAGAAAAATAACCCTACATTTTTTTAGAGTGTATCAGTTAGCAATCTTACAGGGTAGGGTGCTATAAATTCCTGTCTTGTATAGGGTCAGTCATTGTGTTTTTTCTCCATTCCATCAGATGGATGCTTTACATGGGGCTATAAAACACACCAATCAACGCCTCTTAGTGTATGTGAGGGTGTGAAGCCCAGTACATTTGCCCCAGATCAGCCAAGAGGCATAACATCATTCCTCACACATTCACACACTAACCTAAACGCCAGACTTTGTCCTTATGTGTGACTGAATCGCCAGCTGACATCAGATAGAGAAGGTCCTGGATGTTTCTCCAGTCCAATAACCAAACTCTATAAGCTGTAAAAAAAAAATGCCACAAAAAGTCCTCAATATGGTGAGCAAAATGAATGAGAGTATGAAGATCTTTGCACCCTGCAGCTGAGGAGGGGTTTATTATTTATTTAAAGCATAGTCAGATATTGCATGACACCACACAATAAAGATTCTGTGGGAAATACCATCCAAGACATAAAATACCACACACAAAGACAGCACAGGTGTGGCGTCAGGCACGATTTCCTCTGCGCTTACCATTAGTTTGAGATGACGTCTTAAATGATGAACTGAGACCAGTTTTGTGGCTTACTTGTGTAATGATAGAGCTGGGATGGAGCTGCTCGCGCAATTACACCACAAAAAAAGGAGAATGTAACCTGGAGCGTCAGCTTCACTCAAACCCTAAAAATAGCAGATTGCTTTTAGTGATGTAATGAGGTCATTTTTGGTGTGTTTTGAACCGTTTCAGAGAAAACAACCCTCAGAAAAGCCTTTATGTGTCAGCTAGCTCAATAAAACTGTCTGCTGGCTCTGCCGCTCTTGGAAATATTAGCATTAATCACTCGTACTATTGTTGTGCTTAGCGTTAGGGGATTGTTTTCTTATTCTAGTATTAAACTTCAGCATGACAGGTTTGTGGTACACACATGAACTGAACCTTAAATCATGCAGTTTATTGAGAAGAGGTGTGCAATCAGACTTGCTCAGTAGACAATATAATGTGCAAAAGTCTCAGAGACTCACAATGACTGCTAATTTTCTTCAGAATACAAATATATGATATATCCATCTTCATTTTGGTTTCTGCTGGATGGTTGTTCATACTGTAGATACTTGAAAATCTGAAAACAACAACAACAACAATTATAATAATAATCGATACATGGAAAATCACTGTGTATTTTGGTGTATTTATTTACACTACCGTTCAAAAGGTTGGATTTTGTACGATTTTAATGCTTTTGAAATAAGTCTCATATGCTCACCAAGGCTGCATTATTTGGTCAAAAATACAGTAAAAATAGTAATATTGTGAAATATTTTTCTTACTATTCAACATAACTGTTTTCTATGGAAGCCTGTTTCTGTCACTGAATAAAAAATAAAAAATTGTGACATTTTATCTCACAGTTCTGGCTTTTTTATATCTTTTACATCTTGAAATTAGATTTTTTTTTCTCAGAATTGTTAGATATAAACTCGCAATTACGAGTTAAACAATAAACTCGCAATTCTGAGAAAAAAGTTGCAATTCTGAGGAATAAAGTCAGAATTGTGAGAATTTTTTTCTCAAAATTAATTGTGCGTTAAGTCAGAATTGTGAGAACATAGTCTTTTTTCCCCCTCAAAATTGGACTATATAACTTGCAATTGTAAGTTTATATCTTACAATTATGAGAAAAAAGTCAGAATTACGTGAAAAAAAGTCAGAATTGCGAGATTCAAACTCGCATTTGTGAGAAAAAGTCAGAATTGTGAGTTTTTATCTTGCAATTCTAAGAAAAAAGTCAGAATTGTGAGTTTTTATCTTGCAATTCTAAGAAAAAAGTCAGAATTGTGAGTTTTTATCTTGCAATTCTAAGAAAAAAGTCAGAATTGTGTGTTTATATCTCACAATTCTGAGAAAAAAAGTCAGAATTACATGAAAAAAAGGAATAAAGTCAGAATTGTGAGAATTTTTTTCTCAAAATTAATTGTGCGTTAAGTCAGAATTGTGAGAACATAGTCTTTTTTCCCCCTCAAAATTGGACTTTATAACTTGCAATTGTAAGTTTATATCTTACAATTATGAGAAAAAAGTCAGAATTACGTGAAAAAAAGTCATAATTGTGAGAGATAAACTCACAATTGTGAGAAAAAGTCAGAATTGCGAGATTCAAACTCGCATTTGTGAGAAAAAGTCAGAATTGTGAGTTTTTATTTTGCAGTTCTAAGAAAAAAAGTCAGAATTGTGAGTTTATATCACACAGTTCTGACTTTATAACTCTCAAATGCAAGTTTATATTTCTCAATTCTGAGAAAAAAGTCTAATTTATGTAAAAAAAAAAAATAGGAATGGCATGATATAAACTTTATATCTTGCAATTCTGACTTTATAACTCTCAAATGCAAGTTTATATCACAATTCTGAGGAAAAAAAGTCAGAATTACATGAAAAAAGTCAGAATTGCAAGATTCAAACTCACATTTGTGAGAAAAAGTCAGAATTGTGAGTTTTTATCTTGCAATTCTAAGAAAAAAAGTCAGAATTGAGTTTATATCTCGCAATTCTGACTTAATAACTCGCAAAAGTGTTTATATTTCACAATTCTGAGAAAAAAAGTCTAATTTATGTGAAAAAAGTCAGAATTACATGATAAGAAGTCAGAATTGCAAGATTCAAACTCGCATTTGTGAGAAAAAGTCAGAATTGTGAGTTTTTATTTTGTAGTTCTAAGAAAAAAAGTCAGAAATGTGAGTTTATATCTCACAATTCTAATTTTATAACTCTCAAATGTGTGTTTATATCTCACAATTCTGAGAAAAAAAGTCAGAATTACATGAAAAAAAGTCAAAGCTTTTAGCAGGCATTTCTGTAGTCTTCAGTGCCACATGATTCTTCAGAAATCAGTCTAATATGCTGATTTGGTGCTGATGAAACATTTTTTAAATATTATTTTACATTTTGAAAACAGTTGTGCTGCTTAATATTTCTGTGGAAGCCCTGTTTTTTTTCCTCATGATTCTTTAATCAATAAAAAGTTCAAATGAACAGCATTTATTTGAAATAGAAATAACATTATAAATCATTTTACGGTCAGTTTTGATCAATTTAATTTATCCTTGCTAAATAATTATCATATGTATTTGTTAGGATAGGACAACATTTGGTCGAGATACGACTATTTGAAAATCTGGAATCTGAGGGTGCAAAAAAATAAAAGGTCCAATAAAAATATGTCCAAATGAAGTTCTTAGCAATGATGACTTATCAAAAATTAAGTTCTGATATATTAATGGTAGGAAATGTACAAAATATTTTCATGGAACATGATCTTTGACCCAGACAATGTATTTTTGGCTATTGCTACAAATATACCCATGCTACTTATGACTGATTTTGAATTGATTCCTGTGTCAGTGAATAACTTACAATAACTGCAATGCTTTATTTCTGCAGTGATCAAGTGTTCAGAATAATCCCCAGCAGCGACGCAGAGGTTCAAGCAGTCAAACAGCTTTTCCAAAACCTAACGGTGAGCACCTTTTTTCCCCTACAACACTCACTTAACATTAAACATGTGAAAGGAATCATGAGAAACAAAATCAAACCACATGGAAACTGATGCCACTGCTTCAGGAAGGATTTGTGTTACTTGAACAACCAATCAATTCTATCAAATCTTTTTCTTTCAAAGTTTCTTCATTTTTCTTTCCAAACTAAACTGTTTTTAGTTTATCACAGTTCTAGAGCCTTTATCTTTTTTTTGCACCATCACTGAGTCATTCTCAGCACCAGTGATGCATGAACATCCTCAGCTTCCTTTAAGAGTCAAGCAAGCGGGTTACTCAGCATCATAAGACACTATTTCCTCTAGAAATATGCTTCTGAACTGGACTGTTTATACAATACGGATACAGACAGAAGTGAGAAGTATGGTACACTATACCCCCATCCCCCCACCCCACCCCGAATGTCAATTTAAGAAAACAAACTATAGTATTAAAAATGTACTAAAAGGGTCTATAGCCATTAATCTCTTCAAGTTTGGCTAGTTAGCATAGTCCTGCTAGTCTTACCATTGAAAGGCCATTCAAATTAGCTGCTTATTCTCACTAAAACAACTTTTGCGCAAGCAACATAAACATCACAAAGATTTCATTATATTACAGTAGGTGTTTTTCCATTGACAAGCGTGAAATGGCCTTGTTTCTCTGTTTGCTGCCTTTGATGTCACCGTTCAGGAGAGTCTCTAATGAAAGGCTTGAGGAGACTTGGGTCATTTGGTTATTTCTGCTGTATTTTCTCAAAGTGACATCATCACAGGCAACACGAAACGGAAACAGAACAAAAATAGGCGTTTAAGTACAAACACATGCACCTCAGATGATCAAATACAAGATATACTGACACGGCCATTTGAAGAAAATAGGTTTATAAGCACTGACTATTTAGACAAAACACAGTATCACATTTAGCCCAAATCAAACGTGTCTTAATTACCTACATATATGACTTAATCTTTGAAGAACCATAAGGGGATCTGGAAAATACTGATGAAATGTATAGACAATGGCGTGTGTTAAATGATCTCAGAATTTTATCTCAAGCTAAGCCATGTTGATTTTTATAATGCTTGATGTGGATAACCCAAGAAATTGGGGTCACTGCATTAACAGAGAGAGGATTTCACATCTGCGCTCACACATAACCATCTGCAAACTATTATATCAGTTTAGTCATTGATAAGCTAGCGTGCTACTTGGCAAGATTTTTACTTGGCTGAAATAAGGAAGGGGTTCTCAAACAGGTGTCTAGGGACTTACAGGAGTCTATGGAAGCCTATTTCCGGCACTGAATAAAAACTCAAAAAAGGTAATTTCGACTCTTTATCTCACAATTCAAACTTTTTTTCTCACAATTGCGAGTTTACATCTCACAATTCTGACTTTTTCTCAGAATTGCATTCCTCAGAATTGTGAGATTGTCTTGCAATTTTGACTTTATAACTCGCAATTGTGAGTTATTTCTTTATTTCTCAGAACTGTGAGTTTTTTTTTATCACGCAATTCTGACTTTTTTTTAGAATTGCGATTCTGACTTTATAACTCAAAATTGCAAGTTTATATCTCGAAATTCTGACTTTATAACTCGGAACTGCGAGTTTATATCTCACAATTCTGACTTTATTTCTCAGAATTGCAAGTTTTTATCTCACAATTCTGAATTGTAGGATATAAACTTACAATTCTGACTTTTTTCTCAGAATTGTGATTCTGACTTTATAACTTGCAATTGCAAGTTTATATCACCCAATTTTGACTTTGTAACTCATAATTACGAGTTTATATCTCACCATTCTGACTTTATAACTTGCAATTGTGAGTTTATCTCACAATCCTGAAAAAAAAAAAGTAAAAATTGTGAAATGTAAACGTGCAATTGCGAGAAAAAAGTCAGAATTGTCAGATATAAACTCACAATTCTGACTTTTTCTCAGAATTGCAAGTTTTTATCTCACAATTCTGAATTGTAGGATATAAACTTACAATTCTGACTTTTTTTTTTCCTCAGAATTGCAATTTTGACTTTATAACTCGCAATTCTGACTTTATAATGTGCAATTGCAAGTTTATATCTCACAATTCTGACTTTATAACTCGCAACTGCAAGTTTATATCTCACAATTCTGACTTAATTTCTCAGAATTGCAAGTTTTTATCTCACAATTCTTAATTGTAGGATATAAACTTACAATTCTGACTTTTTTCTCAGAATTGCGATTCTGATTTTATAACTTGCACTTGCAAGTTTATATCACCCAATTTTGACTTTATAACTTATAATTACGAGTTTATATCTCGCCATTCTGACTTTATAACTTGCAGTTGTGAGTTTATATTAAAACTGTGAAATGTAAATGCGCAAATGCAAGAAAAAATTTAGAATTGTCAGATATAAACTCACAATTCTGACTTTTTCTCAGAATTGCGATTCTGACTTTATATCTCACAATTCAAATTTTTTAATTCGCAATTGCGAGTTTATATCTCACAATTCTGACTTTATAACTCGCAATTGCAAGTTTATATCTCACAATTCTGCGAAAAAAAAGTCAAAATTGTGAAATGTAAATGTGCAATTGCGAGAAAAAAGTCAGAATTGTCAGATATAAACTCACAATTCTGACTTTTTCTCAGAATTGTGATTCTGACTATATCTCACAATTCAAATTTTTTAATTTGCAATTGTAAGTTTATATCTCACAATTCTGAGAAAAAAAAGTCCAAATTGTGAAATGTAAACGCGTAATTGCAAGAAAAAAGTCAGAATTGTCAGATATAAACTCACAATTCTGACTTTTTCTTAGAACTGTGATTCTGACTTTATATCTCACAATTAAAATTTTATAATTCGCAATTGCAAGTTTATATCTCACAATTCTGACTTAATTTCTCAGAATTGCAAGTTTTTATCTCACAATTCTTAATTGTAGGATATAAACGTACAATTCTGACCTTTTTCTCAGAATTGCGATTCTGATTTTATAACTTGCACTTGCAAGTTTATATCACCCAATTTTGACTTTAACTCATAATTACGAGTTTATATCTCGCCATTCTGACTTTATAACTTGCAGTTGTGAGTTTATATCAAAATTGTGAAATGTAAATGCGCAACTGCAAGAAAAAATTTAGAATTGTCAGATATAAACTCACAATTCTGACTTTTTCTCAGAATTGCGATTCTGACTTTATATCTCACAATTCAAATTTTTTAATTTGCAATTGCAAGTTTATATCTCACAATTCTGAGAAAAAAAAGTCAAAATTGTGAAATGTAAACGCGTAATTGCAAGAAAAAAGTCAGAATTGCCAGATATAAACTCACAATTCTGACTTTTTCTCAGAATTCCGATTCTGAATTTATATCTCACAATTCAAATTTTTTAATTCGCAATTGCGAGTTTATATCTCACAATTCTGACTTTATAACTCGCAATTGCAAGTTTATATCTCACAATTCTGACTTTATAACTCGCAATTGCGAGTTTATATCTCACAATTCTGACTTTATTTCACAGAATTGCAAGTTTATATCTTGCAATTTTGACTTTATAACTTGCAATTGCAAGTTTATATCTCACAATTCTGACCTCATTTCTCAGAACTGCAAATTTATATCACAATTCTGAGGAAAAAATCAAAACAGTGAAATGTAATCTTGCAATTGCGAGAAAAAAGTCAGAATTATAGGATATAAACTCAGAATTCTGTCATTTTTCTCAGAATTGCGATTCTGACTTTATAACTTGCAATATTGAATTTTCATGCAATTCTGACTTTATAATTTGCAATTGTGAGTCTGTAACATGCAATTCTGAGAAAAAAGTCACTATTATATCACTATTCGGATTTTATAACTCACAATTGCGTGTTTATATCTCAGAATTCTGAGAAAAAATTAAGAATTTCTAAGATAAAAACTTGCAATAACCTTTTTTATTTTCTATTCAGTGGCAGAAACTGGCTTCTGCTGAAAATCTAAGAGAGAAAATAAAATATTTTACATGGGTTTTTTTTATCACTATATTTGCTTTGGCTTTAGTAATATAACAATATAAAAGCCGAGTCTCATTCACAAAGCACGCACATCCAAATTTATGGTTTCAAACTGTTTCACAAAGAAATAATGATTAATGTTAATGTTAATACTAAAATGTCTTTTCAATTTACAACATTTGAAACCACACTTAGACATAAAGCAAATACTCTGGGTTGCCTTATAAACGGAATTGGGGGTTATGCATTAAAAGTAATGTGAGTAACGTAATCTGATTACTTTTTTCCACGTCGCT
The DNA here is from genome assembly GCA_036247105.1 of Cirrhinus mrigala. Taxonomy (NCBI): domain Eukaryota; kingdom Metazoa; phylum Chordata; class Actinopteri; order Cypriniformes; family Cyprinidae; genus Cirrhinus; species Cirrhinus mrigala. The sequence continues at coordinate 15,307,134 of CM070030.1, forward strand.
AGTAAAGTAACGCATTTCTTTTAAATTTACAAGAAAGAGTTATTTTTTCCCCAGTGTTTCCCAATTTATTCACTGACACCTCTCCTGTTCCTGTGTTGAGAGAAACTGGGGATGAGGTTCAGAGGCACTTCCTTCAACCTGAGGCTTATTAATTTCACTTTTAGTGTGAAAGCACCTTTACAGTTGCCAAAATGTAACTTTGGGATTTTTTGTTATTAAAAATAAATAAGCAAGCCCGGCTTAGGTGACAAAAGATAAGGCAAAGATAAGGTTTAATCTAGGGCTGTCAAACGATTAATCGCGATTAATCGCATACAAAATAAAAGTCTGAGTTTGCCTAATATATGTGTGTGTACTGTGTTATTATTATGTATATATAAATACAAACACATTCATGTATATATTTAAGAAATACTTACAAGTATATGTATTTATTATAATTTTTATATAATTTCTATTATATATAAATACAAATATTTTGTACATAACATATTTCTCTTAAATTGATACATTAATTTGTTTGTATTTATATATACATAATAATTACACACACTACACACACATTTATTAGGCAAACTCATACTTTTATTTTGTATGCGATTAATCGCGATTAATCGTTTGACAGCCCTGGTTTAATGATATACAGTAAAAGAGTACTAAGGTTTCTCTGAATAATGCAGATATGTGCGGATGTACAGACCCAATGTTGTCACGATATAATATTTTTATACAGTATAAAACCATTTTAACAGATTCATTCAAATTCCCATCCGTGACGAGCTTCTTCATTTGATAACATTTGACCATATTTAATCTTTTCCACTGATTTCCCCCTCAAATTACAGAACTGAAACTGCCTTTAATGCCTGCTGACAATCATCTCTATCACTAACATTCCTAACACATATATAGTCAGGTGTTTTTTAATCACCTGCTTTATTTAGAAGACATGTTCATCATTTCAATCTCATGCTTTCCTTGTGCATGCAAAATCTGTTTCAAAAACATACCAGTCACACACCATCAAAACAAACGTGTCAAATCCGTTTCAGCTGCCAGGTTTGTGAGCATCTGTTAGGAATGCAGCACAGCACCGAGGAGTTTTTCTGCATGCGGAGTGGACCGATTGCATGACTGATATCCCTGCTTTTAACCAAGACTTACAAATTGAAAGGCTGTATTTAACACAAGGCATATAATTTGAAATGCAAATATATATTATAAGCTAATATAATGCAGTGCACCACTTCAAGTCTAGAAATAAAACTAGCCTGTGATCTACTCAGTTGCTGGTGTTAAGATGTGCCGTTTTGAATAGCTGTACTCTTCTGTCGTCTTATTAAATGGGCTTGTTGTTGTAGCCAAAGTCAACAGCGTAGTGACTTGGCAGGCGTACAGAGGAGGCTGATGATGCAAATCTGAGGTTATGCTTCAGGGACTGGTATCTGGGCTGCTACAAAGGCTTAGGCATATGCCGGCAATCTAAAGTGGTTTTGTGGATCCACACACAGAAATAGATAATTTCAGTCAAACGCTGTGATCATGGAGACTCTGTTTCATACTCTCTGTGAATGGACTGAGTCAGCAGGTCTCTGATCTACAGATTGTACAGCACTGGGAAAAGCTTTATCTGTGATCTCCTCTCTGGTTCAAAGATCTTACAACGTGTGATAAACTGCTTGAATTTCAAGGACCTGATTTCTTCGCAAAGATTGCTTTATTTGTTAATTTCTCATTGCTTGTTGGATTTATTTTGTTAATTGATTCCAATGCCAGCCATGGTTACATGCGTAACCCGAGACATTTCCCCTTTTATTTAATTTATTCTCATTTGCATATTCAGTATTTGACTATTTTCAGTGTAGACCTAAGCAAACAAAAGCCTTTAAAATGACTTAAAATACATATATATTAGCAATTAGGACTGTCACTAACCATTATTTTGATAACTCAGTAATTGGTCGATTATTCTGACGGTTAATCGAGTAATTGGATAATTAGAATTAATTTTTAAAAATGATAAAATGGATCTAAGCAAACAAAAACTTTTAAAATGGCCTAAAATACATATATATTAGGGCTGTCACAAATTATTATTTCAGTAATCGAGAAATTGTTTGATTATTCTGATGATTAATCGAGTAATCAGATATTTGTAATACATTTTTTTTTGAGGTAATAAAAATAGACCTAAGCAAACAAAAGACTTCAAAAATTACTTAAAATACATATATATTAACAATTCGGGCTGTCGCTAACGATTATTTTGGTAATCGAGTAATCGGTCGATTATTCTGACGTTTAATTGAATAATTGGATAATTCTAATTAATTTTTTGAAGTAATAAAAATAGACCTAAGTAAACAAAAGCCTTTAAAAAAATTACTTAAAATACATATATATTTGCAATTAGGGCTGTCACTAATGATTATTTTGGTAATCAAGTAATCCGACGATTATTCTGACAGTTAATTGAGTAATCAGATAATTGTAATAAATTTTCTTGAGGTAATAAAAATAGACCTAAACAAACAAAAGACTTCAAAAAATTACTTAAAATACATATATATTAGCAATTAGGGCTGTCACTAACGATTATTTTGGTAATCGAGTAATTGGCTGATTATTCTGATGATTAATTGAGTAATCGGATAATTATAATTATTTTTTGAGGTAATAAAAATAGACCTAAGCAAACAAAAGCCTTCAAAAAAATACTTAAAATACATTATATATATATTTGCAATTAAGGCTGTCACTAAGGATTATTTTGGTATTCTAGTAATCAGATTTTATTATCAAATTTTTTATCGGAAATTATTCTGATGATTAATCAAGCAATGGGATTTATTTATTTATTTTATTTTATTTTTTGAGGTCATAAAAATAGACCTAAGCAAACAAAAACCTTTAAAATGACTTAAAATACATATATATTAGCAATTGGGGCTGTCACTACCGATTATTTTGGTAATTGAGTAATCGGTTGATTATTCTGATGATTAATCGAGTAATCGAATAATTATTTTAAAAAATAAAAATTTTGAGGTAATAAAAATACACCTAAGCAAACAAAAGCCTTCTAAATTACTTAAAATACAATTTAATATGGACCAAACAAGATTTAATTCAAATGTCCACTTAATCTTTAATGTTAGGCCATTTCTTTACCACAAAAATGCTGCAGCCACTGTAATGTCTTAAATATGTAGACATCGAAACGTATAAACTCAGAGCGAGGGTTTAAACTTTTATTTTGAACCTTACAAATATGATGAAATGATGCACGCTGTGTGCCTAGGTGAATGTTATAGTAAACCCAAACTCACAACAATATGCAGAGATGGAGTTTGAGACGCATGTAATAACAGTTTGTGTGGAGCCGCATTTATTGCAAACGGAGTCGCTATGACATGCATGTAAATAATTAAAGCGCATATATTAAACCTGCATCGCTATATTTATTCAATTGAATCATAGAGTTTGTAAAATTACAATAGTATTATGCTTTATAATGGTTTTTAAATGGGTTTATTATATCATGCAGCCTTGGAAAACGGTCTAATAATGCGTTTTATAGATTCTCAGCCATGGAATGCGCCTCCTCCAGTATTTTGCCGGTTACTCAACACAGGCAAAAAGCAATTAAGCATTTTTTAAAATCAAGAGCTTGAACTGAATCGAGGAATTGTGACAGCCATAATTTGATGCCAATTCCATAAATCCTGGTCTGCCAAAACTGAATATAAACAACTGAAATATGACTATGTCAGTGGTGTTTGAGAAAGATATTTCTACTTCAGAAAGAATATGGGTTCAGAATAACATGAGGGTGAATGATGACAGAAATTTCATTTGAGCATCTAGGAACAACATTCTTCATTGACTTCAATGTTCTGCAGGTGGACCTTTGGCAGCCCAACAGCGCATCTATGATTCAAGAGAACAGCCCAGTAGACGTTCATGTGGGACGGAACAAGACGCAATGGCTGAGAAGACATCTTCACCAAGCGCACATCCAATTTGAGTGAGTCTCTTCTTCCTCCTTTGGGACTCATATTGGAGTCTCATACTCCTGCGGGAGAAATATCGGTTTCTGAGGGACACGCATTTGAGTTATCTACTCGGATTCGTCTGACTTTGATTTGCATGTGCCGAAGGATCCAGAAATGAAAGCTCGACTCAGAGTAGTCTTTCAAGCGCTCGCTCCATCAATCATCCAGATCAACAGCGACAATGAGGCTTATCTCACGCACCGCAGCCAGAAGCACTTTCATTGTCATTCCTTTCCCCAGGGAGGCCTTTTCTTCTATATCTCCTCTCCTTCTCATGGCTGATGTATTTGAGCGTATTTACACGCAGGGGTGATACCTCAGAGGATTGTGGGTAATGGCATAGGTTGAGAGAGAGAGAAATGAATGCATCTAGTGCTTTGTTTACTCTAGTTTAAAAACTTCCAGCGTTGCTTGCTTTGGTTTTGACAGGTCACATAGATAAATTGTGGCATTCTCATTCCTTCCTCCATCCTTAGCCAACAACAACAACAAGCAAAATTGAGGTGTCTTTCTTTTTTTTTTTGTGTTATACCTTTGCTCTGTGTGTGATTAGATGATTAATGTTGGTGATATTTGGTCTTCTATATAAAATTAATTAAAATCCTTGAATGTATTTTTCTCTAGTGTTCTGAAACGAGGAGGCAAAATCCTCTTTTTTTTTTTTTTTCTTGGTTAAATAAACATTACTTACAATTCTATTTTATATTTTATAATTCTATTTATTAAAGACAAGTATGAATCTCATTAAGTTAGTGTTTTTAAGCCTTTTACATTTATTCCAAAATAATAACTCCAGGCAGTAACAAATTAAACAGTATATTCTATTTGTAAACTTATGTCAGCTATTCTTTTTAATAGTTAACTTTTAACTATTTTTAATTTTTCGGATCATCAGTCATCAAAGCTAAGTAAAACCTGATCACAGACACACAGATTTTCTTACAATCTCACCAAGCTGATTACTCACTAAAAACTCCCAAAGATGATGTTTTCATGTCTTTTTAAGTCGTATTTTGAGAAACAAAGTGGTTATATCTAAGTGTGTGAGTTGTTTACTTACTTTTTAAAATTAGTCTTCCCGTTACCGCCATTATTTTCATTCAAACTGATTCACGAACGCAGAACGAGAGGCGGGATTTATCGCATGAACCAATCACAGCGGAGCATAACCAGTCATATCCAATCATATCGCAAAGGAGGAATGACTCCTCTTACCTGCTGGTGTCGCTGTTGGACAGTGTTTATTAGAAAAACGAGTGATTTATACTCTTTTGAATGTTACATTTTGTAGTATTGACGTTGTTTTATTTTTGTACTACACATTTTTCTCATCCAATATTTGAAAGACTGCCTTCCTTGCCTCCTCTGAGGAAACGCCCCTGATATATATATGCATGTATCTGAGTAACCTTGAAAATTGCCATTAAATGGTTAGATACCCTGTGCATATGTTTTCAACATTCCTTCCTTGACTGTCTCCACAGGGTGCTCATTTCCAATCTCCAGACTGAAATTGAGAGACAGATCGGCTACCGGTCCTCCAGGAAGCGCAGATCAGAATTCCAGTATGACTATGAAGTGTACCATCCTTTGGCAGAAGTGAGTGCATGGATGAAAATTAATATACATGGTAATTTTTATGTAGAGAGATGAAGAAGACAGAGATCAAATAGTTTTTTTTTTTTTCTGTCTGCCATCTTTCTCAACAGAAGCTTGATTTTCGCAGGCTTTTGATTGGGATAAGCGTTTGCATTCAGTTGTGGGTCCGTGAGCACAAGAAAAACAGATTTTAGGAGTTTTTCTTCAGTGCCGCCCATCATTAAACCTTTGCTCACAGGTCTTCTCCCTCAAACTGAGTGCCAACTTCAAATGAACGTGCAGATTCAACTCCAGCTCTGTGATTTAGTCCCATGACAAGATGATGAATGGGAAAACCTTCAGAGCAAACGAGGGCTGGATTACTTTCAGTTTTATGGATGTAATTCCTCTAGTGCTCTTGAAAAGAAAACATGCATCAATTAATATTTCAAATCTTGAGTTGAGCTTTAACATATTAAGACAAACAAGTCAAGACAAGACTAACTAAAAGAAAAAAAGCTACAGGTTTTGTGTGTATGGTCAAAAGTAGGCCAAACCTGCAAAATTAAATGTGTATGAAAATTGATTTTGACTTTCTGCTACAAAGTTTTAAATTAATACAAGCTGCATGTTAATAAGAAGAATGTGGGTCCAAATCTTTTTGCTCTTATCGACAGATCCAGAGTTGGATGTTTGAGATGAACCGAACACACCCACACCTGGTGGACCTCTTTTCTATTGGTCAATCCTATGAAGGACGGCCCCTTTATGTGCTCCAGGTAAATGCTGATGGGAAAAAGTGACTACATTTATAAAAACACAAACACTCACACATATGGACTTACCAGACTGCATTCTCTGTCCCTCTCCTGTCAGTTAGGAAAGAGAACACGTCCCTTTAAGAAGGCAGTGTGGATAGACTGTGGAGTGCATGCAAGAGAATGGATTGGACCAGCTTTCTGCCAATGGTTTGTGAAAGAGGTATGTGCTGTGTTATTACTTCTGTTTGCCTCTGTTCACTTCATGCTGGCATTTAAATCACTGAAAAGTAGGGGTGGGCGATATACTGGTAGAAATTTGTCAGCTGGTAGAGATTTTAGACTATCATCTCTATTGCGGTAGCATACTTATGTCACGTTGTTGTGCTGCGTGGTTACCAAAACGTATCGTTTGCACGTGTTTTTAAGCATTGTGGTTTAAAAACAGCAGCGAAAGAAAACTCATTTTGCTATATGCACGTGCTGTCCGAGAGAGTTTCTGAGCACTGTCAGATCCGTCAGATCCATTCACGCGAAAATGGTGCTTATAGAGTATTGAACGTTTCATTTTTGCTGCTTTATAGGTCTTGAACTGTTAAATACACACACTTGCAAGTGTCAAAATGCCTGACTTTGCAAGTATCCTTGTAAACACAGTAATTTAGGTTTTAAGTAAAAGCAAACGGCTGAGAAAGAAAACACACGTGTAACAATTTATTGGATCCGGGCAGCTCTTAAAGTGACAGCAGTCAAATATCCCTGCTGTTTGTCATCCATGTTAATCAAACAACAAATAAGAGAAAATCTCTCACTGCTCTTGACTAAATAGCTTTTCTAACTTTAATAAGAAGAAATATGTATTTAATTTACATATGCAGTGTTTTATACATTAGATTACTTTATACAATGTAAGTAGCATTTCTTACTTATTTGCTCTACTGCAGGTTTTTTTGTCTTGTTGCTTTTAATTAGTTTCTTATACTTATTTAATCGCTGCCCTCGAATAATGATTTTTCTGGTTGACTAGTAGTCGTTAATGTTAAGCATCAGTCGACTATTAGTTGCATGTTTATTAATAAAGCATATAAATCATAATAATGAGCCTTTAATTGTCTAAATAGATTAATATGTGCCCACGTGCACGCATAAAAAGCTTGCCACAGTGCAGCGGCAGACATAATAATTATGAATGTGTTAGGGAAAAACAGCAAGGAGACTGCATTAACGTTTTAATAATGTATTGATAAACTAGTGCTTTCTTTGTTTTTCGGCTTAAGAGGTAAAGTTGGAGACACTGACTCGTCATCTTCGCAGTAGTGGATGCGCCTGTATGCATGTTTTATACGGATTACATAATCTGAGAATATTTATTTTCTATTTGAACTGGTTCATTTAAAAGTAGACATTTCACTCTCTATAGATATATTTTTTTATGTCTGTAAGGCAAATATACAGGGAGTTTCAAAGTTTTGCACTCGAGATGGCAGAAAGCGCATCCTGTTTGCTTTATTTTACAAAGACGCAACGTTTCGTTGATATTCTGAGTGTACACAAATAAACGGAGAGTCTTTACAGATTCGAAAGATGTATTACTTTTATCTGTATGACCTAAAATGACGGCGTATTTTAAGTGCAAATGAACGCAAGTGCCTCTTCTCGTCAACTAACGGTTAGTCGACTTTTAGGGGGCAGCCCTAGTGTGTGTGTTTTTATTTAGGCTAGTAATAGTTTTTTGTGATATTAACACTGGTGACAAGAATTAAGAAAGTTTTATGGTGTCACAAATTTTGATATCATAAAGTACTAATTTAAAGCAAAAATTAGTATATTGTGATATATATTGTTACAGTGAATTAAAAGTACTCATATTGTGATATAAGATTTTGGTCATATCGCCCACCACCACTGCAAAGCAAAAATACCAAAAAGGTTATGCATAGTGTATGGTGGGCTCCACAAAGACCACTAGTGAAAATGTTTAAATATTTCATAATCCTAAAAGCTTGTTTGTGTGTGTGTGTTTTCAGGTTTAGATTTGATTTTGAATCCTAAATTATCAGTATGGTCTCAGACTTTTGGACAAGAATCAGATCCTTCTTTAATATTATCATTTATATTGATAAAAAACAACACTCTCATAACATTCAACTTTTTTTTTTCTTTTTTTTTTAGATTGATTTTTAGTGTTTATTTGTGAGTGAACCGGTGTATTCTAGGACTGTTTCATGCAGCGAGCCTCTAAATTCCTCCAAAATTAATCTGAATTATACATCAGCTCATAAACTAATATCAAAGAGTCCCTTTAGTTAAGTGACATCCTTTTTTGCTCATCTGGGTGTAGTTTTCAAAACACAAATGAACTGCACTCAGATCAGCAGCTGAGTGAGACAAATATAGAACGAGATAGAGATCAAAAGAGAGAGAGAGACTTAAGTACCAGGTCTGTTGCAATACCTTCAGCTCACCACTATGAGGCAGACCTTCAGTATGAAACAGACATAAAGAAGACTGATCTTGCCATGAATGCTATTACAGCTCTATTGTTACCCTCGAACCATCATCACTCATGATTTTTTGCTTTATGCTGTGCTCAATTAGACATTACTCATAGCAACACTACATCTTCTTATGTGTTTTAGAGTAAACAAATTAATACAGTTGAGGTCAAAAGTTTACATACTCCTTGCAGAATCTGAATTATTTTACCAAAATAAGAGGGATCATACAAAATGCATGTTATTTTTTATTTAGTACTGACCTGAATAAGATATTTCACATAAAAGACGTTAAAGCGAAAATAATAGTTTAATTTATAAAAATTACCCCGTTCAAAAGTTTGATTCTTAATACTGTGTTGTTACCTGAATGATCCACAGGGGTTAAATACTTTTGAACAGAATGAAGATGTATGCAATTTTTTTATTTTCCTAAATATCATTTCTTTTTTTTCATTTAGTCCTGCCCTTCAGAAGCTACAGAAGATACTTACATGTTTCCTAGAAGACAAAATAAGTTAAATTTACTCTTCCAAAAGTTTTCACCCCTGGCTCTTAATGCATCGTGTTTCCTTTTGAAGCATCATTGAGCGTTTGAACCTTCTGTAATAGTTGCATATGAGTCCCTCAGTTGTCCTCAGTGTGAAAAGATGGATCTCAAAATCATACAGTCATTGTTGGAAGTAGTGTTGTCACGGTACCAAAATTTCAGTAGTCGGTACCAATACCAGTGAAAATCCACGGTTCTCGGTACCAATTTCGGTATCAAATCAAAACACAAAAACATGAATTGAACAACACACTATTTTATTTATAACAAACAAAAATAAAACAAAGTTTTGACTTGGAAGCTGGTATTTTGAGCTGAGATGATGAAGCATTTGCTGGAATCCCCATTTTTCACTGTATAAACTGGCACTTGATCCATACATGTGAATTCAGCAACAGCTCGGTTCAGTTTTCTTGCCACAGGTGAGTTTTTGTCGTACTTCTGCTGCTGAAAAGCATCTGGAACCGTTGTCTGCTTAGGAGTTTGGTTCGTGGTCTTTTTCAGCCTGCAGCTGTAAAAGGAAAATATAATATACTTCAGTAAAACAATGGGCTGAGTCTGACTAAATGCAATATTAGATTGACACCAGCTAAACAGAACTTAAAGTTAGATAAGATTACTTATATTGAGTGTAAGATATCAATGTTACACAGACGGAAACTGTAGTATTAAAAACACTTTACAAAAAGATTCCATTTAACATGACTTAATAAATAAGTGTTACATAGCAATTATTCTTCTTAATTTCAAAATGTATTAATAATTTATTTTAAATTAAAAGTTGTATCTGTTGACATTATTTCACGCACAATGAACAAACATGAACGATCAAATGTTTGTATAAAACATTAATTAATGTTCACTCACTGTAAATTGATGTTAGATAATATATTAAGTCATGTTAATGAACAGTATCTTTTACCAAACTATACAGGACTGTATTTGACTGTACTTTTATTTAATCAAACTGCGCTAACTATATTTCATTGCCTAGAACTGCTTTTCTGATGGACCGATTTTAAGGCTATAAACATTAACCATACATTTGTACATTTGTTCTCTAACACACATTTTTAGCTACACGGGTCATTTAAAAGCCTCAGGTGTGTAAAAATAGTACACTATCATGTCCTGTTTTTTTTTTTTTTTTTTTTTAATAAACGCTATAGGAGCATTAAACACTTAACAAAGAAGTTTATATTAATACTCGCGTTAGCATTAGCCGCGCTTATGCTAACGATTAACTAAGCAAATGGCGATGTTTATTTAAGGTATAATTTTTATAACAAAAGCTCTAAATATAAAATTAAATTAAAACTTACCTGCTTGAACTTTAATTAAATCTGGGTGTCGGTCTTTGAGGTGTTTTATTAAGTTCGATGTATTTCCTCCTTTTGAGAGAGAACTTCGATGACACCGTTTGCAAATGGGTTTCTGATGATCTATGATGTTGCCCTTGTCATCAGTCGCAGATACAAAATATTTCCACACGTGGCTCCTTCCTCCTTTCTTTTCAACAAGCGGATTCAGAGCAGCCGCATCAGCAGCACCGCTGGTCGCCGTGTCTCTGTGCTTTTATGAAGAAGACGCAACTGCGCAGTGTGCACTTCTCGCATAGCGCAGCAAGAACCGGGTTGACCGGGTGCTCGGTACCACCGGTACTTAAGAAAACCTGGTACCGTGAAATTTAATTTTTTTTAGTACCGACTTGGTACCGAAGTACCGGGTCTTTTGACAACACTAGTTGGAAGAGATTTAAATACACAAAAATGCAGATTCTGTAAGATGTATATACATTTTTGACCTCAACTGTTAATAGAAAATGGGTTATTTATTCTTAGTTGATTAGAGGAACTGAACACACACTGCTGTGTCCTTGTAGAGAGAGTTTTTTTTTTTTTTGCTCTTTTGAAGCTTATCTGTGGGGAAAACGAGACACAAATTTCCTGTATCTCTTGAAGTCTGTCACGATTCCATTCTTTGCGAATGCAGGCCCTGAACTCCTATCAACACGACTCCAGCATGAGACGCCTGATGAATCAGCTTGATTTCTACATTATGCCTGTCTTCAATGTGGATGGTTACCATTACAGCTGGAAGACGGTAACTTCTATCTGTTTATCATATGCCTGGACCTCGCTGAAATTAATTGTTCGCAGCTCTGTGCTGTTAAACACGTAGTATGTCTTGCCTTTCTGTAAAGTATATAAGACCGCCAGGCATAATGAAGGAAAATATCTAAGGTTTCTCTTTCTCTCCCAGGATCGCTTTTGGCGGAAAACTCGGTCAAAGATTCCAAAGTATCATTGTCGGGGAGTAGATGCCAACCGAAATTGGAAAGTCAAATGGTGTGGTAAGTTGTTATTCAGAAAAATCAAATAGCTCCTCGTTCAAAATGAAGAGCCCTGGTGTTCATATAGAGCATAAACAACCATTCCAGAGTATGTAGACACAAATTTAGCAGCCAATGAAGATGCTTGACACACAGATTAAAAATTAATCAACAGAATGAAATATTTACAAGCACAATCTTGTATTTGAATTATCTTATGTAATACATGAGGTAATTAAGATGTTAGAATCTGTTTCTGTACATGGCTACATTTTTAAACGATGGGTTTCTCACATTAAAGAAACACTCTAAAGCTGTGGTTAAATACATTTATTAATATGGCACAAAACATCCCCTAAATTTAGTCAGTATTTTATTCATTCATGTTATATCCAGCTATAATTTAACATCAAATTTTATCTAATGTCATCAAAAAATAACATTTCAGGTAAAGAGAAAGTATTAAAACCAGATACTAAAATCAAATAATGGGATACTTAACCCAAATATTAAGATTAACCCATGATTTACTCACCCTCAAGCCATGCTAGGCGTATATGACTTTCTTTTTTCAAATGACTTTATTCTTTTGTAATGGCAGTGAATGGAAGTCAAGATTTTGAAGCCCAAAAAAGTGCATCCATCCATCATAAATATGGATATTTTTCTTACACAAACACATCGATTCACTTCAGAAGGCCTTTGTTAGCCCTCCAGAGCTGCGTGGAGTACTTTTTATGATGGATGGATGCACTTTTTTGGGCTTCAAAATCTCAACACCCATTCACTGCCATTATAAAGCTTGGAAGAGCCAGGATTTTTTTTTTTTTTTATATATATAACTCAGATTGTATTCGTATTATCTCTTTAAACCAAATATTCAAACATTTGCTGTCAAACAGCATATCTTTGCTAGAACTAACCAGAACTAACCAGCACTGACCAGCTTCCAAAGTGGTATAAGTTCAGCAGGGTTAGGTTTGCTTATTAAAAAAATGTCTCAATTTATTTTTCTCAAACTTTAAGGATGTTCAGTCTAGTTCTTATATGCTTCTAAAGGACACAGGAATAATGCCTATCTTAAAAATTTCACTCTTAATGCTCTGGTAGATAATACCTGGTTTTGGTTTTTAAGTATTTTTGTGTATTTGAACCCCAACAATAACTGTATGATTTTGAAATGAATCTTTTCACAATGAGGACAACTGAGGGACTCATATGCAACTATTACAGAAGCTTCAAACATTCACTGACGCTTCAGAAGGAAAACCAATGCATTAGAAGCCTAGGGGGTGAAAACTTTTGAACAGAGTGAAGATGTGTACATTTTTCTTATTTTGCCGAAATATCATCTTTTTTCATTTAGTATTGCCCTTTAGAAGCTACAGAAGATATTTACGTTTCCCAGAAGACAAAATAAGTTAAATTTATCCTGATCTTCAAATTCAAAAAGTTTTCACCCCCTGGCTCTTAATGAATTGCGTTTCCTTCTGGAGCATCAGTGAGCGTTTGAACCTTCTGTAATAGTTGCATATGAGTCCCTCAGTTGTCCTCAGTGTGAAAGGATGGATCTCAAAATCATACAGTCAGTAGAACCAGTACATTTTTTAATACAACTCTAATACAATTTATTTTTCTCAAACTTTAAGGACGTTCAGTTTAGTTCTTCTATTCTTCTGAAGGACACAGGAATAATGCCTGGCTAAAAATGTTCACTCTTAATGCTCTGGTAGATAATACCTGACACCGTGATAGAAAATACATAAAGAATGACCATGAGTCAGCAAAATGCCAAGAGAGGAAAGTATTAGTTGTCTACGACCACATAGTTGAAGCAGAAAAGGCAAAAATGAAATAATTACATAGAAAGATATACAATATATTTTTTTACACCTGCTATCTTTGCTGTTTCTGACAGATGAGGGTGCATCGCTGCACCCCTGTGATGACACATACTGCGGTCCTTTCCCTGAGTCAGAGCCTGAGGTCAAAGCCGTTGCCAAGTTTTTACGCAAACACAGGAAACGGGTCAAAGCCTACATCTCTATTCACGCCTATGCTCAGATGCTGCTCTATCCGTATTCCTACAAGTATGCCACTATACCAAACTTCAACTGTGTGGTGAGTGATTTCTGCCTTCAGACAGTCCATATGGGTGGGGATCTTTCAGTAATTATTTAAAGAATTAGTTTACTCCTGAATTAAAATTGTATGATACTTTACTCACCCCTATGTCATCCAAGATGTTCATGTCTTTCATTCTTCAGTCAAAAAGAAATGTGTTTGTGAGGAAAACATTCCAGGATTTTTCCAGATCCAAATTGCAGTTTTAATGCAGCTTCAAAGGGCTCTACACGATTCCAGCCAAAGAATAAAGGTCTTATCAAGCGAAACAATTGGTCATTTTCTAAAAAAATAAAAATGTATATACTTTCTAACCACAAATGCCCATCTTGCATTAACTCGACCTCGCGCATTACGTAATGACGTTGGAAAGATCACGTGTAACATAGGCGGAAGTACAAGTCCAGTATTTACAAAGCAAACATCCAAGAAAGTCAAATGATCTTTACAAAAAAAGGTGACACAATGATGTCGGACGGTTTTGAAGTTTTTTGAACCAAAGTACACAGACGAAGAACTAACCATGTGTGACCTTTCCATCGTGATTACGCAATGCGTGAAATCATAGACGCGCGTCACAGAGCTAGTGCGAGACAAGCATTTGTGGTTAAAAAGTATACAAATGTTTATTTTTTTTCTCGGCTGGGATCGTGTAGAGCCCTTTGAAGCTGTGTCGAAACTGCAGTTCGGACCTTCAACCCATTGATTTCTTAATTTCCTTTTGACTGAAGAAAGAAAGACATAAACAGCAACAAATTTGGTCACATTTTGACCAAATTTTGAATGTGTGTTTGTAAAAATAACGTCAAGAAAATGCAACTTTCTATTTAGATGTCCTCACAAGCTGCACGCAAAAACAACAGACGTACAACCAGTGAAGTCCAAAGTACAAGCAAATGACTCCAATGAAAAAGTTATTTTTACTGAATCAAAAATATACAGGGCAACCAGCATTAGTCAGTAAATTTAGCATATCAAACACAAAGCACAACCAAGGTAGTCTAATCCATATTTTTTGATAATATTTATTCATCAATTTTTTGTATTTTTCAAATACAATGGTTTCAATGGTTTCAAATGACAGGAGACCATATAAAATACGCAAGTACTATATTTCATTCAGTATAATATCTTCACTTCTTTAAATGGGCCATTCTACAGAATTGGTGCAAACTGCTGTCCCACAACCCAAAACACATTTAAAAAGCATTTAAGTATTCAAATCTTAGATGTTTACTAAGATCCTTCTATTATCTGTTGAAACCCACAATAATATTTCAAATATTAGTAAGGTTAACCCTTTAACTGTCACTGTCCTCTCTGTGGGAGGTTTACTTCACCATATTACAAATAAATCCTAATCTAATCATGACAAACTATACATCATTGGAAAGGTCTAAGACTCCTAAATAGATATTCTACCATTTTTTTGTGTTACAAATTATGTAGGAAAAGTAATAGATTAATATATGTCAAGAGTGCAACTTAAAAAAATCTACATCGTAACATGAGTTCTGACCTTTGTCACAAAAAAACTTCCTTCATTTCCTTTTTCCCTTTCACACTTTAGATATCATAAGAAATTCTATATCAGTTCAAAACTTAAAATCTCAAAATTCATCCTTTGAAAGGCATTTTAAAATCAGACACTGCATAACCATGGAAAATCATATTACAAAATGTTTTCGTTCATGAATTATAAGAATTTAAGTCTGGATAGTGCATTTTTATGTCTGTGTTCAAAAATGGGATTGACAGTTAAAGAGTTAATATATATAAAATCATCATTTATTGGTTACTTTTAATTGGGAGGTGGCTGTCCCGAACCCTAACCCCTAAATTTCAACTTGATGATTCAAATTGACATTGAAATTTATTTTTTTCCATTGTTGTTTTTAAATGTATCTTTTTGATTCTTTTAAAAAGTCCAAAAAAGAAAAACTGAGATTGATTTTAACTACACCTCTACATTTATGATCAGGAAACATTCCTGTGTCCCTCTCTCTCATAGCTACAAGGTGTGAGTAGACAGACCCCATCATTTTTTGAGGTGAATGTGCTTAAAAGTCTGAAAAATCTGAGTGTAACTTTAAGAAATGTCACTACAGAACATTTTTTTCTGCAATTAAAGGAGAACTCTTCCAGAACAACAATTCACAAATAGTTTACTCACCCCCTTGTCATCTAAGATGTTCATGTCTTTCTGTCTTAAGTCGTGAAGAAATTATGGATTTTGAGGAAAGAATTTCATGATTCCTCTCCATATAATGGACTTCATTGGTGCCCCTTTTTGAACTTCCAAAATGTAGTTTAAATGCAGCTCCAAAGGGCTCTAAACGATCCCAGCTGAGGAAGAAGGGTCTTATCTAGTGAAACGATCTGTAATTTTTTCGGAAAATAAATATTTGTATACTTCTTAAGCACAAAAGCTCATGTAGCACAGGCTCTGGGATGCGCGTTCACGATACTTCGTACTATTGAATCACGTCGAAAGGTCACGCGGAATGTAGGCGGATCTACAGACCCAGTGTTTACAAAGCGAACGCACAAAGACTAAGAAAGTGCAAGTAAGTCAAACGCTGTTTACAAACGAAAAGGTACAACGATGTCGGACGAGTCTGAAGTTGTAGGAGAAAACAAGATGGAGTTTTTCGCCATTCTCTACCTTTTTGAGCCGGAGTACGCAGTAGATAAATTTAGACGTGATTCGTAGCAGTGATGGGACGTTCGGATCATTTTACCGACTCGGACCTTTGAGTCTCGTTCAGCAAAATGAACGAATCTTTTTTCGAGTCATTTCGTTGACTTTAGCAAAATATAATTAAAATGTTACGTGTTACTTCCCTAACACATCTACTGTTTACACAAATGTTGATCACACTACAACCAAGACAAAACTATAATGCTATAAGAAACAGAAAAGATTAATTCATTGTTTGCCTTTAGTCTTTAGTCTATGATTAGCTCACCTCACCTCTTACCAAATTGTCACAAAACATTTGGTGTAGTTTCGGTAGTGGCATAATTGATTTTACATCATTAATGTGTACATACACATTTTTTGGAAAAGACATTTTTTTTTAAGACGTTTCCAACTCTGTAGAATGGCCCATATAGGATTCTATAGTAAACACTGCAAAAATATCATTTCCACCCTGGAGTTTCTAAAGTGATTCAGTCTTTAAAAATACAGAACTCAATATCATTTACCAGAGGGCAAAACATTAAACTTCTCATTAAGAATATGGAATGGCTGAGATATTATTTTCGGGCTGGCCTCGGTGCAGTTTCCTCATATATCGACTGGATGGCTGTTAGCGCGCACAATCTTTTGACTACACTTATCTCTGAGCTTCCTTAATGATCGCCTGGACCAATACTTGAAGCTGATTTGAACCTCCGCTCTTCCCCCTCAGGAATCAGCAGCCCAGAATGCAGTGAGCGCTCTGTACTCAGCTTATGGAGTGAGATACAGATACGGCCCTGCCTCCACCACACTTTGTAAGTCAGGCATTCAGCCTTTTCTTCAATCAATGACATATAGCTACTGCATGTATGAGTCATCAGCGCTCAGTATGCCCTTTTAGACAGACGCCAGTCTGACTTATGACTATTTATGTATCAACAAGTGTCAGATGTCCAGATGTGATATAATGCGTTTTTTTAATTGCAGATGTGAGTTCTGGAAGCTCAATAGACTGGGCCTACAAGAATGGGATCCCATATGCCTTTGCCTTCGAGCTACGCGATACGGGCTACTTCGGCTTCCTGTTGCCAGAAGCCCTGATTAATCCAACTTGCACAGAAACCATGAGAGCAGTAAAGACCATCGCTTCAGGCCTGCTGAAGAAATGCACCAAATGAAACTTTTTTTATTAGTTTCACACCCATAAGCCATAGCAGTGTCTATTAGCTATGAACAAATGTGCCTGTGTTTTCAGTAGTAAATAAGATTTATTTATTTTATAAACTACCATAAAGAATCTCTACGTTAAACAAATGGTATAAATGTAAACAGTGAAGAAATGCAAGCACTTGAATTGTGAACTAAAAAGTGAATTTTACTTATGAGGCGAATATACAGTGAGCTTCAAAAGAACAGTTATGCCCAAAGAATGTAAATAATGCAGTGTTATCTTAAAATGGGTTTATTTTAGTGTAGATGCTGTGTATCACTGCAGCTAAAATACAGCTTTGATTTTGTTTTGAAACAGAAAAGGTCACCTGGGAACTCTAATATGAGCCAAACAAGAATGCATAAAATTGCTGTTTTTGTGTTGTTTTGAAGAAAACGTATCAAAGTAACTTTAACTTGTATAATTAATTGTACTTGCAAGGGCAATGTTTACATTTCTACTCTTATGTACTATCAAGTTTTAGAGTTTTATTGCAATACGTCAGTATTTATTACAGTACTTTTGTTATATACAGTATAAAGTGTCTTCCAAGTTGGCATGTAAGATGTTTTCATTGTACACAGATTTTTGTATCTTACTGTTTGTATCTACCAACAGGTAGATTATTAAAAGTGGTTTTATAATAACAATGCTGTTAAAACATAAAGTATATCATCCAAAAATGAATTCTTATTTGTTGAAAATGGAAGATATAAGCCAAATAATTAACAGTACTTCACAAATATGAAAAATAATGTTAAAAATACAAGAATGAACACACTACTTACGTAATACCTTGCAAAAGAGACAACCAGATTGTACTTACAAATTCTTTGAGCACCGTAGGCCTCTGAACTGACTGAAACGAGGAACTTGTCCCATTAGTCCAGTCCATAATTCATCCCTGTGTACACAGAATTGATATCACACCAGAAACATATTCAATATCACTTCATGACTGGGAGTGTAATACATAAACGAAGAAATTGTTAAAGAAAGTTGTTATTTTTGTTTTCTTTGCGTACAGAAAGTATTATTGTGGCTTGATAAGATTACGATTGATCCACTTGATGTCACGTTGACTATTTTAACGATTTTTGGGGCGTTGAACGTGTCAGTTGCGTTGTTGTCTATGCAGGGTCAGAAAGCTATCGGGTTTCATCAAAAATATCTTAATTTGTGTTCCGAAGAAGAAAGAAGGTCTTACAGGTTTGGAACGACAGGGTGAGTAATTAATGACAGGATTTTAATTTTAGCGTGAACTATCTCTTTAAATGCCAGTAGTACCAGATCAACATTCGGCCAATCAGATTTGCCCACTGTATAAAATATAAATGTTATTTCATGTAGCCCTCTATTATTTTTATATGTACAATTTATATTACAATTAGGGCTGTCAACTGATTCAAAATTGTAATTAATTGCTTTATGTGGCAATTAATTATCTAATTAATCGCAAAATAAATTTGGCTGCCAAAATGCCCCCAAAAGATCATTTAAAGCTAATGTGTTAAATGAGAAACATATCAGGTAGACATTACAAAAAAGTAGCTTTAGAAAGAAATATTTTATTTGACTCAACATAAAATTTATTGGACCTACGCCTGCACATAAACATTTAGGCTACAACAGCCTAATAAACTAAGGAACATAAAAGAAGATAATGTGAGAAATGTCTCAGTATTTTTGTTCAATGATAGTCATTGTTAACCAAAACAGCTTGGTTACCAACAGTTTTCAGAATATCTTTATTTATGTTCCACAAAAGAAAGTGAATCATACATATTTTTACTTTTTTTTTTTTTTTTTTTTTTTTTTGACGAAATTACACTCTAAATAAGAAACTAAAACTGCCAGTAGGTGGCGGTAAATGTCTTTAGCCATTGAGTCATTAATTTGATTCGTTCAAACGGCTGATTCATGACGTAAATGGTTCTCTTTTGAACGGGCCATTGAATCATTGGTTCACACGAATTGTTTAAAACGCGGATCCACCGCTGTGCTGCTCAGAGACACACAACAGTTCTGCTGTGGCTTTATAGGTAATATTTTCATTGGCAAAACTAAGCAAAAACAGATAATGTTGTGTTTAATATATAACACAATATTAACGTATTATTTACTGAACTGTTGTTTGAAATCTCACTTGCGCTCCTGCTCTTTCGGACAAAAACACCCGTGTGACATTGCTCTCCCTGCTCCCTGTGAAATCGCTTATCATATAATGTAGACATGAGACACTCATAAAGGGGTATTTTTGACCCAATACCTTGAAATTTAGGGGCACATAACTGCACTTATGGACTACATAATGCAGTGAGCTGTTGTCCTGCATCATGTTTGTCAGTTTTAACTTATGTCAAGACGATTGCGTCAGTTACCCGGATGCGGGTCATATTGGCGATAGGCAGATGTAAACAACAGCGTGGATTGCACGGTTAATGTCCTACTAAATAAGCCTAAACCACAGAAAAAATGTGTGGAAGCTTCTAAATCATATAGAGGACTAATGCTGACTTCACGCCATGTAATTGCCGTAATTCCGAGATGACAACACGTGACATTTCACTCATAGCTTTCTATGTACTTGGACTCGAAGTTAGCCACAATAATGACTGATTGCAGAACAGCAGAACCATACGTCACAGCAGTCACACGGCAGCAACGCTGCGGCAGCAGGCTCAGACGGTAGTGGGCGGAGTCTCCGTCGCAGATCGGAAAAGGGTGAAAATAGCAATAAGTGATCAACTTATATTTTTTCTTGTCCTTTTCTTATTTTTAATGTTGTTATTGTTATTTGAAGAAAAAATAAAAATAATTATGAACACCAGAATTTGCTCTACTTATCTTTGTGGAGCGTTTCAAAGTTAAAGCTGTTAATGTTAAGTCCGTATTATGTATATGAGTGCTCGCGCCTGTTTATATATACACATATATACATACACGAAATTACTATTAACCGTAAGATACAGTTACACTATTAACTGTAATATACTGTATGTATGTATGTACATGCATACATACACACACACACACACACACACACATATCGTATCTTACAGTTAATAGTGTAACTGTATCTTACGGTTAATAGTAATTTCGTGTATGTATATATGTGTATATATAAACAGGCGCGAGCACTCATATACATAATACGGACTTAACATTAACAGCTTTAACTTTGAAACGCTCCACAAAGATAAGTAGAGCAAATTCTGGTGTTCATAATTATTTTTATTTTTTCTTCAAATAACAATAACAACATTAAAAATAAGAAAAGGACAAGAAAAAATATAAGTTGATCACTTATTGCTATTTTCACCCTTTTCCGATCTGCGACGGAGACTCCGCCCACTACCGTCTGAGCCTGCTGCCGCAGCGTTGCTGCCGTGTGACTGCTGTGACGTATGGTTCTGCTGTTCTGCAATCGGCCCTATCTCGAAGTTAGCGCCTATCACGTGTTTTCATCTCTGAATTATGAGATGGCGTGAATGCAGAATTAGTAAACTGGAAAGGACGCAATATTTTGACAAACTAAAGTTAATAGGTGGTAAAGATACGTACGCACAGTATTAATAAAGCTATTAGCCTAATATTTCACCTACCTGAATGGAAAAGATAAGAACAAACAAGAATGTTGTCAAAATTTTTTCCCTGGAAATCCTGGTTCAGTTAGGCAACCACAAACAGTTTTTTGCACTCTTCTCTTGATTTGTTGTAACTTTCGGCAGTCTATAGTACTCCAAATGTTTTTTCCGGTCCAAGTGACAAGTACAGCCCAAAACATGACAATAACTGAGCACTGGCAGCAGCAATAATCAGCAAAATATGTGAGTTTCGTTCGGTTCAGTGTTTTTTGTTGTTGTTGTTGTTGTTTTTTTTAACGTTCAGTGCCGCCAATATGGCCGACTGATGACGGACCGTGAAAACACTCAATTTTTTGTTCAATGAAAGTCATTTTTTGTTCAGTGAAGTCATTGTTAACCAAAACAACTTAGTTACCAACAGTCTTCAAAATACCTTCTTTTATTTTTCACCAAAGAAAGAAACAGGTTTAAAACGAACTATCCTTTTATTTTATTTTATTTTAAACAAAATGACACTCTAAATAAGATACTAAAAATGCCATTAGGTGGCGGTAAATGTCTTTATGAGTAAGTCATTGAGTCATTCATTCGTGCATTCGATTCGTTCAAACGGCTCACTTTATGAACGGGCCATTGAATCATTCCTTTACAGTATGCGTTCAAAACACGAGTTAATTCAGAAACGATTACGATTCGTTAACAGCGTTGAAATATTTGAATCGCGTTATTTTTCCATGTCTAATTAATTAAGTTACAGCGTTATCATTGACATCTTTTATTAAAATACTTATTTATAGATCAATAATTTTTTATAGATAACAGAAGAGTTTACTTTATATGACTTTTTATACTGTTTTTAAATGACCCCATATAAACAGGGTGGTTGAGTATATTAATTTATTGTATGATCTGAATTTTGATATACAATTGTTGGGAATAGACAGCTTGAAATCACATGGCCTTGACTCATCCTCCGCATTTGATGTCAGCTTCTTTCTTTGTGTGTAGTGCAATAGCATTTCAGGCATCTTGTGAATACGACCTGAGAATTACTCATCCTGGAGTGCCAAAAACAAACTGTGGCTTCGCTTGAAGAAGAGCACTGTTTGTCGTTACAGAGAGGGTTGACTCATTAATCTCCCATAAAACATAAAACCAGAGAAGAAAAGAAAATCATAAATAATAAGTCTTAAAGAGATGAAGAGTTTTTCATTCAAATGGCTTAAGTGTCAAAAATGAATTTGTTGTTTAAGGATATGTAGGTCAGTTATTTTTTCATGCACAGTAAGCAGGATCTAACAAACTATGGTAACACACAGATACACACACAGATAACACAAGCACACACCTATATATATATATGATATAAATATAAATGTACAATACCAGTCAAAAGTTTTTTTTTTTTACCATTTCAAAGATTTTTAATAAAATATAATATGTGATTTCAAAGCTAAATTTTTAGCATCATTACTCCAGTCACATGATCCTTCAGAAATCATTCTAATATTCTGATTTGCTGCTCAAAAAGCATTTAGTATTATTATTATGTTGAAACCAGCCAAGTAGAATTTTTTTCAGTTTTCTTTGAGGAATAGAAAGTCCAAAAGAACAGCATTTATGTGAAATAGAAATCATTTGTAACATTATAAATGTCTTTATCATCACTTTTGATCAATTAAAAGCATCCTTGCTAAATAAAAGTCTTAATTTCTATAATTTCTTTCCCTAATAAATAAATAAATAAACACTGACTCCAAGCTTTTGAATGGTATAATGTATAATGTTACAAAAGTTTTTCATATCATATAAATGCTGATCTTTGGATCTTTCTACTCATATATATATATTCAAATAGGAAGCAGTTATTTTAAACAGTAAAAATATTTCACGATATTACTGCTTTTGCTGCATATTGGATAAATAAATGCAGGCTTGGTGAGCAGCAGAAACGTCTTTAAAAAAATAAAATCTTACTGTTCAAAAACTTTTGACTGGTAGCGTATATTGATAAATTAAATTTGATTAAAATATGCAAGAACTGTTTTCACTTAGAAATTAATTTTGGTAGTCATTTTAGTAAGTGCAAATTATATTTATATTATATTATTATATTTCCTAATGACTTTTAATATCCTACATGTATTTAGAATATTGTTTTTTAATTAGGAGTAAATATGGTTGCGTATTTTTTTTTCTTCCCTTTCTTTTTTATTTTATTTAACATAAATTGCTAACAACTTGCTATATAACTTATGGACAACATAACCACAGATATCTATGACTATATCTATAACCTCAACTACCACAAGGAAGTGAGTTTAGTTGTCTGATGTATCTGTCAACCGCAGTTCTTAAATATATTTTTATTCTCTTATTCATGTATTATTTATTTTATCTATTTATGTATAACCTCTTTATATTTATTATTATTATCATTTATAATTAATAATATTTATAAATTCTACTCCCTCTCTCTCACTTCTCACTCTGCCTCACTGCGGCCGTTTTTACGTGCGTGACGTCATTTCCTTCCAACATGGCGCAGGCAGCAGGTCGCTGATGGAAAACTGAGGGATTTACCCCACCTTCTGGCTTTATTTATGTTTCTCTATTGAGGGCACCATCCGCCGGAGAACAACTCAAACATACGGGAATATCTAAAAATCGCGGATCCAGCCTCCATTGGGACAGGTTCTCCTCGCCCCGTCGCAGCGCGTCATGTATGAAGGCAAAAAGACGAAAAACATGTTTTTAACCAGAGCTTTGGAAAAGATCTTGGCCGACAAGGAGGTGAAAAAGGCTCATCACTCGCAGCTGCGCAAAGCCTGTGAGGTGGCACTAGGTCAGTATGATTTCGATGCGATGATCGCAGTGTTTTAGATGTTTAAGATTTGCATGTGTGGCTTTAATCCTGCCGGTAATGAAACGGAGCTGCTTCAGATCAGCTGCATGAATCCAGCAGCATTGCGGAAGTTATTCTCATTCTACCTGAAAAACGCCTCGATCTAAACCTGTACCTGCTTCTTTGGCATTAAATGTCGATAATTATGCGCTTTGGGGTTAAATAAATCATATTTAGTACACGTACGATTGAGGAAACAGGTAAAAGAAAGCAGGAACTGACAGGGCGAGTTTGTCCTCTTTGACAGGAGCTTCAGAAAGACGGGCTGTGCACAGAATAAACTATTCATGATAAATACCAGAATCATTTTATATAACGTTACTTCAAAAACATTAAGTAGGTGCTTCGAATGCATCTGACTGTCGCTTACTATCTTTTCCCATCGTTAAATGTTAGACCCCACCTGTCATATTACAATAACAATGATGCTTTAATATTGTTTTGCGTACAGTCGAAGCTTCTAATGTGACACTAACGTTACAGCGTACAAACTAAGCTGTCATATCGTTTTAAATTCGTGGAAATTTATTTGCACTATTCCCAGTTTCCTCCAATGACAACAATGACTGGGCAAGATGAGGAGTAACGCGGACGGAGATGCTTGTTTGCATTAGTGCTGTCGCTGAATTACTGACTGTCTTTAAATAAAACGAGTATATATGCTTACGAAGGTTAAACTTTCTAAAAATGTGTAGAAACGATGCGCAATTGTTGTACCAGTCTCCGTCGAATTGTTCATTCAAAACGGCTCCTTTGAACGATTCACCTGAACCGATTGGAAAGCGTTTGAATCGCTTTCCTGTAAGCTACACCATCTGACGGACTAACAATCGACAATAAAACGAATAAACAGCTATATTTTGTGAGTAGAGTGCGGAAAATTCGCACTTATCAGTGGCGACTCAAATCGAGTTAGTGAATCGGCTCATTTGAACAGACTGACCGAAAGAATCAAATGATTCAGACTAGTTTGCGATGGGCGTAACGGAAGTGTTGTGTGCAGAATAGGGGCTGTGCTAGTCTAAAAGGGCTTGTTTGGATAAGGTGAATGTCTCTACCTCGGTCATGCATTTCTCATTATCAGTGGTCAATAATGCATGCACGGTGGAAGTTGAATTACAGTGCATTATTAAAGAGGGAAGAAAGCAATGGCTTCCAGCCTCTTGGCTGGAATCACATGCACCGTGCATTGTGCATGCAGAGTTGTTGGTTCAGCCTGCTTTACTGCATTGCAAACTGTGAATTTTTACACTAAAGATATATAGAAACGTTGTGATTTTATTAGGAATGGCATACTTTGATGGTTTGAAACGCATATAGGAGCATCTTTTGTATTCAGAGAGGCTGTGATTCAGTTCACGTACAAAAAGACATGAAGATGTAAAGGACAGTCAAATGGAGTGGTAAAAAGCTTAATCTATTTCATGTTGCTCGGCAAACATAAGAAACTGTCATCCGTTTCTCTCTGTGCTGGTTAGTGAATAATTTAGATCATATCTAGTGAGCTGTGTTTTTACACCACTAAGACAAAGTTCCCAGCGCAAGCCTTATCCTCGCAAATCTGGTCTCTGCCTGCTTAAAAGATGAGACGGACTTACTCTGATTACAAAGGACTGATGCAAAGTTGTAAATGGGCATGTGGCTAATGTAGTTAATGGTTAAAGAATATTATTAGTTACCAGGGCAGTCCATTTGTTTATTTATGTTCATATCTCTTATAAAAAGCATTTGTGGTAAACAACATGTGACCTTGGACCACAAAACTTAAAGGAGAAGTCCACTTCCAAAAGATTCACATATAATGTACTCACTCCTTTATCATCCAAGATGTTCATGTCTTTCTTTCTTCAGTTGTAAAGAAATTACGTTTTTATATACATTTTATATACAAAGTATATACATTTTCTCCATATAATGGACTGGTATGGTGCGCTGATTTTGAACTTCCAAAATGTGGCTTAAAATGATCCCAAATGCGGTCGTAATTGGTCCCAATCAAGGAAGAAGGGTCTTATCTAGCGAAACGATCGGTTATTTTCATAAAAATAATACAATTTATATACTTTTTATTCTCAAACGCTCGTCTTGCCTTGCTCTCCTTGAACTTTGTGTATTCTGGCTCAAGACAGTCGATCGTATTTTCTCCCTCAACTTCAAAGATCATTTTAAAATCATCGTACATCGCTGCAGAAGTACCGACCCAATCTTTACAAAGTAAACATGTGAAGAAGATCAAACACCCTCAAAAAAGAGGTAAAACAGCGATATAGGACGATTTTGAAGTTGAGGGAGAATGTAAGATGGGAGTTTTTCGACATACCCTAACTGTCATGAACCGTAAAAAAACATTCCAGGCACAGTAAGACAAGACGAGCGTTTGACATTAAAAAGTATTTAAATTGTATTATTTTTATGAAAATAACCGATCGTTACGCTAGATAAGACCCTTCTTTCTCGGCTGGGATCGTTTACAACTGCATTTAGGATAGTTTGAAGCCGCATCTTGGAAGTTAAAAATCGGGGCACCATATCAGTCCACTATATGGAGAAAAATCCTGAAATGTTTTCCTCAAAAAACATCATTTCTTTTCGACTGAAAAAAGAAAGACATGAACATCTTGGACGACAAGGGGGTGAGTACATTATATGTGAATCTTTGTTTTGGAAGTGGACTTCTTCTTTAAGTAGCATGGGTATATTTGTAGCAATAGCCAAAAATGTTTTGTAAATTTCCTACCATAAATATATCAAAACATAATTTTGATTAGTAATATGCAGTGCTAAGAACTTCATTTAGACAACAAAAGGTGATTTTTCTCAGCATTTTGATTTTATTGCACCCTCAGATTTTTAAATAGTTGCATCTCCAAATGTTATCCAAACCATATCAAACAATACATCAAAGCTTATTTATTCAGCTTTTAAAAAAATTGACCCTAATGACTGGTTATGTGATCCAGGGTCACATATAGAGCATTTCTACTAAACCGCACTGGATTTATGGTCCATTTTTTGCATATTTAGGATCGCATTTGACATTTCGCTTTGATGTCCGAGTTACGACAGCGTCTGTCAGTGAACTTTAGCGAAATCCTGTCGTAATTGTCGAGCTACAGTTCATTTGTCACACTGGAGGGGGTCACATGGTTCACTTGAAGTTGTGCACTCGGTTTCATCTACAATTTTTAGCACTCCCTCACTTTCCATTGTGAATATATATTGAGAAAGCAAGACTGTATATCTTGGAAAATGATTGGTATTTCTGTAAGATAAGCATTGCCGAAACAACTCTGAAAAAATGGGTCACTAAAAGGCTATGAGAGGAAGGTGTTTGAAATATTATTCTTTGCAGATACAGCATACTGTTCTCATGCTGAGCTTTTGAAGCGTTTAATAGTCTGCTGTGTGACGTTTCCTTTAAAGTAAATGTATGCTTTGGGAGTAAGTGTAAGATTTTCTGTCACTAAAAGGGATAGTTGAGCAAAAAAATGAAAATTCTGTCATCATTTGCTCTTGTTGTTCTTAACCTATGACTTTTTGTCTTCTGTGGAAACATGTTTTTTAACAATGTTGTAACCAGGCTGTATTGGTTAGCAACACTTGGACTTTTATTGTAAGGACAAAAAGCAAAAAAAAAAATCTTTTATGATCCACAGCAGTAAGGAAGTCATATTGTTTTAGAAAAACACGTGAGTAAATGACAGAATTTTCATGTTTGGTTGAACTGTTCCTCATTAAATACGTGGATGTTTCCTTCTCTGATTCGAGGTTTGATATTTTCTGAAAGTGAAGATGGATTTCTCTAATGACAGTTTAGATATAAGCAGAGTTTCTTGTCCCTTAAGCACAATAAATGCTTGTGGAGCAGGTAAAACGAGTTCATCGTATTCTTTTTCAGTCAAGGCTACTTCTGTTCAGGCTGAATAGACAGGACCCCGGGGCTGAGTCTGATCCTTTTTTTTTTTTTTTTTTTTTATAACCACACTTCGACCTTAACCAAACTCTGTTGAGCGACCAGGGAACCTCTTGCAAATGCTGTAGTTTGTCATGCAGATTTAGGGTTTTGATTTTTTTTTTTTTTTTTAGATGGATGTGGTGTCACTAACATGATTATTTATTTATTTATTTTTTTTGAGTCGCATTGAAGATTTCATTAAAGCGTAATGGAGATGGTACCAAAACTCTTTAGCTTCCAACAAGGTTCAGATTAACAAACTGCCAAGCTCCAGTGCAAGTATAAATTGTCTTACTTTTTTTTTTGACAGGAACATTGCATGGTTGTTATATGGTTTAAATTGCAATGTGAGATTTCTTGTTCTGTTCTAGGTTTTTGTTTTATTGTCTTTTATAAAATATGTTTGGATCAGAGTTATTATAGTAGGGCGCTCTGATTTTCACGATGAGTGAAATGTTGGTGAAATCATGGAATGAAGTCATAAAAATGGAATTTACGCAGAATGTTACGGAATTTGCTAAATCAAGAGTACGTCAGTACACTTAAATCAAAATGTGATGTGGAGTGTTCGATGAATACTTTACTGTTCTATCTATCGTCATATCATATACAAATAGAAACTTAAAGGTCTTTACGGCAACCCGTCAAAATAAAAGTTCGGTTTAACTTGAAGAAAGGAAGACAGCAAAAAATTATTACTTTATAATGATAGTACTACTAATAATAAACTTATTATTAAAGCATTTTTTTTACAGAATATTTATCAGAATTTATTTACCAGATGAATGTAAAAACACAGTATTTCCTGAAAAAATGAATAAAATAACAATAAATTATTATTTTTTTAATAAAATTGATTAATTAGAGATTATTGATTATTAAAATTGAATTAAATCATTAAAATGGAATCCAAAAAAGTATTAGAAAAATAAAACTGAATTTGTGGAAGAAAAAAAAACACGCATTTGATACACTCTTACATATAGTTGAAAATATAGTGGATTTTTAAAATGTTCTTCAAATGGTTCTTTAGGAACTGTTCACTGAAAGATTATTTGGGGAACCAAAAATGGTTCGTCTGTCACTGCAGAAAAGAGTGTAGGGCCTTAAAAATGTAATTTTTGTTAATCTTTTAATAAATTGCTGTTCAATTGTGTAAGACATGCTTTTTGTTTAATAATAAAACATAAATATTAAAAAGGAAAAAAACTGAATCTAGAAAAATTCTAGAAATGCTTTTGATTATTACAATTTAATGAATCCATTAAAATGGAATCCAGAAAATGGAAAACACAGAATTTGGTAAAAATAAAACTTAATTTTTGAGAGAAAAAAAAAATGTATTTCACACGGCCTTAAAAATGTGATTTTTGTTAAACTTTTAATAAATTGCTGTTAAATTGTGTAAGACATGTTTTCGTTTAATAATAAAACAGTAACGATAAAAACAAAATCTTGAAAAATTTAAATGGAAAAAATGGAATGTGGGGAAAAAAAACAGATTTCATATTATAGTTAACTAAAATTAAAAACACTTTTTTTTTTTTTTTTTTTTTTTTTTTTACTCTAAATAAAATAATCGTTAACTTAAAAAAAAATGTATTTAAAACTAATAACACAAAAAGACAACAAAGTTTCTGTGACTTCAAATAAAATTGAAATGAAAATGGAAAAGGTATTAGTAATATGCATTGCTAAGAACTTCACTTGGACAATTTCAAAGGCAGTTTTCTCAGTATTTACATTTTTTTTTTTTTTTGCACCCTCAGATTCCAGATTTTCAAATAGTTGTATCATGGCCAAATATCATGTCCTAACTTACCATACATCAGTGGAATGCTTATTAATTCAGCTTTTAGATGATGTATAAATCTAATTTTAAAAAAACTGGCACTTATGACTGGTTTTGTGGTCCACAGTCACATATATTAATAGTCCACCCAAAAATGTAAATTCAGTCATCATTTACTCAATCTCATGTTATTCCAAACCTGTATGACTTCTTTTGTGGAATGTAAAAGAAGATATTTTGAGAAATGTTTGTAACCGAATTGTTTTGGGTCTCATTGATTTCCACAGTATGGACAAAAAAAAAATACTATAGAAGTCAGTGAGTGCCAAAACTGCATACAGGTTTGGAATGGCATGAGGGTGGAATATTCGTTAAAAAAAAAAAAATAAAAATAAGCCAGTGATGCTAAATAACACTAGTTTGGTCGGTTTGTGAAGCGCTCAAAGAGCACTAAATTTTGTTTCTCCAATATTCATTTTGAACAAAAATTCAAAAGGATGTTTTTGTGACAGTCACTGTTTCAGAGAAACCATATGATGTTGGATGTGACATAGCAACTGTTTCCCAGTTCACCTGCTACTGACAAGTATAAAAAAACCTTCCTTTTGGGTCCTGATCTGTGGGCTGTCGCTGTCAGCGAGGGCTTTACAACAACAGTGCCTGATGTGTTGTTATAAAGTGGCACAAATTTAAATTTAAAGCCTGTACTATCATAAAAGGACTAATTGTGATTCATTGCACTATTAATATTAATGTCCTCACATTGTTTTCAAGACACCTGCGAAGAAACCGAGAGTAAACCAGTAAGATCGGGTGTCCGCATTTATTATTTAGCTTTCAGACAGATCATACATTACTCACGCCTTCTAACACTTCGGGCGCTTTCGAGTCCTGTTGGCACCTGTGCTGTTCATCATAAAAAGTTTCTTAATGGCCCAAAACAATGAGGAAGTTTAAAGTGAAGTTCGGATACCAGAACAAAGTTAACTTACAAATATCACAGCTTTCTGAGTTGCTTTCTGAGTGCTCACTAGGGTGATGAATTAAAAAATCTGCCAGACGGTGTTCTTGCAGTTTTGTAATGCGTTTTATGCCCCTGTCTGTGTCACGTCGCTATAAATGTCCTCCGATTTTTGGTTCCTTCTGAGAACATAAATGGAAACTAGTTTTTTTTCTACAACTTATTAGTGCTGTAGGATGCATGATTGCATGTATGATTGTGTGCGTTCCCTTAATAAAGAAAGTGGAATTAAATGCGAATGGCCGTCTGGCTTATCCCAGCTGTGCTGGTGAGGATTTTTGCTTTGCGGACACTGGAAAGAGGTGAATGAAATTAATTTTGTGGCCCTGGGTTTATTTTTAAGATGCTGGGTGGGTGCATTTTTGCGCAAGTGTCTGGAAAAGTTCAAAAGATGGAGCATTTCTGTTATTAAGATGCAATCTCACAGTTTCCAGAGCCTGCCAGAGTACACCGTTCTTCTTATTCCCCAAAACCTGTGCCAAAATTACCACCAAAGTCCTGCACTCCAAAAAAAGTCTGTAAAAATAGGGCACAATGTTCAGTGTTACAGTGCATGCGTTGTGGTACTTTTGTGAACACGTCTCGACTGACATGGTAGGGAAGAAATTGTTGAATAAAATTGTTATTTTTGTGTTCTTTGTGCAGAGAAAGTATTCTTGTAGCTTCATAAAATTACAGTTGAACCACTAATGTCACATGGACTATTTTAATGATGTCTTTACTACCTTTCTGGGCCTTAAACGTGGTGGTTGCGTTGCGGTCTATAGGTCAGGAAAGCTCTTGGATTTCATCAAAAATATCTTAATCTGTGTTCTGAAGATAAACAAAGGTCTTATGGGTTTGGAACGACATGAGGGTGAGCAATTAATGACAGAATTTACATTTTTGGGTGGTCTATGCCTTTATTATAAAGGAATTTTCAGTAGCTTTTACCTACGTTTTGAATTACATATTGCATTGCGTTTCGTTTAAAGCGGTCCTCGGATGCTAAGTTCACTTTTACATGTTGTTTGAACATTAATGTGTGTTGGCAGTGTATGTACACATCTACTTTATAATGATAAAAATCCATGCAGTGGTTTTTAATTAATCTGTAAAAATAATATCCCCTTTTTCCTTGTGGCGTCACACCGACAGAGGCCGCTCCCACGATAGTTGATTGACATGAGCGTTTTACCTCAGATCAGCTGTAACAGTCCGCCCTCTTTCTTTTGATGCTGGAGCAGGGATGTAAATTAGACAAGAATATCTCAGTTTGAGGTGTTGTGTAGCTGAATGTAATAATGAACGTAGTGGTCGTCATTTACTCCTGACATCTGAGCCGCTGAAGATGCAGTAGATTATGTTTGTTTGTGAAGGGAATGCACCTCCCGATCTACATATATCCGTCTATGTTCGTGCGAATCATTCATTATCCAGCTTCACTTACAGCAGAAGTGAGTAAAAGGGTTTTTGTATGAATCTTTGCGATCACCTTTCCTAATAATGTGCTAATAATGTGCAAGTTTAGCAGCTAAATGCGGCTAAAGTAAACAGACTGAGAGAAGAGAGGGGCGGGGCGAGCAGAGCTCATTTGCATTTAAAGCAACCTCGACCAGAATGAGATGATTTTTGCAGAGCTGATTTTGGCAAGGTAAAAAGGGTGTTGTTTTACACAACCATTGAGAATTTTTAACCAAAGTATATTATAGACTTTTCATTAAGACCCTGAAGAATCATATTAAAGGATTATGTCCTGGCAGAAAGTTAGCAAAATCTTTTCTATTGTTTCACAGGTTTTAACAGTTTGGCTGTGTGGTGCATCAAAACGAGATTGGACATTTAATATAAAAGATCAGGTTTTTGGATCAAAGCCCATTGACGCTTAGATCTTTTACCAGACACTTTGTTTCATTACTGGCCTTTGTAAATAATGCATCATCTTTCAGTAGCGGTAGCTCATTCGGTCTCTGACAGGTGCTGAATTAATCATAATTCTGCCTCAAACTAATGAGAGACAATACCATTTGACCCCATATTTTTGACCAGAATCCTTTTGCGTGTTTATGAGATTATACAGCAGTTACATTGCAGTGTTTCCTTTAGGTTCACAGATTTTGGGGGGTGGGGGAGGGGGATGGATGGTAACGGTACTTTTTTTCGGTACTTTACTCTCTGTATAATGACAAAAACATTTATTTCAGTAAAAAAAACAAAACAAAAAAACCCTCCAAAACTCTCAATTTCAACATTTTGAACAATAGCGCCCTACAGTCTTTTTCTTTCTTTCTTTTTTTTTTCAGAATTTTTGTGTTTTAATTTTTCTGATAATCAAATGAAGACAATAAACATTTATTCATTTTTAATCAAATGAAAATTAAACCCTTTTATTTTTTGGCAAACAGAGGTTTACTGTTAAAATTAATACATGGAAGATATAGAATACAAAAAAAAAGTTTTAATAATAATTGTTGAATTTATTTTTATCATTTAATTGTTTTATTTAAATTGGCCAGAAATATAAATATATAAAGACGTACATTACACTATGCAAAAGTAATACAAGAGTAATATATTTCTGTTAAACGTTTAAACCGTGCTTTTATTTCGTCAGGTTGCCGTGAAGTTTCTGTGTGTATACGCTATGAGACAATGCTAGTTTTCTCAAATGAAACGGTCAAATTCGCATGAAATGACTCTCACAGCAGCTCTGGAGATAGAGTTCATGTGTTCACGTCGTCATATAATGAATCACCGCGAGCCTCACGTGTGCTTCAGTATTTGTGTAACGTTAGTAAACAAAACCGTGTTTCTGTCATTCATACATACAGAGCCAAGCGGAACATGCAGGATTCATGTCTAAACCATCTTTTTGCATTTTAATATTCTCACAGACATAAGTCCATGTTGCGATTCGAATTAAGTGACAGACCCAATTTTAATTTATTCGTCCAAAAATGGACGAATTCTGTGGCACTATAGAGTAAATTCCGTTTTCATGAATGAACTCCACAATCCCGTCTGCGTTTTCGCAGAGGAAAATTTGTAGATGCGCATCCATGTAGAGACAGAAATAACATGCCGTTGTGTAAATAAGACAAATAACTTAATAAGACCATTTAGTTTGTTTAATAAAAGAACAAGGTATAGACCTGTTCTATAGGAAATGTAACTTTAAATGACTTTTCTCGTGATCTGGCGTTAATATAAAAAATAAAATTAAATAAAATTAACTTGACCTTCAAGGGGGTGGAGGGGTGCCGTTGGGAGGGTGTGCCACCCCCCTAATATAATGGCAGGGGAAACACTGCATTGATTAGGACTACGAATGCTAGGGGAGTAGGTGATTATGGACATTTTAGGTTCAAGGGTTAGTTCACCCAAAATGTAAAATTCGTTTGGTTACTCAACCTCATGCCATTCCAAACCTGTAAGACGTTCGTTCATTTTCAGAACACAAATTAAGATATTTTTGATGAAATCCGAGAGCTTTATGTACCTGCATAGACAGCAAAGCAACCAAAATTTTCAAGGCCCAGAAAGGTAGTAAGGGCATTGTTAAAATAGTCCATGTGACATCTCTATTTCAACCTTAATTTTATGAAGCTACAAGAGTACTTTTTGTGCACGAAGAAAACAAAAATAACAACTTTAATCAACAATTTATTCTCTTCCGTGTCAGTCTTCGACGTGTATTCACGAGACTGACATGGAAGAGAAGTAACTGTTGAATGAAGTCGTTGATTTCTTGTAGCTTCATAAAATTAAAGTTGAATCACTGATGTCACATAGACTACTTTAATGATTTTAGCATGTTTGTAGTATTGATATTAATATAGTTAGTTGCTATCGTTTTAAAGAATCAGTTAGTGCTTATACAAACCAAAACAAAGGTTTTAATGAGTCCAAAAAGCTGAAACTGAAAGAAAAATTTGGGTAATCATATTTGGGTATCTGAACTGTTTATTATGTTCAGGGTGTTGTGTTTCAGGTCATAAATTAAACCACTCATGATAAAGTTTTTTGGCAACTAGCCGCTTTTTTATTTTTCTGTCAACATCAGTTTTGGTCATGGTGAAGGGTATACACACTGCTGACATGTGCCTGAAATAAACGCTGTCACGAGGAAACCGTATTATCAGAGAATCTCTATTTAAAAGGCACTGTTTTGGTCAACGATTTTAGCCTTGTAAAATTATTTTTGACCAAAACCTTTATTTTAAAATTGGGAACATCTGTCCTGTTTTTGCCTCAATTGACCCTTTAGAGCGAGTTTGATTGACAGGCAATCTGACCAAACATAACGCTGAATCTGCCGTTTGATCCAAAAAACAAACAAGCAAGGTGGGTAGATTAAATTGAAGAATGGCGTGTATTGACGTCTTTCCCTGGTTGAAACAAGATACCTTCTGGTGTTAATTCATGTTTATTTTAGGGATGCACAATGCATATCTGATATGCCAACTCATTATGGCAGATGTCAATACCGATATTTCCTTTTGTTTTCGAAACAGCACAAAGTGTGGAAATGATAAAGAAATTATTTTTTAATTTTGGTTCTTTTTCAGCAAGAACTTATTTGTTAGAATTGAATAAACAATAATCAAGTTCTTTTATAATGAAAGCTTTAAAAATTACTATAAATCAATGTATTTTCTTTGTTTGTTTTTCAGGAAATTTCTGTGGTAAACTTAACATTTTGTTTTAAGATTTAACATTTGTAGATCTAAAGCAAGAAAGTTATAAAAATTCAGAAAATCTTTTATAGCTCATAATTTGTCTAAAGAAATACCATATTACCCATTAATGAATCAATCAGTATAGGGCTGGGCGATAATTTGATAACGATAATTCTATAATTTGCGATATAATTTTCCTTGATAAAACGATATGAAGAGTTCGATAAATGTTCGATATAATTTTTATGTGCCAAAAGCAGAACGAAACAGTGCGACTCATTTGAATCGCGCCATAAGGACCATTTATCCGCTTGGACCAAAGTTCAAACTGCCGCACTGCGCGAGCTCACTAGAGAAGATGCATTTATTATCTTGATGCGGCGTGGACTCTGCAACTGGTTGCAACTCTGCATCTACACAAACTTAGTGCCGGTCACTTTCAGGCGCTGTGTAATATCATTGTGCCTGCTGCACCATGGTACGGCAGCAAAGTTCCTTGATTATTACGCCAGAATGAGTGTATAGTTCCTAGCCATATTAGCCTAGAAAATCGCAAGTTTTCATTTTCCATCAGTCTTAGTACACGATGTAACTACAGAAGAGTCAAGTCTTAAATAGGAAAAATATCGTCATTATATATGGTCATTTTTGAGCGAGATGCAATCGGTCTAATCAGATTCAATGATCTATGCTAAAAGTGCTACCGCCAGACCCGGAGATCGGCTGAATGGATTCGAAAACGGTAAAACTCAACTGTTTAACTCTAGGGGAGTTGGACAATGAGTCTGTTTTCAAAAAAAAGTGGAGCATTCCTTTAATGAATTACCAAAATTTTATGAAAATCACAAGCAACAGTTGGAGGTCTTTTACTGTGTACTCAAACAGAAACTCCTGAAGTTTGGATTTTTTTCTTTAGAAAGTTGTATTTGGGTGTTTTACACTTCCAAATTAAATGTTGTTTTCATATAACATTCCCCAAGCAAGTTATAGCCATTTATTACAATATTATTATAAGTGCTTTTCAGTGAAAAACAGGTCTATTTAGTTTATTTCATCTGTTCTTTATCTGATAAGTTCCGCTGTTTCATCTTTGGTTTTGGTTTGTTTTATGTGAAAGAGCTCTGTCGTGTGTTTTTTTTTTTTTTTTGTGTGGCTTTTGCAGAGACTGCTGTCATGCAAATGTGTTATTTTGTGTTTGTTTTCATGCACGCATGCCACACTTTCACTTTGAGTTTGTTCAAATTTAAAAGAAACGTGCTAATTGGTGGTTCAGAAGTCCAAAACGTATGTTTATTGGTTGAACAGATGACCATTGGTCGAACCAATCTAAGCACAAGGGTGGGACTAAGCGTCAACAATCGTTTCTGTTTGGCTCAGAGGAATAAAATGCATTGGTTTCTTCTGACGAATCAATTCGATCAAAATGTGATGAGGTAATCACAATGCATTTTTCACATGATATGTGGTGTGAGAGCACCATGGCTTGTCAGACATAGTAACAGTAATGAAGGGTCAAGTGCATTTCGTTTAGTACCGCTGTGTTCCATCTATCTTTTTTTGAGTGGATCTAATGCAGATGATGCCCAACAAGTTTCATTGGTTTTTAAAGCAGAAACCACATTTTCAGAGTTCTTTTTTTTTTTGAAACCATGGCTGGTTCACCAGTGTAGTAAATCCATGCGGTTACACACACATGCATTTGTTATCGCAGTGTTGGTGTGATTAGTTGGCAGGGCTACACCAAGGCCACCCTCACACCCCACATGTTGCGTTGTCCGGACAACCTCCCTCAGCATTTCCTGTGCAGGCCCTAAATTTAATTACAGCTAGGTATTTTCTCTTTCTCCTAGACAATGCGACTGTCGATGGTCCAGTGCTCTCTTCTCAAGCGCAGAGGACCTGAGCCGGGTGTTTATCTCTGCGGGTGAAAAGAGCACACTGCCTCCCCTTTTCCACTGGGGCTCTGTTTTTTGGAAGCGTTTGTGTTTGTGTGTGAGAAATGGTTTGTGTCAATTTGGTGGGCGGATACTTGATACTTCAACTGTGGGCTAAATAGATACATTATGCAAATTTGTCTCTGATGTTGTTTACCTTCCATAGACAGAATGCCTTCATGACAGTATCATCAAGAAACCAAGTGGCGAATAAAACAGTGTAGGGTCTCTAAACAGCTAGCTGGTAATATGCAAGTAGAGAAGGATGAAGTTTTTTTTTTTTATATAGCATCTTGAGTATGCACACATAAATGCATTGCATTGTAAGTAGGCAATCCCATGCTAAAAAAGCTGTCACTCAGCTTAGTTCATCGCAATCTCGCAAAGTTCCATTATAATCTACGAAGCTCTCTACACTGCACAATGAATCTCATATTTACACAAGATATGTCTGTGATGCATTACTCAATGTTGCAAAAGCACATAGAAACCTTTGAAGCTCGCCTCAGCACAAACACAAATATGCTGCTCAGGTCAGTCGCGCTGGTGCTTCTTAATATTTTTTAATAGTCGCACGCAGTAGTTTTTAGATGCAAATGTGCACTGTAGAGCCCTGGCTCTATACATGTTTCTCATGTATTCCAGTCAGCTTCTGTACAGCACCTTTTATGGTTAACACTTACACCTTTACTTTCACCTTTAATGTACAGGTGGAGTACCGCCCAGGTGAAAAATGCTTAAGACTTGTTATCTGGCCCAAATTGGATTCAGATCATAGTTTAAGGTGCAGAATCTCTAAACAAATGAGTTTATCCACATGGTTGTGTTCAGATAAAGCCTCATCTAATAATAGGCAGAAAAGATATTTGCGAAGATTATATACACTGCTGTTCAGAAGTTTGTGGTAAGACCTACCCTGGCTCATGAGGAAATGCGTACCTTCCAGAGACGCGAAATACGTACCAGTAAGTACATATCACTGCAGTTTCCAATAGAATTTAACGCTGAGTGGTGCTAAAAAAGTGTTAGTTTTTTCCCCCCCAGAACAGATACAGGTACATTTTATGGTAAAGGCTAGATAGTATACAGTTGTACTGTACAATAATAACCTTTCTGCATTATTGTAAGGGGTAGGTTTAGGATTGGTATAAATTGGATTGGTATAGGTGTAAAAAAATTAAATTTGACATTTTAAAATAATGTACCATCTGCACTACTCCTAAATCTACCTGATAGTATGTGAACATAAGCGAAAGTGATGTAAAAATGCAGTTGCAAACATGCCGTTTTAGATTGTTTTTTGATCGCTCATCTTTCAGTTCTTACATCGCGAGTCATGTTTTTCACGGTGTTGTGTCCATTTGTGGTACCCTGTTGTGTACACCTATCCCAACTCTAAACCTACCCTTATTGTATTAAAAAAATACAGTGTTGATAGCATAATCTAATAGGTAGCACTATTAGTCAGAACACCGGAAAGCGAAACATATGGAGTTGTAATCAAAACTGTGTACGAAAACAATTAAAAGTGCTTGCTGTTTTACCACCTCTAGTGTTCATTTCTTTTGGATACTGCAGTGATATGTACTTCTTGGTACGTATTTCGTGTCTC
This sequence comes from Cirrhinus mrigala, assembly GCA_036247105.1. Lineage (NCBI taxonomy): Eukaryota > Metazoa > Chordata > Actinopteri > Cypriniformes > Cyprinidae > Cirrhinus > Cirrhinus mrigala. Next base: position 15,346,386 of record CM070030.1, read on the forward strand.
GCAAAAAGGTTCCCCCAGGTGCGTTTTTGTCATGAGGGCAGGTCGGTAACAACAGTAATATTTTGAAACTTACCATTTAATAGGGGTGGGAGAAAAAAATCGATTCTCCTTTGCTTCGCGATTCTCTCTTCAACGATTCTGAATCGTTTCTGAGCTTGTTTTTTTCCCGCATGTGGCACGTTTGCGCGCTAGAGACGTGGCGGGCTTCTTTGCACAGAATTTGCGCTGTGAGAAGCGGCTTGCGCGCCAGTGGTGCGCTTCGCTGCAGGTGCGCTTTGGTCGACGCAGAAACAACCCGTCCTCCCGCGGCGCAAGCAATTGAAATGAATGGGTTTCATAGCGCAGCGCAGCGCTTTCCGCGTTCGGTGTAAAAGCCGCTAGACACGTGCGCATTGCTTGACAGTGTGTGCTTCCACCCGCCGTGTTTTACTTTAGATATGCTTTCATTAATGCCGTTTGGAATGCAGTCCTATTGGATGCACGAAACTCGCGCACTGACGGACTTTGACGTGCGCTTTGTGTTTGTTGTCCTGAAGATCGATTTGCGGCTGCGGTTAAGTGCACTTGTATTTTCGAATACATTTATACGAAATTGATGTTCACACAGTCAGTTATGTTTGCAGAGCAGAACAAGACATCTAATATATCGAAATAGATTGTGCATTAGTGTGAATGCAGTCTGTTAAAGCTGCCACTATGATCTCATCAGTAATAATCAAACGGCAATAACGCTGAGGAAAAAAGAAAAACTGAAAACTGAGATTGTGATGCATAGTAATATTTAAGTTGATAATGAAAATTGTAATTGAATTGAATCATGAAACCAGTGAAGATTCACACCCCTACTTTTAAGATGGCAGTATTAACATACAGAGATTCCAACTATAAACAAAAAGCAAAGAAACTGCAATTTTAATTAAAATTTGAGGTTGCAAAGATGTATTTGCACAGCAGAAGAATTAATTGGGGAAAAAATGTAGATCAAGAATCATTTTGGAATCAGAACGTGCCTTCCAGAATCGGAATCAGATCGGATTGTGTCTGAAGATTCCCACCCCTATCATTTAAAATGCATGTTTTGCACTTTTTTTAAAAAAGCAAAAGAAACTATTACTGACCCCAAAGTGTTGAACATTAGTGTATACTGCCAGAAAATTGTACATTTAGTAAAATATATGAAATACGAACACTCTGACCTGCCCACAAACACTTCCGCTAGTTAGTGCGTTTACATCATGTCAAGAATGATGCAAGTTCTATGCTGTGAAAGCAAGTTTGTTTTGTTTTCATAGCCGAAAAGATGATGTGAAGAATCAGTGGTTAAAATCCATTTTTTTTACGATACCACAGCAATACAATCCGTACCATATACAAAGTTTAAACTTACCACTGAGAAACATCCTGATCAAGGTTTACAGACCTTAAGAGCCTTAAGCTCAGCTTCAAACGAATTGTTTCGAACTCATTGAAAAATGGTTCTAATATTAAATGTATATTTGGGAAAAAAAAAAAAAGTTTTCTGACCTTAGATGCATTTAAACCTGTTATAGTGGACTCCAACACAGTATTAGGACACTTAATACAATATGACCTGCTCTTTATTTAGGCTAGTGTTAGTTTTTGTGATAATTGACACTTGTGACAAGAATGATGAAATTTCTATGATATCAAAAAATTATCATAAAAACCTTATTGTGATGTATATCGTTACCTAGAAATAAAATGCATCATATTGTGATATAAAATATTGGTCATATAGCCCACCTCTATCTGTACGTATAAAGGTACAAATATGCATCCTTTGTGGAAGCTAAGGCGCAGTAGTGTACCCCCAAAGCGTTTTTTTTATATGACAGATTTTAGATTAAAATTTCACAAGTTCGCTTGGTTCTTGTCATAAACTAACAAACAAAAAAGCTCTATGATTTTCCACGCTGTTCTGAAACACATTCAAGTGTTATAAATGCAAACCCACCCATAAGAACCACAGCCTTCTGCTTCCTGAACTTGTCTGTCGGATTTATTCATGCTCGAAAATACTAGGTTTGTAAGGCAAGAGGAGTTCATTTAAATAGTTTCTCTGGTTGTCGAGAGTGCCGGCGCGGTGCGAATGTGCTTTGAAATGGTAATGCATCTGTAGGAGTGAAGGAAAAAAGCACTAACGCTCTCAGGTAACTCTAGTCACCGTTGAGAATGGGATTGGGATTGGTTTGGAAGCTCTAATGGTTTTGGTAAATGTCACCTCTTTTAAGCAGATTTATCACCGACTGTCTGTTCTCAAATTAACAATGTGAGCTCTTATGATCAAGCACAAAAACCAAGTAAGGATCAGCCTCATCCCGCCTCTGTCTTTCAGTCTTGGATCTGGGAATGTGTAAAATCCACCCTGTCCTTTGACTGGAAAAGATAAAGTGGGAAGTAGATCAGAGTTTTCCGAGGGCCGGAGGGACTTGGATGTAGACGTCTCATGAAAGAAGCTTAGCTTGGATGTTTCCGCATCCTGGCTCGAGAGCTGCAGAGTGATTCCACACGAGAAGGAATGAAGGAGGAACTGAAGAGCGCCCTAATAAGACCCCTCCTAACGGAGTCTCCTCGGACTCTATTCGCACACACTCTGGCTATGCAAACGGCTTCTGTTTGGTTCGTCTTGTAGACTGCAGCCGCGTGCGCGTGTTGCCTTGGTGTTGATCACGTGGTGTACTGCAGAACCCCCGAAGGACCCTACTGTTTATCTTTCCCCAGCGTTGGAGCTGCAGCATGTGCGTACTGCAAAACATGCCGCCATTCGCTTTTTGCTTAATTGATGGAACAAACCGGCAACTGGAGACTGAATTAGCTCCGAGAGTTGTTTACCCAGATGAAGATATCTCAGAGGCGTCGTCTCAGTCCCACCATGCTGTTGTCTAAAACAGCAAAGCAGGGTACCAATATGCAAGCATATACATATTCGACTTTTGCAATCGAGATGGAGAGCGAAATGGCAATATGCAATTACAGAGCTCCCCTGCAATTATTGCCAGTATGAAGGAGAGAGACTGTCAACAGTCGGGGCTTTCTGCTGTCCTGCCGAGTGAAACTCCCCATGGTGTTGCTGTACCGAGTGACATGTCACGGCATGCTCTCGGCCCACCGTCTGCACCATGAGTGAAAGTAAAGCTATTTCTGCTTCATTAGAGTTGCGACTGACACCTCCAGAGCTGATATATTCTCAGGTAGAGCACGGACATCTTTGACGACAACGTGTTTGGCATTTATGAAGTCCCACGCAAGCCCAACATTCCTGACCGAGTAGTCTGTCCCTCTGTTTGTGTTTTCTGTTTAAGCAAACACTCGCTTTAATGTTGGAGCTGTGGCCTTGTTGTGGTTGACACAGGAGTCCAAAGTTTAGATTTTATGTGCAAATTGGGGATGTTAGTTTGATTCCAGTCAATTTATGGAGTCACTCCATTTCTAGTCATCTCTCTTTTATACTATCAATAAAAGTGACACCAGTCCATTTCATATAGTTGGCTTAAATTATATATTGGTACCAGTGTTGCTATTGTAAACTAAAAATATATAAAAAAAAAAAAATAATTGCCAAGGCAACATTTCTGATGTATAATTCAACTAGAACTTTAAAAAAAGGTAATTGAAATAAAGCTGAAATAAACAGAAATAAAAAATATATAAGAGTGACAAGCATATTAAATTAATAAAACTTTAACTAAAATATAAAATTAAAAGCTAATTCAAAGTGATAACAAATACTATAATAACTGTAGAATTTGAAACAATAAAATTACTAAACTGGAACTTTCAAAATTAGTAATTGAAAAGAAATGAAATGAAATGAAATATAAATACTGGATTAAAAAATGCAACTTTAACTAAAATTAACGCTATATAGAAATAATAAATGACTAATAAAAAATGACAAGCATATTAAATTAATAAAACTTTAACTAAAATATAAAAGTAAAAGCTAATTCAAAGTAATAATAAATACTATAACAGCTGTATAATTTGAAACATTAAGACTGCTAAACTAAAACTTTTAAAAACAGTAATTGAAATAAAATAAAATAAAAGAAATAATAAAAAATTCCAGATTAAAAAAAGCAACTTTAACGAAAATTAAAGCTATATAGAAATAATAAAATTAAGAAAAAAACTATATATATATATATATATATATAAAATACTGGATTAAAAATTCAATTTTAATTTTTCAAAGTAATAATAAATACTATAATAGCATATAAATATTCAAATTACATTGATTGGTATCAGTTATCAGCTTAGAATTTTTTTTTTATATTGATCTGCATTTCTAGGTATTAGATTTTTGTTCATGCCCATTTTTCTCTATTTTTATATTCAGATTGCCTTTAACATCCTCTAATGCTCACCTAAAGTTAATCTGTAAAAAAAAAAAAAAATACTAATTTACTGTCAATTGTAATCTTCAAATCTCAAAGTGAATATTCATTTTTATACTGTACATTATAATGTTGCAATGACTATAATTTACAACAAATTATTTTAGCATAGTGTTTTATTTTTCATTTAGTTAGATAAAATAGTTGTTTTTTTTTTTGTTTTTTTTTTTTTCCTCCAAAGAGGTTGTAATCATACCATCAGTTACACAATCACTCTGTAAGAACACCCAGAGAGCGAAGGAACACGATCATCCTAGAGCCCCACTGCATCAATTATTGGGTTGCAGGTTTGGTTTACATAAATGGGCTAGTGTCATTGCTTTGATTTGGAGTGAATCACGGCTCATGATAGTGGCATCATAGTTTGACATTTGTACATTATTTCATTTCACTGAACTGTCAGCATTTGTCCTTAGAGCACAATTATCTTCGAGCCGCCATGAGCATCGCAACCCACCCAAAGCTAATGCATAATTCATGCTGGTTATGAGTGTTTATTTTATTCTAAAGCACAACAGATTCTGTAACATTCTCTCACAGATATTTTACACCTGAAGAATATACGTCCATGAAAATAAGGTAACTTTGTATCTTACATCTTATTTAAAGGGATAGTTCACCGGAAAATGAAAATTCTGTCGTTAATTACTCACCGTCCTGTCATTCCAAACCTGTAAGACATTCATTCATCTCCGGAACACAAATTAAGATATTTTTGATGAAATAATGAGAGATTTTTATGAAGTGGTACTCTCGTGTAGAGGTCGACCGATGTTGAATTTTACCGATACTGATAACGAGGTTGGACCACACTGGCTGATACCAATTAATCAACCGATAGTTTTTAAAATGGATACTGAATGGAAAATAAATAGTGCTCTACTATTAAAAAAAAAGTAGCCTACTGAACCCTACTTTGTAAATGAATAAAAAATTAATATTAATTATATATTGATCATTACAGTTAGTTCATTGTTCATTAATGTTAACAAAAGCAACTAAAAAATTTTAAATATATCAGTAAATGCTGAAATTAACACACTCTAACAAGGAACAATATTTCTATTCTACAGCTTTTATCAATCTTAATGTTACAAATGGACCCGTATTGTAAACTGTTACCATTACATCAACAATCAAGCTAAAGATGGCCATCTTTAAATATCTATACAAAGACCACAGTATTGAAATTGCATACATGTTGATGTTGTGTACTTTCACAATTTAACTACTTCTATTCTAGAACATTTGTGGTTATCTAGTCAGAATATAAAAATATGTTAGTCACACAACGGGCAAAAGTGCAGCGCTGCGTCTAGAAGAACTCGCAGCTATCCCGTATCCCACACACTGGACGCGTCGAGTTTATTTCAACTGGCGGTCTAAAAGACTTTATTTGATCACCAAACGGGCAAAAGTATACTGCTGTCCTTTCTCCACTAATGCAGCATCTAGTCAACAAATTCATCGCTTAGTAATGACATAAAAACATGCACTACAGTATACTGTACACACCGTTTCGTTGTCCATGTTTTAAATCCGCCTTTGAAGTGTCCCGCTCTGTGCAGCGCATAGTGTCACGTGTCTAAACAAACTGCACGTGCTGTCAGTGATTTTCGCCACTAGAGGCCGCTTTCGTGCTGTATAACAAATAGTAATGGGAAGTTCGGATCATTTTACCGACTCGGACCTTTGAGTCTTGTTCAGCAAAATGAACAAATCTTTTTCCGAGTCATTTCGTTCATTTTGGCAAAATATAATTAAAATGTTACGTGTTACCTCCCTAACACATCTACTGCTTACACAAACGTTGATCACACTACAAACAAGACAAAACTATAAAGATATAAGAAACAGAAAAGATTAATTCATTTGTTACCTGGGTCTTTAGTCTATGATTAGCTCAACCTCGCCTCTTATCTGACAAGTTTTCGGGTTTGAGTCGTTCGTTCATCACGTGACAGCCCCGTAAGCTTAACCTATGCAGTCTGAGCCAGAAAGAGAACTGATTAGTTCATCTCTCGAGTCTTCGGGTTTGAGTCGTTCGTTCATCACGTGACGGCCCCATGAGTGAACGACTCCAAGAACCCGAAGATTCGAAACAGGTGAACTAATTCCAGTACAGAACCTAATAGGATGTTGCGCATGCGCGACTGAACGAATCACTCCCCGAGACGACTCGTTCGTCCCGAGTCACATTAAAGATTCGTTCAAAATGAACGAATCGTTCAAGAACGACCCATCACTAATAACAAAGACTATAGGGACTTTGTTGTATAATGACGACCTTCTCAGCTGCTCCAGCAACGGATCCAACCCGGAAAAAACTATCGGCTGGATTTTTGCTGATAACCAATAGTTCCGTCAATTAACTATCGGTGCCGATTAATCTGCAAAACTGGTACATCAGTCAACCTCTACTCTCGTGAATGTGTGTCTAAGAGTCATTGCACACCGAGTCCGAAATTACCGTCCGAAATTTTCGCACGTTAAAAAATAAATACGACCTTACGTTGTCTCAATTACATTTACACACTGCCTACTTTCGTCCGTCATAAAAAAAAATCGGATCAGGTTCGATTTTCTGCGTTTTCGCATTGGTAGCAAGCATTTTGATAGGACAGGATGACGAACATGGAAAAAAACAAAAATTTCGGACTTGAGTGTGCAATGACCTTAAGACTGACACGAAAGAAAAGACATTGGTGAATAAAGTCGTTATTTTAATTTTCTTTGCAGACCAAAAGTGTATCGTAGCTTCAAAGCATTATGATTGAATCACTGATTCTGACTATTTTATAGAGCTGTGAAACGATTAGTCGCAATTAATAGACTCAAAATAAAAGTTTATGTTTGGATACTATATGTGTGTGTGTGTATATTTATTATGTGTATATATACATACACACACATATGTTTATATTTAAAAAAAAATATTTGCATGTATTGCTATGTAAACACGCATAAAATTGATATGATATATAAATATAAATATTTTATATATAAATCTAACATTTTTCACACACACATATATTATGCAAAAATAAACTTTTATTTTGAATCGATTAATCGCAATTAATCGTTTTGCAGCTCTCCTATTTTAACAATATTCTTACTACCTTTCTGGCCCTTAAACATGTCAGTTGCATTGCTGTCTGTGCAAGGTTAGAAAGTCGTTAGATATTATTAAAAATATCTTAATTTGTGTACCGAAGATGAACAAGGTCTTACGGGTTTGGAACGACATGAGGGTGAGTAATTAACGACAGAACTTTCATTTTTGGGTGAACTGTCCCTTTAATTTTGAAGATATGTAGTTTAGCATATCTCTCTATCATATTGTCTATTTCATATTACCTCATTCACTGGCAGCTGAATACAGTAGGCCTGCTTGAGTCTATTTATTTTCCCATTGCTATGTGGAATGCTGTGTGTCCCAGTCCAGGCGTTCGCAGAAGGTCTGGAGGCCCTGCTGAAATCGAGAGGGGGCACATGGAAGCGCCTTTTAATGTGGGTCAGTGCGAATTTAGAGTAGACCGCCAACTCTGTGCCCCTCGTTCACCACACACTCATCCATTATGTACATAATTTCATGTTTGAAACAAGGCGTGCTACTGCATCTTTAGATGATAAGTAAATTGAGATCTTCAAGCTCCCCCCTGTAGAAATGTATGAACTCTCTGGAGTTAGCAGGAGGTTTATTTATCTTTCACACTTTGTGTTGGAGATTGTGAGTGCCGTGTGGCACAGTCAGATTTCATATCATTCCTTTGAAGCTGATGGTAACTGAAAGAAACTTATTTATGCGGTGTCATAATATGTTGTCCCAACTGTCTGCTCAGGAACTGTGGGCGCTGGCAGTGTTTCAAAATCTTAATGGTGCCAACTGTTAGAGTGCACCAATATGGCATACAGTAAGTGTTTTGTGCTGCTCATCAGATTTTTAAGATATGTATGGGATGCTCGTAGCTCAGTGAATAAGAAGCAGGCATGATAGCAATTAATGGATGTTGAATTAATGCATTCCCGTATATTCAATATCACAATACTAATACATTTTCAAAATTGTATTAATAAAATTGATTTATTATTTAATTACATAGTTAAAATGATGTACATGGTGCAGGTCGTACTGTTTCCTATAAAGCCGAAACACTGAATTTTGGTGGAACCTCTAGATGGGGTGCTTTTCTGTGAGGTTTTTCCTTTACTCTTCAGCTGTGCTGTGATGTGGAGGCTGTGATTTGTTTTTCTTGATTTGTTTGCTCAAGCCCGGAGTCTTTTTCAAGGTCGGTTCATTGCTTTCTCTGAAGATTAGAAAAATAAGTGCATTGAATGGACCTAATGCAATAGATTGAGAGGATAAATTTAGACCAAGGGTGTTTTCAGTATTGAAATTTCAGGTAACACACTACTTGTTGTGGCTCTCTGGAAAATTATCATGTTGCTATGGTTTCCGTGTTTTACCAGGGACAGTCTACCACTAAAACTGATTAAACCCATCTACATCCTGCATTGCGCTGAACACAGTGACTATACAGCTACTTTAGTTTCATCAAACCAGTCAGAGACCTAAACTACACACTAAACAGAGAATACTCTTGAAGGTTATCAGACTGGAGAGAGAGAAAAGAAATTGTTCAGTCCTGAAAAAAGGTCCATTAGCAATTAAAGAAAAAAACACTTAATCTAAACATGGTCAGGTCTGAATAAACAAAGAGTCAGGTCTAAAGAAAAAATCTGAATAATTTTTGTTCCCAAATTTTTATTAGTTTTACTGTTAGTACACTGTATGAATAATTTTTGGGTATAATATGTCACAGTTTAGTTTATTTTGCTATCCTCACTTACATAAATGAACTATAGTGTCCTGCACCCACTAGTAAACAAAATATCAAAAATTATATCTGGTGTCTGAATAATTTTTGGTTTGACTGTAATTTATTTATGTGATTTATGTATTTATTTATAATTTATTTATGTGACATAAAAGCATCACCAAAAAGGAATACATTAAAATGATCAAAATATAATATTTATAATGTTACAAAAAGTCTGTTTTAAATAAATAAATGAATAAATAAATACATGTTTATTTATTTTATTCAAATAATTGTAGCTATGAAGAGCATAAGAATTTTTTTTTCAAAAACATTAAAACATCTGAATTATTCCAAACGTTTGACTGATTGTGCATGTTGTTGTTGTTGTTGTTGTTATAATAATAATAATAATAATAATAATAATAATAATAATAATAATAATAATAATTATTATTATTATTATTATTATTATTGTTGATATTGTTGTTATATTTGTCATAATTTATTTTAATTTACTCATGAAGTTTATGCAGGCCAAAATTTCCTTATCAGTGTATTGTTGTTGTTGTTGTTGTTATTATTATTATTATTATTATTATTAATGTTGTTAATAATAATAATTTATGTAATATGTTAATTACTTATTGATAATTAATGAATATGACATTTATTTATTATGTCTTATGTATTACTATGAAAGATGCATATATCTGTTTAAAATAAATGATTAAATAAGTAAATAAATAAATACATTTTTCAATAAATTTTAAATTCACTTTATTCAAATAAATGTAGCCATGATGAGCATAAGAATTTCTTTCCAAAAACATGTTAATTATTTCAAACTTTTGGTCATGCATATTGTTGATGCTATTATTATTGTTGTTGATGTTGCTTGTTGATTAACAGTTGTCATGTATTTATAATATAAATTATAAATGTATATTAAATTAAATTAAATGTACTCTTATGCAGCCCTATATGTGTGTGTGTGTGTGCGTGTGTGTGTGTGTGTGTATATATATATATATATATATATATATATATATATATATAAATTAAAAATTAATATTATTAAAACACTGCTACTAAAATATCAAAATATTAGTTTGCATGTTTTTTGAAATGACATGATTTTAATAACATGAAATTACATGATTAGGGTTAGTAATAGTGTCTAATTCAGAAAATGTACATATCTAGTTTATTATTATTATTACTGATAATAATAATAATTGATGTAGTAATTTATTTATTGACTTCATAATAATGTATGTGTGTGTGCGTGTTTGTGTGTGTGTATAAATAGAATTTATATAGTATAGAAGTAAAAAAAAGAAAACAAGGATGCATTAAACTGATCGGAATATATTTATAATGTTATAAAAGGTGTTACTTTTAAATAAATAAATAAATATTATTAAAGCACCACCACTAAAAAATATCAAAACATAAAATACAAGAATTGCTTTTTGAACTAGTCAATGCCAGTATTTTTCAGCCAGTTGGTTGTTGGACGACAAATCAATTAGTAGTCCAACGTGACCCGTCTCTGTTTGAAACCTGCCATAGAAACTAGTGTGTAAATGAAGGAAAAATTCTGATGTTAGCTCTTTGCTTCCAAAGTGTGATTAGACCACTACTGCTAATTAAAAAATACTAATTATAGCTAATACCAATATTGCTGTATCCCTAATATTTTTGGAAACGCCAGCTGAGTGATGGAGAACGATGTGAGTGTAAGCAGACAGCAGTGCTCGATATTCTGTCCGTGTTCGGTGTGTTGGAGGGCTGTCTGTCAGCAGAGCGTGTAGATGTCATTTTGCTGCTATACTCGTCATTGTTTACTGCCGAGAGGAGGAAGGAGAGTGCTCTTTCTACAGTATTACATTGTTCCCGTGCCGAGCACTTAGTCATTCATGACTGCAGCTGCTCGCTGAGACCAGAGGCTCTTGTTCAGAATAAACATATTCAATCCAAACTACTTTGAAAACACCAGCACAGATTGAAGTAGTCAGATATCCTGACCTGTGAGGAACGGCGTGACCGACGCGTGTCGGCGCAAAGTGCTTGTACGCTAATGAATCCAGGTGTTAAAGCTGATTTAAAGTCTAATTTATGTAATGCAGAAGCTTTCAGAAGTTTGCAGCGAGTACCTCCGAGTCTGGGCTTCTCGTTAGTGCATTTTTCAACACTCTGAATGCATTTCTGATGCAGTTAATGACTGGTTTCAGAGGAAGAGGTGTTAAAGGGTCCATGTGTAATTAAATTCTTTAGCGTTAGCAGTGAAAATACCTCTCGACAGAATATGTTTTGAGGGAGCTGTCTGTGCGTTTGTTGTCACTGAGCCCTTGCGTTTTGGATTATAAAATATTTTGTCGGATTTAATTATGCCTTTCATTTTAATCGAGTCTCTTTTTAATGAAACGACGTCGAGTCTTAAATCCCAAGAATCGATTAGCCTAGCCTGTTTTCAGTTGATGAACAGAAGATTGTCGCGGACCTCCCATCCTATAAATCGCAATACGCCCTGTGGTTTCTTACGTTTGATAGAAAACTAAGTAAAAGATTTCAAATTCTGTCCATTTCATTACATTATTCAAACAATGAATGCCGTTTTAGCACTGTTTAATGTGGAGCGACACATCGCTAACGCCTTATTTCAAGAGAAGCGGCAGTTTTGTAAACTGATCATCTCCGCTTCAATACCAGTTTCAGCACGAAATAAATATGAATGATCATCCGAAGGTTTGTTAAAGAAAGAGAACAATTTACCGAAATCTGTATCCTGTCTCATGTAATCGCTCAATCCGTGTTTCAACTGCGCAGAGTCAATATAATAGCTTGTATGCAATATGTCATGTAACGTCACATTTACCTCAGTAAAGAAACAAACTCGGTAACCATAAAGTCGTTAGTCAGCTAGAAAAAAAGAACTCTACAGTGGAGCATCTTGCTAAATATATATACCATATAACATATTCATTATAATTTTTCACTGTTCTTCAATAATTATGTTTGAATAAATCCGTCAAGTTTTTATGACAGCAACCATTTACATATTTGTTTCCAAAAACGAATTGGAGTAAAAATATGTAATTGTAACTTTATTATTATAAAAACTTAATTGAGTGTAATTTAAGAGTTTGTATACAAATCAGTTAATTTTAACCTTCAATATTATAGTAATGTAGTACCAACTGACTCGGACCAAAATGGAGACTTGCATACATAAACGGACCAAAATGGAGACTTTTGAAAACGATGGCGTGGCTGCCCACATTTGGTTTGCATATCCTTGAAGGCTGTCATGCTCAGTATGAAATGTATTTTCAGCTGTGTAGTGTGGACAGAGATCTTTTCTGAAACAGTGAAAACAATCGTTTTCATTTTAAAACGCATAACTTTTGTTACGGTTATGCCTGTCATTTACAAAAACGGAGACATTTCGAAAAAACGCTGCAAATGAAAACTCCTGGGTTGCATTTTAGTGTAAACTGACCATGACTACGACTGTATTGTGGATTATTTGAAACAATCATTTAATCTTAGGCCCCGTTTACACTAGTGCGTTTTCATTTTAAAGTGAAAACGATCCTCGTCTACGCTGGCGTTTTCACTGCGTTTCAGAAACGATCTCCGTCATCCAGGCTGCATTCGTCATCAAGGGTCTGCAGCGTTTTTGGAAAGTCTCCATTTTCGAGGATCGAAAACACCAGAGTAGTGTAAACGACAGGCGTAACCGTAGCAAAAGTTAAGCGTTTTAAAACAAAAACGCACTCAGTGTTGGCCATTGTTTTTTAAGCTGTTGTATATGTATGTTTTAGGATACTTTTACATTTTAGTGTGTTTTCATTTTAAGTTTTGCTACTCCAGGGTTGCGTTTCAGTGTAAACGTCGTTTTAAAATGAAAACGAACTAGTGTGAGCGTAGCCTTATCCATACATAAATTCCACATATATAAATATTTTAGTTTTATTATTATGTTTAGGAAAACCGATTTGCTTAATGCTATATTATATCTTTAAAGCTCTTCTTGAACTCTTGTGTTTCCCTCGCAGTAGATGGTAAACAAGTCAAACAACCATCTGATTAAGTCTGTATTTATAGCTGGCTTTAATTCAACAGCATTAGTCCCTACAGGGTTGTTTATTAATTTATTTATCTCTTAGTTTCTTTTAACCACACTCATGTGATTGTTTCTTTTCTTTTACAGAAGAAATCAAGGCGGAATCTGAGAAATTAAGGTAAGTTGATATCTGCTGCCACACCCCAGCTGTAGAGATATTGAGCATGTATTTCAAAATCCCCCTTTTATTGTTGTCAGGTTCAATGCTTGTAATGCAGCGCTGACATTTTCCAGAGAGTAACCACACGCGGCCCCTTTGTGTTTTGGCTACTGCCGTGCCCTCATTGTGATTTTTGTGAGTGTGTGTTCAGTGCTGGTGAAAAACGCCCCTCGCAGCCTGTGTTGTTAATGTGCTTGGAGACCTTGCTGTGTGACTAGGACACAGGAATGAGACGTACTGTGCTCAGGGCTTTTTCTGCAGAGCTGGGGCAGTCCGTTCTGAGCCCCTGCCTCACCTCTCTCAGCCCTTTATCTCACTCGCCTCCTAGGGACAGCATTCATTCACCCTCTACATCCATTAATTCCCAGCTCACCTGTTTCACCCCATCTGTCTCGCTTTCACATCCATGTCTGTGTCTTTTGGTGTGTCTTTCCTTTGTTGCTTACAGATTTCTGTTTTGAAGTGAAGGAGCGCTCCTTCCAAACAATAGTTCTATTTATAGCATTAGTTTTTAATTAAAACACCATTTATTACTGCAAAACATTTTGTGAATCTGAATGTTTAACTACACATTGTGATAGATTTAGTATTATAAATGTTAGTTCAGTAAATTGACCAATTCGTTAGACTTGTTAAAATCATTTGTCTTTTCTATTTTTCTTACCTTTTTTACTTTGTGAGGGGTTTATTTTCTAATAAACCTTTAAGAAAAGCAGTCTTGAAAAATCATGTTTTTTCATTGTGCATTCCAGTTAATCTCAATCAAACTGCAGTTGGGTTATTTTGATTAAGTAAAACTAAACTAAAATAATATAGCTAATTAACACAATAAAACACAATAAAAACATGATAACATACAAAAAAGCGTATCTGTTTTTGCAAATGAACTCCTCAAAAAAAAAAAAGAAATCTCTCTCTCTCTCTCTCTCTCTATATATATAAAATAATATTCATTTAATATTCATATATATATCCTGGAGAAGTTGTAGTTGTAATACAATTAATATTCAAATAACAGTACTGAAAATATGCAGAAAATAAATAGAATAAATATATTATATAAATAAAATTAAAATAAATAATAACTATATTTTTCAGGTTTCTTTCAATGGAAAGTCATAGAAAAAGTCAAGAGATATTTATGAAAGTATATCATTTAAATGTATTTACTGTCACTTTTAAACAGTTTAATGTTTTCTTGGTCAGTAAAAATATTTATTTATTTATTTATTTATTTATAATAATTAGTGCTGTCAAACGATTATTCGCGATTAATCGTATCCAAAATCAGTTTTTTTTGTTTACGTAATTTATGTGTGTGTACTGTGCATATTTATTATGTATATATAAATACACACATGCATGTATATATTTAAGAAAAATGTTATGTTTATGTATTAAATATATTTATATATAATATAAATTATTTGAATATAACTATTTTAGTACTGGGCAACAATTAATCGTGAATAATCGCATCCAGAAAAAAATATTTTGCTGTACATAATATATGTGTGTGTACTGTTTATATATATATATATATATATATATATACACATACACACACACACACACACGCACACACGCACACACGCATGTATCTATTTAAGAAAAATGTTATGTTTATATATTAAATATATTTATTTATAATACACATATGAAAAAAAAAAAATACATATATATATATATATATATATATATATATATATATATATATATATATATATATATATTTAAGAAAAGTGATATTTTCATATAATATATTTATTTATAATACTCATTATATGAATATAAATATACACATGTAAATATTTTCAAAATATATACTGTATGTGTGTGCCTTTATATATACATAATAAACATACAAACTTTGGCTTTCTCATTCTACACACATTGGTTGCTGAGATGTCTATTAGATTTATACATTGTCACTTTGACATTCAGGATATTTATTTATTTATGTATGTATTTTGGACATTTAAGATTTAGAAAATGTCAAATGTGTGTATTTGTCCTTTTGAGATATTTATCAGGAATGTTCTGGGTTCAGTGTTAATCTCTATCGACTGCATATGTGGTGTAATGTCGATTGCAACAGAAAAAAAATTTCACTGAAACCTGCTGCGAATTTTCAGAAATGCACATAGTGGAAATAAACATTACAGTACACACTGATAGACTTGCGCATGTTAATATATGTGCAAAGCTATATAAATATTAACACTTAACCATGCAAAGCCATGAAAAAATAGATGATACGCATAAAAACGTAAGATGGATATTTCAGCTTTTTCTTTTGCCTCATAGTCTTCCTTTGTAAGTGCATTACTGTTTTTACAAATTGAAGCACATTTGAAAATATTTTGTTGGGTAGCCGCAAATGCTCTCAATAGATCTTGTATTGAATCTTTTAAAATGGCACTAGATGATTCTTTCTTCCCCAGATGTCTCGTCGTTGCACGATGCTAACGGCGCTATTTGTGCTCTGGCTGATTAGCGACTTGGTTTAACTCTATGGAAAAAAAGAAGCCGCTGGAGGGTTTGTTTTGGTGAGGGCAGAGAGAGAAACAGTGAGAGTTGAGGCTAAATGAGAGATGTGTGCAGTAAGCTCTGAACCCGGCGGAGCTCTAGTCTTTTCCCTCGTAGCCTGGCTACAGCTCAATTTATGTCAATTAAAAATATGAGCTGGCTAATCCCTACACAGACAGATTAATGAGATTGAATGAAGGAGAAGTGAGGAGAGGAGAGGAGGGGAAAAGAGCTGAGCCAATGGGAAGAGCTGTATTATACTGGAGCAGCCTCCCGCTCACTCAGCCTGAGACTAGCCAGCTAACCCATAGCCACAGCAACACAATATGGCAGTGTATAGGATAGTAGACATCTAACCACTGAAAAAAAAAAAGACTGTATTTTTGAGTAAGGTAGAGATTTGGGACTGTTTTGTTATTAAGTTAATCTTTGGAAATGGCTCTTTTTGATGTGTCCGTCAAAAAGATTCACAAAAAAGTCTTGTTTGTTAGTTGAATCAAACTGATTCAGTCAGTGAATCACTCCAAATTTTTTGAAGTAAGGTCGCAATTTGGGTCATAGTACAATACTTTGTTTTCGCAGTGACTGATTCAGTCCATGATTCAGACTGATGGCTCCTGTGTTAAATTTTTCATATGATTCATTTGATTCATTAAAAACAACAGCATTTTCAAGAGCATGTTCTGTCATAGAACAAACAGCATTTTGTGCTGTCTGGTTGTTTTTGTGTACAAGGTAGAGATTTTTTTGAGTAAGGTAGAGATTTGGGACTGTTTTGTTATTAAATGAATCTTTGGAAATGGCTCTTTTTGATGTGTCCGTCAAAAAGATTCACAAAACAGTCTTGTTTGTTAGTTGAATCAAACTGATTCAGTCAGTGAATCACTCCAAATTTTTTTTGAGTAAGTTCGCAATTTGGGTCATAGTACAGTACTTTGTTTTCGCAGTGACTGATTCCGTCCATGATTTGGACTGATGGCTCCTGTGTTAGATTTGTGATATGATTCATTTGATTCATTAAAAACAACAGCGTTTTCAAGAGCATGTTCTGTCATAGAACAGACAGCATTTTGTGCTGTCTGATTGTTTTTGTGTACAATTAGATGGATGGATGATATGTGTTAAAATTTGAGCTGCAAATTACTAAATATGAATTTTGAAAAATGAACTCTTAAAATGGCTCTTTTTAATGTGTCCGTCAGAAGGTTTGTTAAACATTCTTATGCTGACTGTTTGTTTTTGCGTACAGTTAGGTGGTTGGATGATAAACGCTAAAATGTAAGCTTCATATTTTTAATCAATATCAGTTGTTATTAAATGAATCTTTTGAACTGAATCAGTCAAAAAGATTCACATAGCAGTTTTATTTGTTAATTATCAGTTTGAAGCAAATTTATATCAATGAATCACTTCAAAACTTTTTGAGTAAGGTTGAAATTTGGGATATAGCACAATAATTTGTTTTGCAGTGACTAATTTAGTCAATAATTCAGACTGATGACTCCTGTGTTAGATTTGCTGAATGATTTGATTCATTAAAAACAACAGCGTTTTCAGAAGCATGTTCGCTCATGAAATAGACAGCATTTTCATGCTCTCTGTTTGTTTTTGTGTACAATTAGCTGGATGGATGATACATGTTAAAATATGAGCTGCAAATTTCGAATAAAATTTAATTGTGCATAAATTACTCTTTTAAAGAGCTGTTTTTGATGAGTCAGATTCACAAAACAGCTTTGTTGTAAGCTAGCAGTTTGAATCCGACTCATTAAATCAGTAAATCATTCACAGCTGTTCACAACAGACTCCTTCACCGAGCCGCGAGTCTTTTTTCGAATTCAAATTTAAAACAGCAGAGATTTGTAATAAATTAATAATGATAATCTTAAAAAAACATTGCCTTCATATTCATTTTTGAGCAGTCAAGTCTCCAAAATGTCCCATTATAGTCATATATAGGACTGGGAGATAAATCGATGACGGTAATTATCGCGCGATATGGATTTCCTCGATGAACGATAACAAGAGTTCGATAAGTGTTCGGTATAATGTTTATGCGGCAAAGGCGGAACAAAAGAGCGCGAGTCAAAGCGCGCCACTTGGACTGTTTATCCGCTCGGATCATAATTAAAATGGCGGCACAGCGCGAACTTGCTAGAGCAGGTGTGTTCATTTGCTGACGTTGAGTCTCGAAATGACTCGGTTTAAAACCAGATGAAACAGCGCTGACAAACGGGAGAAACACTGCGCAACGATACAGCCAGAAGGCTTTTTAATCTACAAATCGCCATCATTTACCATAGCACCATTACTGTAGTAGCACTAACTGCACAGTAATCAGAAATGTGGGTATATTTGTGTTGAATTTTATTATATTATTAATGTAGACATGTATTAAATGTCTCAAAGGAGGTGTAATGGAATATTATTACAGTATTTTTTTTTGTCATCAAACTGTAGTGTTTAAGCATTTATACTAAATTTAAACTACTGTTTTTTTATATAAATACCTAGGAACCATATTACATTTTTACCATGCTATTGAGGTGCTATATTTGTGGGTTTAACTGTTATTATGATCTATGGATGATACTATAGAAGAGCAATGGTTAATTTAAAAAAAAAAAAAAAAAACTCAAAAGTCAGAATAATTAAATTTCACCATATAAAAATGGTAAAGCATGCAAAACTAAGAAATAATTTTTTTTTATCAAGATATTTGTTTTGTTAAAGGGGTCATCGGATGCAAACTTCACTTTTTCATGTTGTTTGAACATTAATGTGTGTTGGCAGTGTATGTACAAATTATCCTATAACGATAAAAAATCCATGCAGTGGTTTTTAATTAATCTGTGAAAATAATATCCCCTTTTTCAAATCGAGCCATTCTCAGATGCCTGTCGGTGTGCCGTCACACCAGCAGAGGCCGTTTCCACGTTAGTTGATTGACATGAGCATTTTACCTCAGATCAGCTGTAACAGTCCGACCTCCCCACTGTTTCCATGCGGAGCAGGGATGAAAGTTAAACAAGAATATCTCTGATTTAGCGATTGAGGTGTTGTGTAGCTGGATGTAATAATGAACATAGTGATCGTCATTTACTCCCGACATCTGAGCCGCTGAAGATGCAGTGGATTACGTTTGTTTGTGAAGCGAATGCGCCTCCCGATCTACATAAATGCGTCTATGTTTGCGCGAATCATTCATTATCCACCTTCACTTACAGCAGAAGTGAGTATAAGGGTTTTTTAATGAATCTTTGCGATCACCTTTCCTTATAATGTGATAGTTAGCAAGTTTAGCGGCTAAAGTAAACAGGCTCATCACTCCACAGAGAGAAGAGAGAGGCGGGGCGAGCAGAGCTCATTAACGTTTAAAGGAACAATCCCTCAGAATAAGATGATTTTTACAAAGCTCATTTTGGCAAGGTAAAAATGGTGTTGTTTTACACTACAATTGAGAATTTTTAACCAAAGTATATTATAGACTTTTCATTAAGACATATCAACTTAGAAAATGGGCATCCGATGAGCCCTTTAAGGGAAAAATGACTGGAAAAAGTGTGAAGAATTCAAAAAACATGAAGTGTTTGTCATGTTCTGACCATAAGGAATATATTTTAAAGCCACTTTTAACCATCTGGTTTTTACAACTTTCACATTGTAGCAAAAATCTGCCTTTAAACTTGAAAGAAATCAAAATTTGACATTTATCGTGATAATTATCGATATCGACTGATGTGATAATTTTTTTGGTCATATCACCCAGCCCTAGTCATATATATATATATCATATCTTGTCAGTCATATATTAGTAATGTAGTACCAGTTGAGAGATTTGATCTCCTTGTGAAAATTTGGCATGTACTGTACCTCCAAAATAATTGAATTGAATCACAAGCTTGTGAATCAGAATCGAATCATGAAATTTGTCAAAACCCCGTCTTAATGAATAGTGACTGCATCTTTCTCTTCCACTGCTTTGCTCTCTGTTACTCTCTCCTTTCGCATCATATCATTTTAGTGTGCCATTTTGTTCTTTATCACTCTCTCTCTCCACTCAACTTCATTCTTTTTTATCTCCCCCAATCTCTTCCCCATGTCCCACTGCACTCATCAACTCGTCTTGCTAAAGGAAATCGTAAAGCTCGTCCTAGCTAACGCACAGCAGTCCCAGCTCGGCCTGGCATCTCTCCAGATCCGTTGCTCATCTCGAGCTGGATATAAAGCGAGAGTTTGCAGTCTAGGTCACATCCACTGCAGTGTGGATATAAAAAAAGATTCAAGGGCTTTCTCCCACTGGCATAAGTAAAAGGTTTTGTGCATTAAAAGAAAAAAAAATGTACAATGTTATATTGTAATGTATTGCATTGACTGACTGACATCTTTGTTTTTGTTTTGTAGCCCACCGGCTGGGGACAACAAGTCAAGTTCCAGTACTTTGCCGCCAATCAAATCCAAGACCAACTTTATTGAAGCAGATAAGTACTTCCTGCCGTTTGAGTTGGCCTGTCAGTCCAAATGTCCGCGCATCGTCATCACCTCTCTAGACTGTTTACAGGTCAGCGCCCCACAACACGCTCACGTCAGAATGCGTCTTATGTTGAGGATGTTTCATCTTATGCGCCGTGTTTGTGATGTTTCAGAAACTCATAGCATATGGTCACCTGACGGGCAGCGCTCCAGACAACACCACACCCGGAAAAAAGCTCATCGACAGGATCATAGAGACTATATGTGGCTGTTTCCAAGGACCGCAGACGGATGAAGGCGTCCAGTTGCAAATTATAAAGGTCAAATATTTTTATGTGAGATTGTTTATAAACATGCAGAGCAAATAATGCCGTGTGTTGGTTTTTGAATTCAGAAATGCTCAGGGTAGGTTATTAGGGTGATGTTTATATATGATCGTCAGTATTGCAATATTAAAGTACATCAAGCAGGTCGGCACTAATAGACCCGTGGGCAGGGCACCAACATATAGGCTGTCCCGAGTTCGAGTCCCAGCTTGCAGACCTTTCCCGATCCTGTCCCCTTCTCTCTCCCGCTTCGCTTCCTGTCAGCTATGATCTGTCCTATCATAATAGAGGCAAAAAGGTCAAAAATAAATTCCTTTTCTTAAAAAAAGGATTAATGATTATTAATGACACTATTAGAAAACAGTAAAAGTAATTAAAATACTAGATTTTTTAAATAATAATAATAATAGTAATAATAATAGCGATTAAAATAATAGTATGTCATGTTTTTGCAAAAATTGCTTTCATCATTTAAAAATATTATTATTATTATTATGTATTAAAGTATTATTATATGAAAGTACTTCAAGAAGGTATATCAGAAGTATATCTCTAAATAATAATTATTGACAAATAATAAAAAAATAAAAGTAATTAAAACAATAGATTTAAATAATAATAATGTGATATTTCTGCAAAAATGTAATAATTAATTTGAAAATCAATTTCTGACATAATTTAGAATTGAATAATTTTATTATTATTATTATTATTATTATTATTATTATTATTATTATTATTATTGTTATTATTATTACCATGTATTAAGTATTATGTATATTAAAGTACATCAAGAAGGTATATCAGTAGTATGTCTCTAATTAAATAATAATTATTAATGGCACTAAAAAAATAATAAAAATAATGGATTTTAATAATAATAACAACATTACATTTCTGCAAAAATTGTCTTAATCATTTGAAAATCCCTTTCTGTCATCATAGTTTAATAATAATTTTATTATTATTAATGTATTAAAGTATTATTATATTAAAGTACATCAAGAAGGTATATCAGAAGTATGTCTCTTATTATATAATAATTATTAATGACACTATAAAAATAATAATAAAAGTGATGAAGTAATAAAATAATAATAATAATAGCATGGCGTTTCTGCACAAATTGTCTTAATTTTAAATAAATCATATTAAAAAATCCCTTTAAAAATAATTAACAAAATCCCTTTGTTATCATAAGTTAGAATTTAATAATTTTATTATTATTATTATTATTATTATTATTGTGTATTAAAGTATTATTATTAATATAATAAAGTACAACAAAAAGGTATATCAGAAGTACATCTCTAATTAAATAATTATTAATGACAATATAAAAAATAATAAAAGTAATAAATACAATAGATTTTTTTAATAATATCATGATGTTTCTGCAAAAATTGTCTTAATCATTTGAAAATCCCTTTCTGTCATCATAATTTAGAATTTAATATAATTTTATTATCATTATGTATTAAAAGTATTATATACATCAAGAAGGTATATCAGAAGTGTATCTCTAATTTTTAATGATAATAAAAATAATAATAAAAGTAATAAAAATTATAGATTAAGTAATAATAATAATAATAATGTTTCTGCAAAAATTGTTTTAATCATTTGAAAATTTATTTTTGTCATCAAAATTTAGAATTTAATTATAATTTTAAATTATTATTATTATTACTAATACTATTATGATATTAAATGCTATAATTATTATTAAATTATTATTTATTATGACAAAAATTGATTTTCTAATTATTACAAAAAAAATTGGCAAAACTGGTGGAAGTATACAGTAGTCATAACACTTGAAGTGGATCAAAACCTTTCATCAAAGTTGTTCTAAAACAAAACTCTTTTCGATCCACTTCAAATGTTGACTACTATATATTATTATTATTATATATATATTCATATATTTATAAAATTTAAAGTGTGGTAGTTAAAAAAAAAAAAAAAAACTGCAAACAAAGCTAAAACACTTTCACATTTCACTTATCCTACTATTAACATTCAAATTATGCAGAAAAACTGGATTTTTTTCTGCAGAAAATTATGTAATGCAAAGTTTTATTCATTTATTTATTTTAGAGCAAATCAGAATGTCTTTTTTTCCAGTTTGAGTATGTAGGTTGATCTCTAGGTTGTTCTTTATGTAGAACTGCCCTAACCTGTAGCGCTCAGATTTCCATAGCGTCGTTTGCCTAAGCCATTGTTTTACAAATCTCATTGTGGAATGTGGAGCAGCAGGACAACCGCGGCTCCCGAAAGCTGCCGAACTCCTTCAAACGGCCGCATGTCGAGCCTAATCTGTTTGAACTTTACCAAGATTCCTGCAGCTAAAATAATAAATAATAACGCTCCCCATAACGTCCGAATACTTTCCTAAGATTTATGGCTACACTTGTGGCTTAACGTCCTCTGTGGTTACATTTGTGTTTGTTTCTTTTTACTCCCGTCCCCGACAGGCCTTGCTTACAGCCGTGACCTCGCAACAAATAGAGATCCACGAAGGTACGGTTCTGCAGGCCGTAAGAACGTGCTACAACATCTATCTGGCCAGTAAGAACCTCATCAACCAGACCACGGCCAAAGCCACGCTCACGCAGATGCTGAATGTGATATTCGCCCGCATGGAGAACCAAGCAGTGAGTGCACTCGACACTTCTCCTGTGGTAATATGGAGAAATGACACCTTGATCTAACATTTCTTCTTTCTTTTTGGTTGATGCCTCTCCTCCTCCTCCTTCCCCCCCTTCGAAATATAGCTTACAAATCACAAGATCAGTTGGTCTTTGGCATCAAGAAAGCGAGATCGTCAGGTAAAGAGTGACAGGACTGCCTTGAAATTTGCTTGATCTGAAGTTTTCTCTGGTTTGTGTACATCAGCTTCATCCGTCACTCTCGCACTCTGTCTCTCTCTTTCTCTCTCTCCGATCTCTCAGACGTCTCGCTCCGGTCTGCTTGCCTTGGCTTCATTGCGTTCGTTTTCTGCCTGCTGTCGTCCCCTCCATGACAAATGACTTCCTTTCATCTGTCTTACCATGTTTATGTGTTGTGGAAGAGTGTGATTACAGCAGTTCTCTCGCGTTTGTAAGGCCACGTTTACACCTGGTAGTAACATCCGTATCGGGTGATTCGGTCACAAGTTGTCAGTGAAAACAGCTGGTGGTAACATGTGACTCCTGTGACAAACGGGTGTGGATTGTGAGGAAAGAGTCATTTATGACAACATATGTTGCTTCATGGGACTGGGGCATTTTTCTTGTAGACATTATTGACAATATTACTACCATTCAAGATTATGGCTTAACAAGGCTGCATTTAATAGATCAAAAATACAGTTAAAAAAAGCTAAATATTTTAAAATATTTAGTGCGGGTCAATGATTAATCGCGATTAATCGCATCCAAAATTAAAAAGATTTTGTTTATACAATATATGTGTGTTTGTACTATGTGTATTTGTTATGTATATATAAAAGACACACACACATACAGAATATATTTTGAAAATATTTACATGTATATATTTATATTCATATAATTTATATTATATAAATATATTTAATATATTACCCTAACACATTGTTCTTAAATATATACGTGCATGTGTGTATTTATATATACATAATAAATATACACAGTACACACATATATGTATACAAAAACTTTTATTTGATGCAGTCAGCCATGATTTATCACAATTAATTGTTCCATAACGCTAAAAATATTAAATTCATATTTTTATGTGAGATTGCTCATAAACATGTAGAGCAAATAATCCCATGTTTTGGTTTTTAAGTTCAGAAATGCTTAAAGTTATTTGGGTGATGTTTATATGAGATCATAAGTATTGCAATATGAAATATTTATATTTAATTTGCAATATTTAGGTCTAAAAGGTATATCTGAAGTATATGTCTAATTTAGACACTATATAAAATAATGATAATAAAAGTTATAAGAATCATAGATTTTTAAATAATAATAATAAAAATAGATACGTTTTTGCCAGTTTTAGCAAAAATTGTTTTAACAATTTGAAAAATCCTTTCTGGCATCATTTTTTTGGAATTTAATAGGAATTGTATTATTATTATTATTATTATTATTATTATTATTATTATTATTATATTAAATACTGTAATAATTATTAAACTCTAATGTATTATTCCAGAAAAATATACATTTTAAATTATTATATATTTTCTATATTTTTTTATTATATTTATATATAGAAACTTTATTTTTTTCCTGTAATTTATGTAAATGCAGTAGCAATTTTTAATGGGGAATGATTATGTTTGTTTAAACTACTAATTAAATATTACAAATAAATGTAATTGATTTAAATTTTTTGTGTTAGTCTTTATTTGTAATCTTTGTCTTCAGTTGTTAGTCCAAATTTAATAAATAAATTACTAATAATAAAATTTTATATATATATATATATATATATATATATATATATATATATATATATATATATATATATATATATATAATATAGCATTTTGAAAATGTTATATTAATATTTAAAAAATATATATATTTTTGTGAAAATCTTTTTTTTTGTTTTTTCAAAATTTCTTCCTAAAAAAGGTTTTAAAAGACAGCATTTATTTGAAATAAGAATCTGTTGTAACATTTTAAATGTCTGTACTGTCACTTTCTGAATAAAAGTATTAGTTTCTTTAAAAAAAATTTAAATGGAGCAAACAACATTTTAATCAAACATTTGTTGTATTTTCAGAATGTTGAATCTGTATGTAAATGTAATGAACAGTAAATGTACAAATCTATTTAAAATAATCAAGGTTTTCCCCATTTTTTGACTGTATGAATGGAAAATAAAATATTTAATCATTTTCATTTATATGCACACATATATCTTTTATCATAAACCACAATATTTATGTACAAAATAAACATTTTAATACATAAATATTATGGAAAATTCCACGAATATTTTTAGTAACAATGGCAAGAAAACATTGGATCAGAGTTTTGATGGATTGACACTGTGAAAGCATTTTAAATGTGATATTCACAACAGTGCTTCATTTTATGTATGACTACAGAATCATTGCTAGTAAATTTTGAATAGTCAATATCAAGAAAAAAATCATGCCATAAACAATGTTTGCGTGATTGTTTTAGTCGATTATTAAAACCACAGGTGGGTTTGTGTCAGGACACATTTTGCAGTTATCTGAGTTATCTGATCAAAAGACATTTTGGACCTCGTTTACAATCATTGTTTACGTTGCCTAGGTTTCAGATCATCCGAGATGGATGTTGTTACCAGGAGCAAACGCGACGTGTCTGTATCTTTGTGGTTTAGGTAGCTGCATGTGGATGAGGACAGTGAGGTGCGGTTTAGATGTTTCACAGTCGCTGCACTGATCAAAAGGATGCCACTTTGAAAGTGGGTCTTTGCGGTTTTGGCACAAGCAAAACACACTGTCACGCAGTTTTAGTAGTCCGGACAGAGCGTGACACATTGTGACACAGCCAGACACATCATGCATAACTAATCAGCTGTACAATATTGAAGATGTGCTTGTTTTGCCAACACAGACCAGGCTATATTAGACCACCTGAATATGGCTGAAAGCTCTAGAGAAGAGACATCTTTGCACTTCATATTTTATTAATAAACAGTTACATTAAATGAGTAATGGATAAATGCAGTATATTCAACAGTCAGCTCGCTACATAATGTTCTTTGCAGGGTTGCCAGGTTTTCACAATCAAATCCGCCCAGTTGCTACTCAAAACTAGCGCGGTTGTGTTTTGAGTGGGTTCCCCTGATAAAATTAGCATTCCATGGTCTAAATATCACATTATTGGGGTTGTTTCAACCCGCAGACATATAAACAACTCACGGCAACAGTGTTAAAGCAGCCCAATTCTGTGAGAAAACCACGGACTTGGCAACACTGGTTCTTTGGTATATACCTAAAAAGTACTTGTACTCTTTGTATGGGAGATTTTACTCTGTTGAGATGGATGGATTGATTGATTGATTATTTCATTATTTTTTAATGTATTTATTTTTGTTTTATAAATTACAAATATAACCTATAATGAATTTTAAAAAAAGGTTAAATGTTAATTATCAGTTGCTAGGAAGGTAATTTCCCATTTTTCATTTTGCTATTTACTATTGAAACTAAGGTATCAGAGGCTGGTGTTCACTTACTTATTTTATAAATTATAACTGTAATTTAAAATACATATAATGATATTGTGGTAATTGTAAATTATATACACTACCAGTCAAAAGTTTTTGAACAGTGTAAGATTTTTGTGTTTTTAAAGAAGTCTCCTCTGCTCACCAAGCCTGCATTTTATTTGATCCAAAGTGCAACAAAAACAGTAACAAGTTCAATTTTTTTTATTACTATTTTAAATAACTGCTTTCTGTTTGAATATATTTTAAAATGTAATTTATTTCTGTGATCAAAGGTAAATTTTCAGCATCACTACTCCAGTCTTCAGTGTCACATGATCCTTTCAGAAATCATTCTAATATGCTGAATTGCTTTTCAGGAAACATTTTTTTATTATTATCAATATTTATAATATATACTTATTATACTTTGATGAATAGAAAGATCCAAAGAGTTAAGCATTTATTTGAAATAAAAAGCTTTTAAAACATTATACACTATACCATTCAAAAGCTCTTATAGAAATTAATACTTTTATTTAACAAGGATTCTTTACATTGATCAGAAATGATGATAAAGACATTTATAATGTTACAAAAAATGCTGCTCTTCTGAACTTTCTATTCATCAAAGATGCCTAAAAAATTCTACTCAGC
Source organism: Cirrhinus mrigala (assembly GCA_036247105.1). Classification (NCBI taxonomy): domain Eukaryota; kingdom Metazoa; phylum Chordata; class Actinopteri; order Cypriniformes; family Cyprinidae; genus Cirrhinus; species Cirrhinus mrigala. Next base: position 15,374,090 of record CM070030.1, read on the forward strand.
TGTTTTCAGTATAATAATAATAATAATAATAATGTTTTTGAGCAGCAAATCAGAATATTAGAATGATTTCTGGAGCATCACGTGACTGGGGTAAAAATTCAGTTTTGAAATCACAGAAATAAATGACATTTTAAAATATATTCAAACAGAAAACAGTTATTTTAAATAGTAAATCTTTTGATCAAATAAATGCAGACTTGGTGAGCAGAAGGAACCTCTTTAAAAACATTACAAATCTGTACTGTTTAAAAACCTTTGACTGGTAGTGTATATGGAATTATTAAATCTATTAACATACCTAGTTTAATTATCAGTTTTATCACCCAAGGCGGTGTTGTTTTTTTTTCTCTCTGTTTTTTTAATTTGTCAATTTTTTTATTTACTAAGTATCCAACTTATTTACAGCTCTATTTTCATTTTATCAGATGCTAAGCCAAGGTACCAGCTCAGATTTGGTTGTCATACTTGGGGCACTTGGACCTTGTGTGATTTTTGACATGATATTTGTTGTCTCAGACAAAATATGCAGATTCTAAAAGATTTTTAAAAAGACATTGGATAATGTGGCATGCTTACTGTCATTGATGACAGGCTTATTCCAATTGCGTTGAATTTAATGAAGATGCTACTACTTCGTCCTTTTGTGAAACACAGGTCCAAACAATGAAAATCAACAGAGTCCCATGTTGTTTGGACACCGTTGACTTTGCTTGTGTACGCAGTGTCTTGTTTCTATGTTCCACAGAAGAATGTCATACAGGTTCAAAACTACATGAGGACAGAATTTTCATTTTTGATTGAGGAGTACACTTATCCTGCTTTAAAATAACAATGTGAGCATGTGCATACTAGTCCAGATTTGTCATTCCGGGTGCATGTAGTCCAACCACCATCTGTCTCTATGAACACAGACATTGTCTTCACGTACAGTAAGATGCTATAAGATCCTGGTCTTGTGTTTCTTTTTGTTTTTATAAGATGGTATTTCTAAACGTAATCATTTGCCTCCCGTTCAGAGAAATGGATGTACATCCGCTTGGCTTTGGGGTCCCGGCTGCCCCGGAGGAAACATGAGTGTATAAACTCGCCCTGATACATGTTTAAAATGACTTGACTTTGTGTGTATGTGTGTTCCAGCTACAGGAAGCCAAGCAGATGGAAAGAGAAAGGCACAGGCAGCATTCTCCAGTCAGTCAGCAAGAGCCAGAGTCTCCTGGACAGCGGCACACCGATGACACCCCCGCCAAAAGCTTGCCCGCGGAGGCCAACGGTGGACCGGGACACCAGGGTGGCAAAGTCGAGCAGGGGTCCCCGCCGTATGAGAGTCCCGAACCAGAGAACGGCACCGACTTCTGCCCTGCGGAGAATGAGCAGACTGAGGCGGACCAGGCTACTGCTGCTGCGCAAAGTAAAGAGATACAAGCAAACACGCAGAGATTAATTTAGCTTTAGGGTTGCATGTTTATGTAAATGATTATGGTAATTTCTCTAAATGATTCTAGACACCAGTGGAATATTCTATGAGAGTTATTTTGGTTAAAACAACAGACTTTTTACCTTGTCAAAAACAGTGAGCTGTTTTGGTGCATGTCTCTTTAAATGATAATGAGCTACTGCTCACCCCGCCCCTCTGATTTGTTTTTTATTCGGTGGCACATTACCATCAAAAACAAAACTAATTTATTGCGTCGTCAGTGGCTCTGATGTCAAGAGAAAATTAAGACTCTTATGTTCACTTTTACATCCAAATACAAAACACCTGCATTGCTTAAAAGGCGTTTTCACAAGATTAACTTTTACATGGTGTATATAAAGGGACATTGGATGCAAAATTCACTTTTACATGGTGTTTGGATATAAATGTGTCTTAGCAGTGTGTGGACACAACCACCCTACCATGATCAAAATCCATTCACTCCACTTTTATTAATCCCTAAAAACCTAAACAGTCTAAAAAAAATCAGAATGACAAAATATATACTCATCATATATAAAAGTCAGAATTGTCAGTTTTTATCTCACAATTCTGACTTTATTTCTTGCAATTGTGAGTTTATATTACGCTATTCTGAGAAAAAAAAGTCAGAAATGCAAGGTGTAAACCCGTAATTGCGAGAAAAAAGTCAGAATTGCGAGGTTCTGAGAAAAATAGTCAAAATTACAAGAAAAATCAGAATGGCAAAATATAAACTTGCCAAAAAAATAAAAAAAAGTCAGAACTGCAGGATGTAAACCTGCACTTGTGAGAAAAATAATCAGAATTGTGAGGTTTTATCACGCTATTCTGACTTTATAACTCACAACTGCAGAACTGAGAAAAAAAGTCAGAATTGCAAGATGTAAACTCGTCATTGCGAGAAAAAAGTCAGAATTGCGAGATAACTTGCATTTGTGAGAGTCAGAATTGCGAGTGTCTCACAATTCTGAGAAAAATAGTCAAAATTGCAAAAAAAATCAGAATGGCAAAATGTAAACTGCGAGAAAAAAGTCAATTGCGAGATAAAAAGTCAGACTTGTGAGTTTTTATCTCACAAATCTGACTTTATTTTTTGCAATTGCGAGTTTATGTCACGCTATTCTGACTTTATAACTCACAATTGCAATTTTATCTTATGTAATTCTGAGAAAAAAAGTCAGAATTGCAAGATGTAAACTCGTCATTGCAAGGAAAAAAAAGTCAGAATTGTGAGTTTGTCTCACAATTTTAAGAAAAATAGTCAAAATTGCAAGAAATCAGAATGGCAAAATATATACTCGTTATATAAAAGTCAGAATTGTAAGTTTTTATCTTGCAAATCTGACTTTATTGCTTGCAATTTTAAGTTTATATCACGCAATTCTGAGAAAAAAGTCAGAATTGTGAAATGTAAACTCCCAGTTGTAGGACAAATAATCAGAGTTGAGCTTTTATCTCGCAATTCTAACTTTATTTCTCGCAGTTGTGAGTTTATATCACGCTATTCTGAGAAAAGTCAGAATTGCAAGTTTATAATTCCGACTTCATTTCCCAGAATTACGAGTTTATATCTCACAATTCTGAGATATAAAGTCAGAATTGCAAGATGTAACCTTGCAATTGCGAGAAAAAAGTCAGAATTGTGACATTGGTGGACAGCATACAACTGGCTGAGGGCAGGAATATGCTAATACGGCACAGTCCGTCAGCGGTCGTGGGTGGAGCTTGAACAATATGATGTCATACTGAATCTAAATTTCGCAATCTTGAGTTTATTACACACAACTGCGAGTTAAAACAACGCACTTTTTACCTTGGGCATGTCTCTTTAAATGATCATAAGCTACTGCTCACCCCGCCCCTCTCTTCCGTTTTTTTGTGGATTTGGTGGTGCATTAACATCAGAAACAAAACTAATCTACTGCATCATCAGTGGCTCTGATGTCGAGAGAAAATGAAGACTCTTCTGTTCACTTTTACATTCAAACACAAAACACTTACGTTGCTTATAACATGTTGGCGGACAGCGTACAACTGGCTGAGGATGGGAATATGGTAATACAGCACAGTCTGTCAGCAGTTGTGGGTGGAGCTTGAACAATATGATGTCATACTGAGAATTTCGCAATTCTGTGTTTATTGCACACACTTTTGAGTTAAAACAACACACTTTTTACCTTGTCAAAAACAGCAAGCTGTTTTGGTGCATGTCTCTTTAAATGATCCCGTTTTTTGTGTATTCAGTGGCACATTAACATCAAAACCAAAAATAATCCACTGTGTCATCAGTGGCTCTGATGTTAAGAGAAAATGAAGACTCTTATGTTTACTTTTACATCCAAATGAAAAACACCTGCATTGCTTAGAAGATACGGGACAGTCCCTCAGCAGTCATGGGCGGAGCTTGAGCAATATGATGTCATAGTGGTCAGAAAATCAAAACGGCTTGATAATTGAGGCTGTTTAGGTTTTTAGGAATCAATAAAAGTGAAGTGAATGGAGTTTTATTATTGTAGGGTGATTGTGTCCACGCACTGCTAAGACACATTTATATGCAAACACATCATGTAAAAGCCCCTTTACATGTTTGGGTGAACTATCCCTTTAAGTTAGCAGTATCACTATTTTTAGCTGGTTTTTAGCCCTCCTCCTGACACTGCTAGACACACGCAAGCATCTCTGATTCTTAGTCATTATTAGCTAATCATGTATTCAGGCTTGACATCAGAACAGATGAGACGTCTACTAATAATGTGACATTATTGGAAAACCGTACCAGTGTCTCTGTCTTACGTAAGTTTAATAGCACAGTTTTCAGTCAGAACATCACCCAGTTACTGGCAGTATGGAGTCCCCTCTTAATAACACTTATTAACGTTAAATTAGGAAACTGATAACGTGGATTTAATGTGACTGCGGAGCATGCTTGGAGGGAAAATCCTCCTATCGCAGCATGAATGACTGACTAGAGAGAATTAGAAGCTTAAACATCCTTGTCTGTCTTTTAGGTGCGGCGGAGCATGGCACGGAAGCCACCGAGGAAGAAGAAAACCAGCGCTATGAAGAGAAGGCGCAGGAGATTGTACAGAGCATTTTGCAGGAAGTCGTAAACACGGTTGCTGGAGGCGAGTTATATTTATTTTCCTTAAAGGGGACAGTTGGACGGTTAATCCAAAAATCAATTGTCACATATTTATGTGTACATACCAAGTTTGGGGTCAGTAAGATTTTGGCTGAATTCAGTTTGTTCAGAAATGCAGTAAAAACGGTAATGTTGCAAAATATCGTTGCAGTTTAAAATAACTGTTTAATAAAAAATAATACTGAATAAAAAATAATAAAAAAAAAGGTCATTGTGACTTTTTATCTCACAGTTCTGACTTTTTTACTTGCAATTGCAAGTTTACATCTCACAATTCTGACTTTATTACACGCATTTGCGAGTTAAGTCAGAATTGCAAGATATAAACTCAAAATATAAATTCACCAGAAAAAGTCAAAATTGTGAGATGAAAATGTGCAATTGTGAGAAAAAAGTCTGAATTGCAAGATACAAACTTTCGTTTGTGAGAAAGTCAAAATTGCAAGTTTATATCTCACAATTCTGAGAATATTAGTTCTGCAGAATTGCGAAATATGAACTCGACATTGTGAGAAAAAAGGTCAGAATTGAGAGTTTTTATCTTGCAAATCTGACTTTATTACTCAGAATTGTGAGTTTATATCACATTATTCTGACTTTATAACTAACAATTGCGAGTTTATATCATGCAGTTCTGACAAAAAAGTCAGAACTGCAAGATGTAAACTCTCAGTTGTCAGAATTGTGAGTTTTTATCCTGCTATTCTGAGAAAAAAAGTCAGAATTTATAGAGTTTATATCTTACAAATCTGGGAAAAATAGTCAAAATTGCAAGAAAAAAGTCAAAATTACGAAATATAAACACAATTGTGAGTTTATATCATGCAATTCTGAGGAAAAAGTCAGAAAAATAATCAGGAAGCCGGAAAAATAAACACAAAAATATCTCGCAATTCAGACTTTATTTCTTGCAATTGTAAGTTTATATCTCGGCATTGCAAGAAAAATGTCAAAATAGGGAAATAAAAATGCGCAATTGTGGGAAAAAAGTCAGAATTGCAAGATACAAACTTGCATTTGCAAAGAAAAAGTCAGAATTGCGAGATTAAAGACTTGCATTTGCGAGAAAAAGTTAGAATTGCGAGTTTGTCTCAATTTTGAGAAAAATAGTCAACATTGCTTGAAAAATCAGAATGGCAAAATATATACTCGCCATTGCGAGGAAAAAAAGTCAGAATTGTGAGTTTTTTACAAATCTGACTATTGCTCACAATTTTGAGTTTATATCATGCAATTCTGAGAAAAAAAGTCAGAATTGCAAGATAAGAATGTGCAATTGTGAGAAAAAAGTCAGAATTCCAAGATACAAACTTGCATTTGCAAAGAAAAAGTCAGAATTGCGAGATTAAAGACTTGCATTTGCGAGAAAAAGTTAGAATTGCGAGTTTGTCTCAATTTTGAGAAAAATAGTCAACATTGCTTGAAAAATCAGAATGGCAAAATATATACTCGCCATTGCGAGGAAAAAAAGTCAGAATTGTGAGTTTTTTACAAATCTGACTATTGCTCACAATTTTGAGTTTATATCATGCAATTCTGAGAAAAAAAGTCAGAATTGCAAGATAAGAATGTGCAATTGTGAGAAAAAAGTCAGAATTCCAAGATACAAACTTGCATTTGCAAGGAAAAAGTCAGAATTGCGAGTTTATATCTCACAGTTCTGAGAAAAATAGCCAAAATTGCGAGAAAAAAAATATAACCTCTTCATTACAAGAAAAAAGGTCAGAATTGCTAGATAAAAAAATCTAAAGTTTGTAATGACATCAAGATAAGAAAATGATCATTGAATTTAAATTTTTGGGGTGAACTGTCTCTTTAAAGAAGTAAATCTTCTGTTATTAAATGACTGTTCTAGTGGCTGTGATTTTTTTATTTTTATTTATTTATTTATTTTTTTTTATTTAAATGGCGATACACTTTAAACCATAAGCCTGTTATTCTGTGTTCAGATGTTAAGGAAAGCCGTGAGGGCGAGGCTGAGCCAGCTGAGGGCATTCCAAACTCGCTGGAAGAGGAGGGAGGGTTGGGCAGCGACAACGAAAACGTTCACGCCAACGGCATCCCTGGCACACCCATCTCTGCGAGCTTTACTCCGTCCCTACCCGACGACAGACTGTCTGTCTCCTCCAATGACACTCAGGTACCAGTTTCCACTTCTGCCATAAATGGGGGGAAAAAAAGTAAAACGGCTGTGTGTTTACACATGTGTAATTGTTTTTGACTGGATTGTTTATCCAGAACTGACTTCACTGATTTAACAGCTGAATTCTTCAAAATTAAATTTTAGGGTTTGTTTGCGATGTCACAAACCATGATACCCTCATTTCTCTCAAGTGTTTTGCTAAAATAACAAACTCCTGCTTGTGTAATGTTTTGTAAAAATCAGTTCTCCCTCATTTTTTTTGAACGAGCAGCTAGAAGTAGTAAAGTGTTATATTCGTAGTATTCATTTTATTTGTGTAGGTCTTAAAGAAAGGTCTTATTAAGTTTTAAATTGGATTTTAAAAACTCTGCAGAAATTCTGTTATTAAAACGCAAAGATATGATGTTTTTATTTAGTTTTTTGGGCGCCATTGTATATGCTTAATGGACCATAACACCAATTTTATGGTTGATGTGTGTTATGTGCTGTAGATGATGATTAATTTTCCTGGCAGTTAAATTTGACTGCCATAAGATTCAAACATGAGCATTTCTCCCACAGGAATCGGTAGCTACCACTGGTCCTGCACCAGGTGCAAAGTTTTCCCACATTCTCCAGAAGGATGCGTTCTTGGTTTTCCGTTCACTCTGCAAGCTCTCCATGAAGCCCCTTTCAGACGGTCCCCCTGATCCGAAGTAAGCTTGTCTTTCTAAATAAATCATCTGACTGTATACAGAAGGAGTTGTTTATTTGTTGTACCAAATGTCGTGCCAAAAATGACATCCCCAGTCAGGGCCCAACTGAGTATGATGTGGTTATAGCCTAATCTCAGATCTGTGGTTGTAGATATTTTGAAGCGAGTGTTGATGCCATCAATCTGCATTGCGCAGAGTTGAGTTGTCTTGGTTTTATCAGCTACTGTCCCGTACAGGTGAATAGGGCTGTCAGAGGGCAAGAGAGATGTTCCTCCCTGTCATTTGAAGAGAAAGTGAGCCATTCATTCTGGTGTGTCTTCAGAGGTAGTGAGGCAGGAAGCTCGTTTCAGTGCTATTGATCACTCTTTGTCAAATGGACTGAGACCTGTTGACCCCTCTTGATTTACATCAGGACTATTTATCAGTGTTGCATACTTAAGCAAGCATATTTGGAAGTTAGGGACATGAATGATGATTCTTTAAGAAGCCACTTAGCAACTGCCTACAACACCTTAAGTGCCCTGACAGCAACACCAAAAATGTAGCTTCATTTTGTTAATTAGTTCAGTTTTGGTAGCTGTTTCTGTAGAGTACCTTTGGATTCTGTTGCTGCATTGCTTTGAGGATTATTATGTTAATATTTAATTAAATATTTGTGACCCTGGACCACAAAACTAGTCTTAAGTAGCATGGGTATATTTGTAGCAATTAAAAATACATTGTATGGGTCAAAATGATAACTTTTTCTTTTATGCCAAAAATCATTAGGATATTAAGTAAAGATCTTGTTCCATGAAGATATTTTGTAAAATTTCTACCATTAATGTGTCAAAAGTTAATTTTTGAATATTAATATCCATTGCAGAGAACTTAATTTGGACCATTTTAAAGGCGATTTTTCTCAATATTTGGATTTTTTTGCACACTCAGATTCCAGATTTTCGAATACTTGTATCTCTGCCAAATATCGTCCTAACAAATCATACATCAATACAGCTTGATGTATAAATCTCAATTTAAAAAATTGACCCTTATGACTGGTCTTGTGGTCCACGATCACATTTAATTTATGAAAATGAGATATTTTAATAAAAATGTATTGTTGTATCAGCAGAAAATCATAGTCCAGTGGTATTTTAATATTATTTGTATGACATTATTGAATTTATTGATTTTTTTTATTTTATTTTATTTTTAGATTTTCAATGTTATTATAAATGTAAAAAGTTAAGATTGAGCTTACATTTTTTTAAAGCTTTTTGGGGTCGACCGATTATTGGCCTGGCCGATTATTGGCGCTTATATTTAGCATTTTTATCGGTATTTTTTTATCGGTATTTTTTTCTCGGTATTTTTTATCGGCCATTTTCATAACCGATTTGCCGATAAAATAATTTAAAAGCACTTAAAGAGTTTTTGTCAGAGCCATTGTTATTCTTAATTTTGACAGTAACTTTCAGTTTTACAACATTTCAGTTTTATCGACATCGGCACTGAAAAACATCGATTATCAGTCTACTCGATCTGTCTACTGTCGGGCCAATGCCGATTCCAATTATTACAGATTAAGTAGACCGTTAAACCATATTTTGAACCAGTATATCTGGTGTAAAACTGAAAACTAATGTCAAAATTAAGAATATGAAAATGACCGATACCCATAACCATAAAAATGCTTAATATAGGCGCCGATAATCGGCCAGGCCAATGGTCAGTCGACTCCTAAAAGCTTCAGTTAATTTTAGTTCAACTTAAACTTTTCATATTTATAAGAACAGGAAGTTTTTTTTATTAATTACATTTTATTACTACATTTAATTACCAAAAAACATTTTTAATGGTTTTAGTTAACAATGGCAACACTGCTGTTGTCACAGTGACTTTGAAAGCTGTATTCTTTTCTCTTGAACGATAATCTAACTTTTTGGATTATTGTACAGCTAAGGTCTGCAGTCTGATAAGCACAATATCACAATATCCTGCCACCAGCAGAAACTATTCATTTTAAATTCTCAATATTTTTGGATTTTTTTTTAATACATTCCTACTGAAAAAAAAAAAAACAGTTAAAACCAGCCTAAGCTGGTTTAAGCTGGAAGTGTCTGGTTTTAGCTGGTATCCCATCCTGGCTAGGCTGGTCAAGCTGGTTTTAGCCAGTCGTTCCAGCTAGTCTCCCAGCCTGACCAGCTATGACCAGTCCCACCAGCTAAGGAAGTGGCCAAAACCCCTCTAAAACCAGCCTGCTGACCAACTAAGACCAGGCTGGATGACCAGCCAAAACCAGCCAACCAGCTTAGGCTGGTTTTAGCTGTTTTTTTCAGCCAGGGTTATTCTTGGGCCATGTCAATGAGAAATTTTAAAGGGACAGTTCACCCAAAAATGAAAATTCTGTCATTAATTACTCACCCTCATGTCTTTCTAAACCCGTAAGATCTTCATTCATCACAAATTAAGATGTTTTTGATGAAATCTGAGAACTTTCTGACAACACCACAATTGCCACGTTCAAGGCCTAGAAAGGTGGTAAGAACATCATTAAAATAGTCCATAATTTTCAACCGTAATTTTATGAACTACGAAAAAATGTTCTTACTACCTTTCTTGGCCTTGAACGTGAAAGTTGCGTTGCTGTCTATGAAAGTCAGAAAGCTTTTGGATTTCATCAAAAATATCTTAATTTGTGTCCCAAAGATGAACGAAGGTCTTAATGGTCTGGAACGACATGAAGGTGAGTAATTAATGATAAATTTTTCATTTTTGGATGAACTTCTCTATTTTAAGTATTTAAACACTCAATTAAGTAGTTTCCATGCAGTTTTTGTCCCGGAAAGACAGTGAACTGATTGAGTTATTTTGGCCTTGGCATGACTATTTTATATGGAATGAGGAGTGAATATTTTTTTATTCACCCAAGATTCCTCAACTTCCTCCAGATCCCATGAGCTGCGGTCCAAGGTCCTCTCGCTGCAGCTCCTCCTGTCCATCCTGCAGAACGCTGGGCCCATCTTCAAAACCAACGAGATGTTCATCAACGCCATCAAGCAGTACCTGTGCGTAGCGCTGTCTAAAAACGGCGTCTCCTCCGTCCCCGAGGTGTTCGAGCTGTCGCTGTCCATCTTCCTCACCCTCCTGTCCAACTTCAAGACACATCTCAAGATGCAAATCGAGGTGCCTGAACTCAGTTCCCCTCCTCCGAATCGTAATGTGTTTGCGCATCTTGGCCTGATGGCGTCAGTCTGTGGAGCATCTAGCTGACAGTGTGGATTTATTTAAGCTTTGGTTTAGGATGAAAGCTTATAATTCTGTGTGTGTGTGTGCCTCGTTCCAGACGAGTGTGTTAGGATTTATTGTGCAATCTTATATAGTAATATCTCTCAAATCGATTAAGTTATATCTTGACAGCACCATATATTTTTGAAACATTATTATTGTTCTGTTACTGACTTGGTTATGAATTTATGAGGTGAAAAACAACTGTATTTATCTTTTTCTCTCCTCAGGTGTTTTTCAAAGAGATTTTTCTTTATATTCTGGAAACGTCCACAAGCTCATATGACCACAAGTGGATGGTCATTCAGACCCTCACTAGAATATGTGCTGGTATGAAAGCTTTCGCACTTTCAAAGATATATACAAGTGTTTCTACAAGTAATTCTATGATATTTCTACTTCCTCAGATGCCCAGAGTGTGGTAGATATCTATGTTAATTATGATTGTGACCTGAATGCTGCTAATATTTTCGAGAGGCTTGTAAATGACCTCTCAAAGATTGCACAAGGACGAGGAGGCCATGAACTGGGCACAACCCCACTTCAGGTAAACACACTGTCGTTAAACAGATTGGTTCACCCAGAAATTGTCATCGCTTTCCCATTCCCTCATTTTGTTCATGGGCGCACAAAAAAACATTTGAAGTGCTCTTTCCTTTACAAAATCATATTGTGTGCAGTGGCACTCAAACAAGGACACATTAAATACATCAAACGTGGCAGTAAAGACATTTATAATGTTAAAAGAGATTTCGGTTTCTAATAAAATATATTAAAAGAGAAAACGGTTATTGTTTTAATATCTCATTAGCTGGGTTTCCATCCAAGGTCGCAAATTTTCCTTGTGCGCAAAACCGAAATATCGAATAAAATATTTGCGAGCAAGCACTGTTTTCATTCAGTGAGTCAAAGAGAACAAAATCATCACTAGATACAGTTGAGGTCGATAGTGTACATACACCTCGCAGAATCTGCAAATCTAGAATCTAGACCACAAGAGAAAATAATAATTTAATTTATATAAATGACCCTGTTCAAAAGTTTACATACGCTTGCCTGCTGTTCTTCAGAGAAATATTTCAATTCCAACAAATTTTTTAGTTTTTCAGCCTTTTTGTGTATTTGAACCCTTTCCAGCAATGACTGTATGATTTTGAGATCCATCTTTTTACACTGAGGACAATTGAGAGACTTATATGAAACTATTACAGAAGGTTCAAACACTCACTGATGCTCCAGAAGGAGAAACAATGCATTAAGAGCCAGGTGTGAAAACTTTTGAACAGAATGAAGATGAGTTGTAGTCCATTACTGATTACAAGTTACGTAACGAAAAACTGTAGTTAGTAACGCTAGTAAAACTGGAAAACTTTCCTAATGTATATAAGTGGTAGAAAGGATAATGTAAGAGAGAAAAGAGAAAAATTACAGCAAATCAACACATTATGAATAATTTACTGCCATTTTGTGAATAATATGTAATCATGTAATCGATAAAGTAACTGTAATCTGATAATGAGTGTAATATAATTTAATTTAATGTTCCTAATTTTTGGAGCCTGATTATATAATCCAGATTACATCTAATCAGTTACTACCCAGCACTGTCTGTATATATTTGCACATGTAAATGTTTAGAAATATTCAAAAGTCGCTAAACTTCAGTACAGCTTTGAAAAATATGGAATATACTCTACCATTCAAAAGTTTTTAAACAGCAAGATTTTTAATGGTTTTTAACAGTCTCTTTTGGTTACCAAGCCTACATTTATTTGATCCAAAGTACTGCAAAAACAGTACGTTTTTTAAATATTTTTACTATTTAAAATAACTGTTTTCTATTTAAGCATATTTTAAAATGTAATTTATTCCTGTGATTTCTTGATCCTTTGGAAATTATTCCAATGTTATGATTTGCTGCTCAAAAAACATTACTATGTTGAAAACAACTGAGTAGAATTGTTTCAGGTTTCTTTGATGAATATAAAGTTCAGCAGAACAGCATTTATCTAAAATAGAAATCTTTTGTAACATTATAAATGTCTTTATCATCACTTTTGATCAATTTAAAGCATCCTTGCTAAATAAAAGTATTAATTTCTATAATTAATTTTCCAAAAAAAAAAAAAAAAAAAAAAAAAAAATATATATATATATATATATATATATATATATATATATATATATATATATATATATATATATATATATGTTATACTAACTCCAAGCTTTTTGGTATAATGTAAAATGTTACAAAAGCTTTTTATATCATATAAATTCTGATCTTTGGCACTTTCTGTTTATCGAAGAATCCTGAAAAAATGTACTCAACTGTTTTAAATATTATTGATGATGATGATAATAATAATAATAATAATAATAATAAATGTTTCTTGAACAGCAAATCATCATATTACAATGATTTCTGAAGGATCAAGTAACACTGAAGACTGGAGTAATTATGCTGAAAATTTAGCTTTGAAATCACAGGAAAAATTACATTTCAAAATATATTCAAAAGGAAAACAGTTATTTTAAATAGTAAAATATTTTGTATTTTGCTGTACTTTGGATCAAATAAATGCAGGCTTGGTGAGCAGAAAAATCTTACTGTTCAAAAACTTTTGACTGGTAGTGATGCTGCTTTGTGATGCTGTTTTTTTTTTTTCATAGAAAAATAAATAATGTTGATTTTGGACAGGTAAATTACAAGAACTATTCTTTTAAAGCAGTGTTAGTGATCCCAGCTCATGTTGTCTCTCAGGAGCTGACTCTAAGAAAGAAAGGCCTGGAGTGTCTGGTGTCCATTCTCAAGTGTATGGTGGAGTGGAGCAAAGACCAATATGTCAACCCCAATTCCCAGACAAGTCTCGGTAAGTCAAACGTTCAGCCTCTGCGGCACAAAACATCAATACTAGCTCCTCAACCAGTATAAAACCTTCAAAACCTTATTTAGCCCCTTAATATCCTCATATGCTTTGGATCCAAGCAGTTGCATTACATATTCCAGGTAACGGCAGTGGCTTTTCTAAATGAGTCTCCTCTGAGTGCATTTACGCTGCTTTCCAGAGGCTTCTGGCTTGTGCAGAACCAAATGGATAAACAGTTGCTTTTGAGGACAGCGCACTAGGAGTCCTCTGCCTCAAAGACAGGCAGGAAATGCTATTCGCTGTGATGGCTACGCAGGCCTTTCATCTTAATCAAACAACCCTGAGGCTGTTATTCATCACCCTGACATCAGGGAGGCAGTCTGCAGGCTTCCTGAACACTGCAAAACCAGGCATGAGGACATGCGCCAAGCTAGAGACCCTGCCTTTTCGGAGCTGAGGGGATTTAGGTCTAATCAAACTTGGCTATACTGGGTAGGAGGAGAAGAGTCTCTGATGGCCCAAAGGGAAATTTCTCTATTGCCTCAAGCCCACCTCAAAGTTTCGGTTATCAGCCAATCATAAACCAGAGATTCTTGCTTATTTTTAAATGATAGCTACAGGCTAACAAACACTAACACGCAAAGTGCTTTAGCGACCACCTAAAATATAGCTATGTTTACAATGGCTCGAGAAATGGCTGTAGCCTTTCATCTAGAATAGCTACTCTTACATATACAGGCTTCACATCCTAATTGGCCAATCAGATTGCAGCATACTCATCTGGGTAACTCTTCAGGTGCATTATACTTGTTTTGGATCACTAATCAAAGCTTTCAAGTTCTTGAATTCTCATCACGCTAGCCAATCAATTGTTCTTTTCTCTTAACGGACGCACATCAAAAGGGAGAGCAGGTAACGGCAGTTTGTAGTGGCATTAGAATTGATTGCATTAGCTTGTGCTGCGTAAACTAGATAGCGGTCTCTTAATGGTTCTTTGTATTGTGGCTGTAGCTTTTGTATATCAAACAGATGAATTAATACGAACGGGTAAGTATTTCCAAGCTGCGACTGGCTCCTGTGATCTTTCCGAGAGTGGAAACTATGAGAAAGAAGGAAGTGACCTGACAGCTCGTGTTACCGTGATAGCTACCCGCTAAATCTTTTACAGTGTTTCCAGTGTGTAATAAGATCCCACAACATGTAACCATGGCTTCTACGCTTGCATCAAGATCTGTTGCATTGTGTATTCAGGTCACGCTGCTCTTTCCTCAGTCCCTATCGTGCTGTTTTTGTGATACGAGTCAGTCGAGGCCAAAGACTTTATTAGAAAACTGTTGTGTTGGGAAACTCATAGAGAGCTGAGCCAGAGAAAAGACTCGATACACCAACAGGCAACCAGGAGCCCAATGAATCATGCCGTCTCTACTTCCTAGCCTGTAGGGGCTCACAGACTGGGCTCGTCACTGCTTCTGCTATCTCTGAAATTGCAATTGAATTTCATTCCCTTCTCTCTAAATCAGGCCAAGAAAAGCCTTCAGAACAGGAGACCAATGAGTCGAAGCATCCGGAAACGATTAATCGTTACGGCAGCATAAACTCTTTGGATTCCACCGCTTCATCGGGCATCGGGAGCTACAGTACGCAGATGTCCGGGACGGACAACCCTGAGCAGTTTGAGGTCCTCAAACAACAGAAGGAGATCATAGAGCAAGGCATTGACCTGTAAGCCATTACGTTGGAATCAAATGCAGAAATCAATCTCTGTACCAATGGTTTGGCAAAATCACTACCAGTGGACATTTGTTTGAAAAGTTGGTTAAAGTATTCCAGGGGTGTCCAATCTTGGTCCTGGAGGGACACTGTCCTGCAAAGTTTAGCTCCAACTCCAGGCATACTAGAAAGGCAGGAGTGTTGGGCCAAGTTAGAGTCAATCTCTGTAGCAAGTTGACTCTCCAGGAACAGGTTTGGACACTGTTAAGTTAGTTAGATTTGTAAAAGTAAAGTAGTCAACATTTTAAGTGGATCAAAACCTTTTATCAAAGTTGTCCTAAAACTAAAAACCCGTTCTTGTTTTAGGATAACTTTGATTAACTTTTTTGATTCACTTCAAATGCTGACTACTGTACCCAGAAATCCAGATAGCACACGTATGTCTGCAAGATGTCTGTTAAAGATCACTTGATTTGGAAGGCATCTGCTGTGCACATACATCTGACAGATGTCTGTAAGATGTCAGTTTTACATACATTCTAAATCATAAACATATTAGACATCTAATAGACGTCTATTTGACATCTGATAGGAAACGTCCTATAGACGTATTGCAGATGAGCAAACACTCTTAAAAAAAAAAAAAACGTCTTCCAGATGTAAATGCAGATGTCAAATAGACGTCTCTGATGTATGTGTGCTATCAGGGTAGCATACGTACTGTATGTCTGCAAGATGTCTGTTAAAGATCACTTGATCTGGAAAGCACCTGCTGTGCATGTACGTCTGACAGACGTCTATGAGATGTCAGTTTTACATACATTCTGAATCATAAACATCTTAAAGACATTTAATAGATGTCTATTTGACATCTGATAGGAAACGTCCTATAGACGTATTGCAGATGAGCAAACACTCTAAAAAAAACAAAAAAAACAAGTCTTCCAGATGTAAATGCAGATGTCAAATAGACGTCTCTGTGATGTATGTGTGCTGTCAGGGTAGCATACGTACTGTACATCTGCAAGATGTCTGTTAAAGATCACTGGATCTGGAAAGCATCTGCTGTGTACAAACATCTGACAGACATCTGTAAGATGTCAGTTTTACATATATTCTAAATCATAAACCTCTTAAAGACATAATAGGCGTCCATTTGACATCTGATTGGTTAATGATGTCACAGAATTTACCGGTATTTTGAAACTGATGTGTGAATGGTGCTTTACCGGTAAAAAGACGGAATGTCATTGCTTGTCTGAGCAGCACAAGTCGTTCCGATAAATTTACAGTAATTTACTAGAATTACAATGTAAAAGGAGCTATTACCTGATAGAAAAATATATCATATGTAGGGGTGCATATACGTTTTTCAGTCTGTTTCTCATGAGACCACCTGGAGATTTGGCTTGGTGCTCACACTGCGCATAGTGTGACCTATTAAATATAACTATAAAAAAATAAATTTAATGATAGTAATGATAATATTATTAAACTTTATTTAGTTAATTTTTTGAATAAAATAATCAACAAAATTATATTATTTTAAAATAAAAATGTGAGTTAAACAGTACACTTAAAAAAACAGTGCTAATATTTACTTTTTTTTTTTTTAGTTTTCAACATTTTCAAATCTAAAATCATCCAGCTTTTGATTTGGCGGGTTGCCGGCAAGTATACGCACTGCCAGTTTTAGTGCTGCCAAGTGAAGAGCGTCAGTGAATGAAATATCACAGTTTTGCATTTTGCTCTGAAACTGGTAGTACATGGCCTAGATTTATGCATTCGGGTTTAAATGGAAATCTTACACAGTATTACAGTTAGTCGATCTAAAACGGTGATTGTGCATTAACAGTGGTCAATACACAAAATAAGCAGTCTGAACTTATTTACACAGCGCATTTTTTATTTTGGTCGCGCACCGCTTATATGCACCCCTGATCATATGAACCCTTTTATAGAAAAAACACACTTTACCGTTATAATTGGAAGAGAAGTTCACTTCCACAGTGAAAATGTCCTGATGATTGACTCACCCCCATGTCATCCAACATGTCTTTACATGGGGGTGAGTCAATTATCAGGACATTTTCATTCTGGAAATGAACTTCTCCTTTAAAAAAAAAAACGCTGAATCTCAATATGTGACTCATATGTTGATACTCTTTTTTCCCACAATGCACAGGTTCAACAAAAAACCAAAGAGGGGCATTCAGTACCTGCAGGAGCAAGGCATGCTGGGAACCACGCCCGAAGATATCGCCCAATTCTTACATCAAGAGGAGAGGCTTGACTCTGTAAGACATATAAACATTGTTTTTACAAGATACAGTTTGTATTTAATTTATTTATTTTTATTTGTTTATTTATTTATTTTATTTTTTTTACCTTACATTGTTTCTTCCATGTACTGTGACCTAGGGTCAAAAGATTTTTAATGTTTTTTAAGTCTCTTCTGCTCACCAAGCCTGCATTTATTTGATCCTAAGTACAGCAAAAACAATAAAATTGAAATATTTGTACTATTTAAAATAACTGTTTTCTATTTGAATATATTTTAAAATGTAATTTATTCCTGTGATTTCAAAGCTGAATTTTTAGTATCATTACTCCAGTCACATGATCCTTCAGAAATCATTCTAATATTCTGATTTGCTGCTTAAAAAACATTTAGATAGAGTAGATTTTTTTTTAGGTTTCTTTAATGAATAGAAAGTTAAGATGAAGAGCATTTATCTCAAATAGAAATCTTTTATAACACTAGAAATGTCTTAATCATCACTTTTGATCAATTTAAAGCATCCCTGTTAAATAGAAGTATTAATTTCTATCATTTCTTTCCAAAAAATAAAAAATAAATAAAAATTGCTGACTCCAAGCTGTTGAATAGCCTAAAAAAATGATCAACAACAATAATAATAATAATATATATTTTTTTTTTTTAAACAGCAAATCAGAATATTAGAATGATTTCTGAAGGATCATGTGACTGGACTAATGATACTAAACATGTAGCTTTGAAATCACAGGAATAAATTCTAATTTAAAATATATTCAAATAGAAAACTGATATTTTAAATAGTAAAAAATTTCAGAATTTTACTACTTTTACT
Source organism: Cirrhinus mrigala (assembly GCA_036247105.1). Taxonomy (NCBI): domain Eukaryota; kingdom Metazoa; phylum Chordata; class Actinopteri; order Cypriniformes; family Cyprinidae; genus Cirrhinus; species Cirrhinus mrigala. The sequence continues at coordinate 15,392,489 of CM070030.1, forward strand.
GTACTTTGAATCAAATAAATGCAGGTTTGGTGAGCAGAAGAGACATTAAAACATTAAAAATCTTACTACACTAGCAGTGTAGAAGTGTAGTTTTTAACATTAAAGCAATGTACTATAATAAAACTGCATGTGCAGCTGCAGAGCATTTCTGAAACAAAACAAAGCAAAACAAAAATATCAAGACACTCCAGCAAAGTGTTGCCAAACTTCCACTTAGACTGAGACGATTTGATCCTTCAGCGTGATGAATCGGCAACTCAACTGCTCATTCATCAGGCCTCAAAAGACTCCAGCAGTAATGGGTAAAGAGAGCTCCTTATATCTGCCCTAAAATTAGGGCACTTCAGCAGAAACAGCCCTCAGCCTCCTGAATGACTTGAGATGTGTGTGGAATACTTTAATAGACATTGCATTTCAATGATGCTCCAATCTGCAGTGTCTATAGCACTGAGCGTGTTTTTCAGTTATGAAACATGGTCTTTCTGCTAGTTATTTTTCTACCTACACGATCGATATCTGACTCACTGGCTCTTCCTGTTTCTACCCTTATAGATCCAGGTAGGAGAGTTTCTCGGAGACAACGATCGCATCAATAAAGAGGTCATGTATGCCTACGTCGACCAGATGGACTTCCAGGGCAAAGACTTCGTGCCGGCGCTGCGCATGTTCCTCGAGGGTTTTCGTCTGCCTGGAGAGGCCCAGAAAATCGATCGACTGATGGAGAAATTTGCTGCTAGATATTTAGAATGCAACCAAGGGTGAGCGCGGCGATCCCCTGCTGTTGCAACCGATTAACTCGCGTCGCTAATTATGCCGCAAACACTGAACTCGGTCGCTATTTGTCTCTTTTATCTCTCTCCTTAGGCAAACGCTGTTCGCCAGCGCTGACACCGCGTACGTCCTCGCGTATTCAATCATCATGCTGACTACAGATCTACACAGTCCGCAGGTTAGTTCGCAGAGCGCTGATTGTTCACTGAAATCTTCAGTGAATGCAGAATGCATTTTCTTTTCATTCCCCAGTCTATGAATGTTAATGTGAATGTTGGAGCTGGATACTGCTGTTTGGCATTCAGTCTCGATGTGTGTGAGCGGAATAGCCAAATGTAGAGTGATGGATGTTGCTGAAACGCAACGGAAAACAAGAGGAAAGAACGCTTCTGATCTGTTGTTTCCTTTATCTCGGCGCAGGTGAAGAATAAAATGACGAAAGAGCAATACATCAAGATGAACCGAGGTATCAATGACAGTAAAGATTTACCGGAGGAGTATCTCTCAGCCATTTATGATGAAATCGCAGGGAAAAAAATATCCATGAAGGAGACAAAGGAGTTAACTCTCAAGTCGAATAAGCAAAGTGAGTGTATGACGAATCGACAAACGGTGACAAAATCAAATAGACTCTTTTGAATTTTTTTTTTTTTTAACTTTTTTTGGGGCAGTTATTTGTATTTTTCAATTATGAATGAACAACACTGAGTATTATCCTACTGATTTTTTTTTTATTTTTATTTTGTAGTAGTCATTACAGCTGTGGCTGACTCAACAAAGTAGTCCAGTATTTTGTAATTGTTAATAAATTTGTGATCATTTTAGTAATAATACAATAATTTAGTAATAATTATAATAATAATACATTTGCAATCTATAAATGCATATATATATAATTATTTCACTGTTACTAATGATGATAATATAAAATAAAAATTATATTTTAATACTATATAAAATGTATTATACATAATAATATAATATAAAATATAACTACATTGTATATATCAACAAGTACTGTAGTATGTAGTATTTTGTAGTTTCTGTCAATAATAATAATTTGTGTTATTTATGATGATAGTAATATTAAAATAAATATTTTATACATAATGATAGCAGCAATAATAATAATAATAATACAATGTAAATATACATATAATGTAAATATACATATATCAATAATAATAAATTATTTAATAATAATATTAAATGTATAAATACAATGTATATATCAATAATCCGTTATTTTGTTTTAATATATTATACATAATAATAATAATAATAATAACAACAACAACAATAATGCAGTGTATAAATAATAATAATAATAGCAATTTAAATGTTATTCATGATGATAATAATATTAAAATAAAAAGAATATAATATTATACATAATAATAATAATAATAATAACAACAATGCAATGTAAAAATAATAACGATTCAAATGTGTTATTCATGATGATATTAAAATAAAAAGAATATATTACACATAACAACAACAATAATAATAATAATAATAATATGTATAAATAAATTGTATATATCAATAATAATAAAATTATTTTTATTATTAAAATTATTAAAATTATTATTATAAAACATTATTTAATTTTTAATATATTATACATAAGAAGAAGAAGAAGAATGCAGTGTATATAATATGATATAATCAATAATAATAATAATAATAATAATAATAATAATAATAATAATATTTTAAACCCGTTAATAATGGAGATAATTATAATACAATGTGTAAATACATTGTATATATCAATAATAATAATAATAATACATTATTTTATTTAGCAGTATTTCACAATAGAATGCTGTGGTTGACTGAACATGTTTATATCAATAATAATAATAATATCTTGAAAGTTGTTATTATTATTATTATTAATTATGATAATAATATTAAAATATAAAGAATATATTATACATAATAATAATAATAATAATAATTATTATTATTATTATTATTTATCAAAATGTTAAATAAAAATAATATTTTATAATTATAATGATTATTACTATTATCATATACTATATTATGTTCTGGGAATATTGTGATATTTTGAGGTGTGGTTTGTGCTAACTGATGGCATCTTTTCCCACTGTCCCTGGATCAGGTGTGGCCAGCGAGAAGCAGAGGAGGCTTCTGTATAATGTTGAGATGGAGCAAATGGCAAAGACAGCCAAGGCTCTTATGGAGGCCGTGAGCCACGTTCAAGCCCCCTTCACCAGCGCCACCCACCTCGAGCACGTCAGACCAATGTTTAAGGTATTCAGTGCATGTGCTCACACATACACACATACACGTTCTGTTAGGAGACAAATACTCATCCCATATATCTTGATCTCTCATAGCTGGCATGGACACCCTTCCTGGCTGCGTTCAGCGTGGGTCTGCAGGACTGTGATGACACCGAGGTGGCCTCTCTGTGCCTGGAGGGAATCCGCTGTGCTATCAGGATAGCATGCATCTTCAGCATTCAGGTAATTTCACACATTCCATTAACCATGAAGAGGTCATTTAGTGGAGCTGAGAAAGCCTGGCATTTGTTTGCATTACTATTCAGTCCAAATAAGCACCTTTGCTTGAAATAATCGACTACTCAAAGGAAAAAAATCACCCAAAACTTAAACTTTGAATCATTCCAAACCTCTTTCATCTGTGCAACACTAAAGAAGATATTTTGTAGAATGTGCATGTTGCTCTTTTCCAAAGACGCAGAAGTTCATAAAAGTGGTCCATATGACTCGTGTCCTACATTCAAAGTCGATAACTTTCCTTGGGAAATTTCTGTGCAAAAAAAGTTCTGTGTTGGTTTGTTCCAGTTGGAGCGAGACGCATATGTACAGGCTCTGGCCCGCTTCACGCTGCTGACGGCCAGCTCGGGCATCACCGAGATGAAGCAGAAGAACATCGACACCATCAAGACCCTCATCACGGTGGCTCACACGGATGGAAATTATTTAGGAAACTCTTGGCATGAGGTGAGCTCTGCCAAACTTTGACAGGCCTGTATGTTTTCTATGCAATGTGATTGGCAGACAGATTTTGTGAGGTATTGTTGTTATTCTGTCGACGTGTGCTACAGATCCTGAAGTGCATTAGTCAGCTGGAGTTGGCCCAGCTCATCGGGACAGGAGTGAAGGCTCGGTACATATCAGGAACTGTACGGGGGAAGGAAGGCTTCATCACCAGCACCAAGGAACAGACGTCTGATGAATACCTGGGCTTGGGTCAGTCAGTCACACTTCACATGGGCAGCAGTTTGGTCTGTTAAATTGAAAATATTTGTTGTTATTCATTAGTAAGAGATAAGATTAAAAGGATGTTTAATATGTTTACATTTATTTATCAAATTTGAAAAATTTAGTTAATGTTTGGTTTGTGAAGTAAAACAAAAAAGGAAATAAAATATAAAAGTAAAGACATTTATATACACTGCTGTTAAAAAATTGAGATCAGTACGATTTGTAATGCTTTTTTAAAGAAGGCTTTTCTGCACGTCAATGCTGCGTTTATTTAACTAAAAATACAGAAAAAAACAGTAATATTATTAAATATTATTTCAAATTAAAATAGTGGTTATCTATTTTAATATCTTAGAATTCATTCCTGTGATTCAAAGCTGAATTTTCAGCATCATTACTCCAGTCTTCAGTGTCACATGATCCTTCAGAAATTATTTTAATATGTTTTAATTTTTTTATCAGTGTTGGAAACAGTTGTGCTGGTTAATATTTTTTTGGAACCTGTGATACTTTTTTTTTTTTTTAATTCTTTGAATAAAAAGTTAAGCAGAATTTATTTAAAATAGAAATCTTTTCTAACAACATACATTGGCATTCAGAATTTTGGGGTCGGTAAAATGTATTCTTTCTTTTCATGAAAGAAATTAATACTTTTATTCACCAAGGATTTGTTAAATTGATTAAAAAATAGCAAAGATTTTATATTTATATATATATTTTTTTTTATTTTGAGCAAATGCTGTTCTTTTTAACTTTTTATTCATCAAAGAATCCTGAAAAAAGTATCAAATGTTGCCAAAAAAAAAGAAAAATAATATATATAAAAATATAAATATAATTTTATTAAAATATATAAAAAAAAAAAAAATATATATATATATATATATATATATATATATATATATATATATATATATATATATTATATATATATATATATATATATATATATATATATATTATATATAATATATATATATATATATTATATATAATATAATAATATAATAATATATATAATATTAGTATATTAAAATAGAAACCATTACTTTATATTGTAATGTTACTTATAACATTTCACAGTATTACTGTTTTTTTTTTTTTTTTTTCTTGTATTTTTCAAAATAATGCAGCCTTGACGAGCAATTGCCATTCAGAAGTTTGGGGTCGGTAAAATGTATTCTTTATTTTCATGAAAGAAACTAATACTTTTATTCATCAAGGATTTGTTAAATTGATAAAAAAAAAAAAAAAGCGAAGATTTTATATTTATATTTTTTTTATTTTTATTTTGAGCAAATGCTGTTCTTATTAACTTTTTATTCATCAAAGAATCCTGAACAAAGTATCAAATGTTGCCCAAAAAAAAACAAAACAAAAAAAAAAAAAAAAAAAAAAAAAAAAAAATATATATATATATATATATATATATATATATATATATATGCGTGTGTGTTTGTGTGTATATATATATATATATATAATATTATTATATATAAATAATAATAAATCAGCATATTAGAAATTCAGCTTTGTATCACTACTATCATTACTGTTTTTTATCTGTATTTTTCAAAATAATGCAGCCTTGACGAGCATAACTTCTTTAAAAACATCACAAGTCTACAACGGCAGTGTATAAAAAGTAAAATATTTAATGCATATATGATAATATATGAACTGAATTTAAAGGATGTTTTTGTCACAAGACAAAAACTGTTACATTCAACACAAGCACCATCAGCATTGCAGATTTTCTGTTTGCCATTGCATCATCGAAAAACATCTTAACTCAAGCTGAAATATGATTTGGATTGCTTTAGGATAATCCAGTATAATTATCCAGCAGCATTGTGTGAAATGAAGTTTGTGTTTGTATAAACAACACGATTTTTCTCACTGTAGGAGGGAACGTCGATCGCAAACAGATCGCAAGCATTCAGGAGTCTATTGGAGAGACCAGCTCGCAAAGTGTGGTAGTTGCTGTAGACCGGTATGACAGTTATCATAAATTCTAATGAACCTCATAATGTTACAAACACTAATATGTCTCTGGACGGTTACAAACGCTCATATTCTTCTCTGCAGGATATTCACAGGCTCTACCAGACTTGATGGAAACGCCATCGGTGAGTGAGAGATTTAATGTGTGCATTTATGCATTTGGCAGACATGTAATCTTGCTGTCCATACCCCTTTTAAAGGGCATTTAACATGAACATTTAAAGGGATAGTTCCTTACATAGTTCCTAGATCCAAAATTGAATTTACCCCACGGTTTACTCATTCTCAAGCCATCCTAGGTGTATATGACTTTCTTCTTTCTAGGGTTGGGTACCAAACTCAGTATTTTTAAGGGTACCGACTGAATTGCGTTAGTATTACTGAGTACTGATTCACATTATATCAATGGGTGTCAAATTTTGGTATCTGAGAACGCAGACAGCTTATTCAAACATAGTCTCAGCTTTGGACGTCACGCCCACAGACCGCTGGCTGACCATCTGATGCGTAAGGCACACTTAGCTAGAAACACTTCAGGAGTTTCGAAGTCGTAATTGGATTGGTTTGATTATACAGGTTGTCCAAGAAACGCGTTCATTAACGTTCCGTCTGGAAACAAAAATGCTGTTGCGTCAAACCCCCTCACGAAAGAACAAAGCCGTCGTGTTTACAACAGAGGTCCGTGGCCATGACGTCTGAGGCTAAGACCATGCTTGCGGTGATTTTCGTCCTCTGCGTTTCACTATATGTGACCCTGGACCACAAAACCAGTCATAAGGGTGCATTTTTCGAAATTGAGATTTATACATCATCTAAAAAAGCTGAATAAATAAGCTTTTTATTGATGTATGGTTTGTTAGGAAAGGACAATATTTGGCCGAGATGCAACTATTTGAAAATCTGGAATCTGAGGGTGCAAAAAAAATCTAAATATTGAGAAAATCGCCTTTAATCTTGTCTAAATGAAGTTCATAGCAATGCATATTACTAATCAAAAATTATGTTTTGGTATATTTACAGTAGGAAATTTACAAAATATCTTCATGAAACATGATCTTTACTTAATATCCTAATGATTTTTGGCATAAAAGAAAAATCGTTAAATTTGACCCATCCAATGTATTTTTGGCTATTGCTACAAATATACCCGTACAACATAAGACATGGTTTTGTGGTCCAGGGTCACATATGATGACATGAACACATGAACTTAATCTCCAAAGCTGCTGTGAGAGTCGCTTCATGAGAATTTTATCATTTCTTTTAAGAAAAATAGCATCATATCATACTGTAAACACATAAACTTCATGGCAACCTGTCAAAATAAAAATACAGTTGAACATGTAACAAAAGTTTATTACTCTTGTATTACTTTTGTACAGTATAATGTACGTCTTTATATATTCTATTTTCTGTCAAATTTAAACAAAACAAATGATAAAAATAAATAATACAACCAGATTAACCACTTAATTGTAAAAAAAAATATAAAACAATTATTATTATTAAAACCTTTTTAAAGCAGTATTCACACAATTTTTCTTCCATGTATTAATTTGAACAGTGAACCTCTGTTTGCCTAGAGTTTTTTTTTTAAAAAAAGTGTTTAATTTTCATTTGATTAAAAATAAATAAATGTTTAATGCCTTCATTTAATTATCAGAAAAATTAAAACACAAGAATTTCTGGAAGAGAGTCGAAGAGACCCGTAAATTTGTTGCACGGAACCGACCTGGACCCGTATTTGATTTGAAAGTGGGACCCAAACCCGTGCAGACCCGAGAAATGCCTTAAATTTACTACCCGGACCCGACGCGGACTCGACTGTTATTTGTAAATTGGACCCGAACCCGGCCGGGAAGACACAGACCTGACTGCACCTGGTCGGCACATATTGCACAGCAAACTGCTATTAACAAGTCAATAAACAAGTTGCGAAAAAAACTTTTTGGCTTACCTACTGTTAGTAGCCCCGACTGCGATCAATCCTCCTTGACACTAACATTTCCGTCCATGTTAGGCTGTTTCTCTCTCTTGCCGAGTGAAAGAACCTTCTTAGTCTATTCATTATTCCAGCTCGGAGCAATTATTTTTTTTCAAAAAACGCACAGAACAAGAAGTGCGTTACACTTTAGGCTGCTTCGTGCGCAGTTGTGTAGTGGTGTCTGGAGAACTGGGTATACTCTTAATTTATTTAAGGTATTGTTTTCGTTATAATGTACTGATTCAAATTTGTAATCAACAATTAATTGTCATGTTACCACTCTGCGCGCCTCCCCTGACATGCTCTCGTGCATTTCTGTCATGAAGCAGGACGAAGCGGGCGCGGCGCAATCATATTTCAAAGGAAGCCGGCGCCTTTTTTGGAAGTCTTGCTTTTATGGAGTATTTGCATTTATTCACGTGCAGTTGGATTAGATATCATGTGATGGACTGTCATGATTTTGGCTAATGCAAGACACTACTGAATGATGCGCATCTGAGTGGATTTAGAAGTGGGTATACACAAAGCCAACTGGAGTGGGTACGCCGTATACCTGCGCATACCCTGCACTCCACCATTGTGCGTGTTCAATAACAGGTGCGTCTCTTCTTCAGTAAAAGAAAACAATACAAAACAGATGCTTAAAGCTCCGCCTAGTTAATCTTATGAAGCTTAAAGGAGGAATTCACATGAGACAGCTTGATAACGTCCGTTTGCGGTACTAACATTAACTTCGCGTCACGCATGTTTTTTTTTCCTACTTTATTTCCCGCTCCAACATGTAATTTTACAAGTTGCAAGTTACAAAACATATGCAAAGTGCTGACCGACACTGATCACTGGCGGGTGCGGTGTTCGCCGATTGATTTGGATATTACACACAAATGTTAAACAGACCCGGGACCTGAGGTAATAGATTGGGACCCGACCCGGACACGGCTGACCGTTTAAAATATAGACCCGAACCCGTACGGATCCCGGGTCGGGTCTTGGGTCCTCCGTGAAGAATTGCAAACCTCCAACATTTTTCATAACAAATCCTCATTTTGTACTTCTAATTCATGAACGGTGTTGTGTTTTGCTCTCTCCACTGTGCTTCTGTGTTCGTCACCACATTTGCCTACATCCTAGAGATTATGGTTTATAAAGTTTTAAATATGGATATTTTTCTTACACAAATGCATCGATTTACTTTAGAAGGCCTTTATTAACCCCCTGGAGCTGTGTGGAGTACTTTTAATGGTGGATGGATGCACTTTATTGGACTCTAATCTCAACACCCATTCACTGCCATTATAAAACTTTATTTTTTTAATATAACTCTGATTATATCTGTCTGACAGAAGAAAGTCACATATGCCTAGGATGGCTTGAGGTTGAGTACATCATGGAGTTCCTTTAAGTGACAGCTTGTTGAACGATGTTGTGTCTTGCAGTGGATTTTGTACGATGGCTGTGCGCTGTATCGATGGACGAATTGGCCTCTCCTACACACCCTCGAATGTTCAGTCTGCAGAAGATCGTGGAGATCTCATACTACAACATGGGTCGTATCAGGCTGCAATGGTCCCGGATATGGGAGGTTATTGGGGATCATTTCAATAAGGTGAGTTCAAAGCGGCCACCGAATCAGCGCCGGAAGGAAATCGGTCCGTAAAGAGTGTGTGTCACGGCGGCTATGTATAATATCAGAGAAATCTAATGATGCTTTTAAATTTCACTCTGCCTGCGGGAGGGCACATCTAATAGATTGAAGAAGAGCCGAAAATGAAAACACAGCACTCTCGATGCTTTAACGTTCTCCCTGTCTCTCTCGCTTTCTGTTTGGGCTCAGGTCGGGTGTAATCCCAATGAGGATGTCGCTATTTTCGCTGTGGATTCTCTGAGGCAGCTGTCCATGAAATTTTTGGAGAAGGGCGAGTTGGCTAATTTCAGATTCCAGAAGGATTTCCTCAGGCCGTTTGAGCATATAATGAAAAAGAACAGGTGAGCATGTCAATTTACACTGTGATTGAAGTGAAATATCACTGAATAACGCAGACCTTTTTCAAATTTAGAAAGTGTCGGTTGAATAACCAAACAAATTGTAATAAACTGCACGGTTTGATGTACAAATGTTGAAGTCTGGCCTTAAGACGGGTTAGAGATGAACGTAGTTGTTGTTTCTCTCAGGCGGATGTACTGCTTTAAATGTCACCTTCTGAAGGGCCTTGCTCTCAGTTCAGGAGACTTGTGACTAGTGCCTGCCTCCAAATATTTTTACATCTTCTTTACGTCACATTCACTGCCTAGTTTAAATATACAGAATGTTCTCCTTTGTGTTGGTAAACATTTTTGCATTCAGGACATGCCATGCAGATGTAAACAGAGGGTCTTGTTTATTAGTCCAGCCATAATTCTTCATTGCTTTTCTTAACATTAGTGGTGTATTGATCCATAGAGAGTAACTAAAAGTTAAAATAACTACATTTTTAAAATGTGAAGTAGCTCTGTAGTGTAGCTTTCCAATAACAAAGTATTTTATGTGAAGTAGGCACTGATTTAAAAGTTGTGGAAAATGTAAAATTAAATATCATTTTGATTACACTCATCATGTTTAGAATATTTAGAAGATAATAATGACAATGACAACGTCTATAAAATTCTTTTTAGATTTGGCAATAATCAAACTCATACCTTTGGCAGTTCATTTAGTGAATCAGTTTATTTTTATTAAAAAGAATAAGCGTTTTGTTATGAACTAGTGTTATTTTAGGAATATTTGTGCTATTATCACATTTATTAATGTTTCAGTATATTTTATGATTTTATGATTTTTTGTACTTTTAGTTTTTGTAACTGCTGTCCTTTTGACTTTTTTGCTTTTTGTGAAATTTTTTAATTATTATTATTTCTATTTAGCTTTATTTTTTAGTTTCAGTTAATCAGTTTTGTTTTTTTTTTTTCTTCTTTTTTTTATTTAGAGATATTTATTTATTTATTTACTTTCAGTTTCAGTAATTCAGTTTTGTCTTTTTCTTTTTGTCAAGTTTTTTTCTGGTTGGCTTTAGTTTTTATTTAAGTTTCAGTAATTCAGTTTTGTCATTTTTCTTTCTTTTTTGTCAGGTTTTTTTCTCTTTATCTTTATTTTTTATTTAGGTATTAGTAATTCAGTTTCAGTTTTTTTTTTTTCTTTTTGTCATGTTTCTTTTCCATATTTATCTTCATTTTTGGAGTTTCAGTAATTCAGTTTATTCTTTTATTTCTTTTTGTCAATTTTTTTTTCCTGTTTATCTTTATTTTTTTATTTGAGTTTCAGTAATTCAGTTTTGTCTTTTTTTTTTCTTTTTGTATTATTATTATTATTATTATTATTATTTATTTATTTATTTATTTTTTAGTTTCAGTAATTCAGTTGTCTTTTTTTTTCTTTTTCTCAAGCTTTTTTTTAATTTTTCTTTAATTTTTTATTAGAATTTCAGTAATTCAGTTCTGTTTTTTTGTTTTTTGTTTTTTTGTCAAGTGTTTTCTGTTCAGCTTTTATTTTTTTTTTAGTTTCAGTAATTCAGTTTTGTCTTTTTTAATTTTTATCAAGCTTTTTTAATTTAGCTTTTTTATATATTTCAGTAATTCAGTTTTGTCTTTTTTTTTTTTTTTGTCAAGCTTTTTTTTTAATTTAGCTTTAATTTTTTATTAGAATTTCAGTAATTAAATTTTGTTTTTTTTTTCTTTTTTGTCAGGTTTTTTCTGTTTAGCTTTATTTTTTATTACATATATAGCTTTTATTTATTATCTGAGTTTTATTAATTCAGTTTAGTTTTCAGCTTCAACTTATTTTATTTGCTAATGCAACATTCTACTTTTTAAAGATTTTTTTTTTTTTTTTAGTTCAGGTTTTTCAAATTTTAATACATTTTATAGAATATTTTATTATTATTTCTCCTTTATTAACAAAATTGACAATTAAAAACTTTAAATAGTTTTAGTTTTAGGTATCAATAACAGGACTGGTTATTGATTTCTTAAAGCAATTTATTTCAGCAAATTGCTTTAAAATAATTATAGATCGATAGATCGATAGATAGATAGATAGATAGATAGATAGATAGATAGATATATAGATAGATGGTTAACCAAATATGATCCTTCCATCATTGAATTCCTCATTGCCGAAGTAGTTTAGCAATCTACTTTTTCAAAAAGGTAGCTCGACTACAGCTTAACTGTTAAATTATAAGCAGCCTGGCAATCTTCACTTTAAAAGAAGTTTCTCCATCAGTGAAAGGAAGCGGGAAGGAGAAAGTTCTATTAGCTCATATGGACCCTGCAGTACTCATTAGGCTTAGTGAGTGAACACGGTGTCAAAAGCCATCATGACTAAACTCCATGACTGATGGAGAAAAATGAACTTGTCTACATGTGTTTGCCCTTGCAGAATGAGATGAAGAGAGCGGGTGTGTGCGTTTTCCTGCTTCACTCACATGCTTCTTCTCTATCTACAGATCTCCTACCATTAGAGATATGGTGGTGCGCTGTATAGCCCAGATGGTCAACTCTCAGGCTGGGAATATTAGATCAGGGTGGAAGAACATTTTCTCTGTGTTCCATCTTGCTGCCTCTGATCAGGATGAGAGTATTGTGGAGCTGGCCTTCCAGACAACTGGACACATCGTCAGTAAGTGCCGGATGGAGATCAAGGATTCTCTGATTTAGGATACAAAATATGCAAGATAAAATCACTATTTTAGGAATTACTCATGAAGAGCTGTTTTTAATACATTATAGTTGTTTTTTAACAAAAAGCAGAAATGTTTAAAAAAAAAAATGTAACACAAAAAACTAACATGAAATAAGTTTCAAAAATAGCATTTTTATACTAATCATAACATGGGTTTTCCAGTAATGTAATTTATGATTAAAATGTTTATATTAAGTTAGAAAAATGCCCGTTGTATATTAGTTGTAGTATATACTTCAAGCATTTTATTTTAAATACATTTTTTTTTTTTCTTTTGTCTATATTTTTTTTCTAATTTCCTTCCACTTATTGCTCAAGATTTTTGGTTAAAAAAAATATCGTTTTATATGAACAGTTTATTTTTATAGTGTAGTTTATAGTTTACTCATATAGCTATTTATCAATTTATTGAATAGTTTATTTTTATAAAATAAATGACTAATTATAATTATTAAATAAATAGTTGCAAAATATTATGAAACAATACAATTATTTTCGTTTTTTTAAACTAAATTTGGAAATGAGCAGAAATGTTTAAAAAATTAATACAAAACAAATGGCATGAAATAAATTAAAAAAAAAAAATAGCATTTTTATAGTAATCATAACATTGGTTTTCCAATAATAGAATTTATGATTAAAATGTTTATATTAAATTAGTATATTAATATATTTTCTGGTGGATCTCCATCTTTTAGACCCGTTGTTTATTAGTTGTAGTATATATTTAAAGCATTTCATTTTAAATGTAAACAATTTTTCCCATTTTCCTTCCACGTAAGTTTTTTTTTTTTTTTTTGGACCAAAAAGTTATTTATTTTTATATGAATTGTTAATAGTTATAGTTTAGTTTATAGTTTATTCATATAAGTATTTATCATATAGTTTTTGAGTGGTTTATTAATATAAAAATAAATGACTAATTATAATTATTAATAGATTGTTATGAAATATTATTACATTATTGTAAAAATGTAAAAAAAAAAAACTGACATGAAATAAGTTTTAAAAAATAGCATGTAATACTATTTTACTATTTATTATATTCTTTTTTTATATATTATTATATATTATTTTTTGGTCCAGTACTACTTTTAATACGATAATATTTTGTAACCATTTATTATATAGTGTATGAATAGTGTATTCTTATAAAAATAAATTACTGATTATAATAATTATAGTAGTTATTATTGTTATTTTTGTAAATTATTACAGCTATTATACCTTTTACATTATTACAGCTAAAATTTTATATTTATATTTATGGTATTCATTATACTTAGTCTTCTTTGCTTTTCTTTTTTTTTTTTTTTTTTTTTTCCAAATCTGGATGGAGTGTAATAGAGGATTTCCATTGTGAACATTTATTAATTTTTAAATTCATTTTTATTTATATAAAAGTGCTGTTTGTAAAAGGCCTCTGCCGTCTCTTCTCTCCTCACAGCGAATGTATTTGAGAAGCATTTCCCAGCTACCATTGATTCCTTCCAGGATGCTGTCAAATGTCTGTCTGAGTTTGCCTGCAACGCTTCTTTCCCCGACACCAGCATGGAGGCCATCCGTCTCATCCGCCACTGCGCCAAATACGTCTCCGACCGACCTCAGGTCAGTGCTAACGAGTGCGCTCTCCATAACAGCTGAATTATGATCTGACCCCAGGTCAGGCTGTGGACAGACATTCACTAAATGGATTACGCTTAAGGAGACCACAGGGCACTTTTAACGAGAAAACTCTCATTACCAGACGTCGTAATGAGCAAAACCTAAAGGCCTTTGTTAAGTAGATGGAAAATGTAAACGATCTGTTTTCTGCTCCACATGAAGGGTGATTGTGTTATGAACTGTATTTGTGCTTGTTAAGTGCTTTAGTGCTATGGTGTTCCTGAAGTGGAGATTAGTGAAGGCAACCCACATGGAGACCTCCACTGCTTTTCACCTAGGGTTGCCAGATTGGGGCAAAAAACTTTTGATCTGTGAATGCAGCTTATAGTCTGGCAGCATGTGCGTTCTGGCGTGTGCTATGCAAATCAAATAAGGCTCTGTGAGCAAACTGTGTTTTTTGTCGGCAGGCATTTAAAGACTATACCAGTGATGATATGAATGTTGCTCCGGAGGACCGCGTCTGGGTGAGAGGCTGGTTCCCCATCCTCTTTGAGCTGTCGTGCATCATCAACAGGTGTAAGCTGGACGTCCGGACCAGGTTAGTGGCAAACTTACAATACAGCAAAATCTCAAATCTTTTTGTAAAGTTTTTAATAAGTGTTTAAAACTACAGCATGAGAGTTAACTGGCTCTTACACTTTTTTTCCCCCTGTAAAGTTTGTAAAATGCACATACAAATTGTGAAAAAGAATAGTGAGGACATAGTATTTAGTAAAAAAAAAAAATATTTATAACATATATTGTAAGTAAGTAGCATTCAGTTAATACATTTAGATTTACACAAACTATTTAAAAGTTTGGGGAGAAAGTTTTTTTAAGAAATAAATTTAAATTGATTAAGATGCATTAAATTATGATTCAGATTTTTTTTTCTTTATTTCTAATAAATATAAAAAAAAATACTTTCAACAAAAAAACATATTAAAAAAATGTATATTATCAGTAGGCATCATGACTTAAAATATCAAGTATCAGTATGATTTTGTATAGCAAAAATACATGATTTTATATAGCGAACATCTGATTATTAAATATTTAATATTTGTATGAATTATCTTCTTTAATATCTTGTAGTTAAATGAACTGTAAAACCGTCAACCCTGATTTTATAAAGTAAACAGCTGATTATTAAAAGCTGTATTTGTAGAAATATGTGCATTAATATTTTTTTAAATAAATATCTTATAGCTAAATTAACGGTAGAAATGTCAACACTGTTACTATGATTTTGTATGGTAAACAACTGGTTATGTAGCACTGGATATTTGTTGAAATATTTACATTGAATTTTCTTCCTAATAAACATCTTGTAGTTAAATTAACTGTTAAAGTTTTAACTGTTGAAGCATGAGAGTTAACTGGCTCTTAAATTTTTTTTCCCAGTGAAGTTTGTAAAATGCACACACTAATTATAAAGAATAGTGAGGAAGAAGTATTTAGTAAAAAAAAAAATATATATATATATATATATTTATAATATATGTTGTAAACTAAGTAGCATTAAATTAATAAATTTAGATTTACACAAAATATTTTAAAGTTTGGGGAGAAAGTTTTTTAAAGAAATAATTTTATTCAGAAAGCATGCATTAAATTGATTAAAATATATTCAATTACATTTCAAAATTGACAGAAAAGATTTGTATTTTATTTTATTTCAAGTAAATATAAAAAATAAAAACTGCATATTATCAGTATGCATCATGACTAAAAATATCAACCCTGTTACCATGATTTTGAATAGTAATCATTCCAATATTAAATACTAAATCTTTGTAGAAATATCTGAAATAAATTATCTTTCTAATAAACATCTTGTAGCTAAATGAACTGTAAAAGCATCAACCCTGTTGCTTTGATTTTGTAAAGTTTTTTAAAATACTGATTATTAAAGGCTCTAATTTGGAGAAATATGTGAATTAAATTCATTTTTGAATAAACATCTTGTAGCTAAATTAACTGTAGAAGTGTCAACCCTGTTACTAGAATTTTGTATTGTAATCAATTGGTTATTTCGCACTGAATATTTGTTGAAATATTTGCATTCAGTTTTCTTTCTAATAAACATCTTGTAGCTAAAAAAACTGTCAACCCTGTTACTATGATTTTATAAAGTAAACAACCAATTATTTAATGCATTATTTTTAGAAATATGGGCATTAAATTATTTTTGAATAAACATCTTGTAGCTAAATTAACTGTAGAAGTGTCAGCCCTGTTACTCAGAATTTGTGTAGTAAACAACTGATTATTAAGCACTGAATATTTAAATTCTATGTCTAATAAACATCTTGTAGCTAAGTTAACTGTTAAATTTTCAACCCTGTTACTAATTTCATTAAATTAAATAAAAAATTGATCAAAAATTACAATTCACAAGTGACAGAAAAGATTATTTTATATTACCTTATTTAAAAATATATATTTAAAAAAAAAAAAAATCAACAAAACAAATCCTTAAAAATATGTTGCGTTTCTCTAAAATATTAAGCAGAATTGTTTTAAATGTTGATGGCAATAAAAAAAATATTTCTTGAGTAACAAATTCTGCTTTGCCATTATTGGAGTAAATTAAATTTTAAAATATAGTAAAACAAAAAATGCTTATATTAAATTGTATTAATGTTTTTATATATATATATAAATCTTACTAACCACAAACTTTGGAGCAATAGTGTATATTAATTATATTTCTGAGCAAACATTTCAGAGAAACATTTAAAGTTTGATTTGAATGTCAGTTTTGAGGCAACAATCACTGCTAACAGTTAAATCCTGAATTTATTCTTCTAATCATTCGTACCACATTTTTAGTCTTGTTCGCCCTATCCCAACAATCTATTTTTGTGTTGGTTGTCAGGGGTCTGACAGTGATGTTTGAGGTGATGAAGACGTACGGTCACACCTATGAGAAACACTGGTGGCAGGATCTGTTCCGCATCGTGTTCAGGATCTTCGACAACATGAAGCTTCCAGAGCAGCAGACTGAGGCGAGTCAACATCAGCACTGAAACCTGTCCTAAAAGATAATAAGACATCCATTTTAGAAAGTGTCACCTGCACAGAAATTGCTTGGAAGGGACTCTCTGCCGTTCACATAATCATATGGTAGCGCTCCTTTCTTCATGCCAATGATGGAAAACTGTGGCTAATGTTCTATTTTGTATCTTCCCACAGAAAGCGGAGTGGATGACCACCACCTGCAATCATGCACTTTATGCTATCTGTGATGTTTTCACACAGTACTTTGAATCTCTCAGCGATGTTCTGTTAGATGATATCCTCTCTCAGCTCTACTGGTGTGTTCAGCAAGGTGAGTGTACAGTACCAACAATAGACGAGGTACAATTTCAGTACATTTGTAGTGAACCTGTTGAGAAAACAATCCACATTGCTTAAAATACTGAAGACTAGATGTTTTTGTGTATAGGCGGGTCACTTAAATGCATATGTGAATTACAACTTCAGGTCATGATCTCACACGCTCATCTCTCCTCACAGATAATGAGCAGTTAGCGAGATCAGGCACTAATTGCCTTGAAAACGTGGTTATCCTTAATGGTGAGAAGTTTAATGCTGAGACCTGGGACAAGACCTGCAACTGTATGCTGGACATCTTCAAAACCACCATCCCACACATGTGAGTGTTTACCTAAAGGTCTTTTTTTCAGAATTGATATTTTGCTGTTTTCATAGGGGGTCATTTTGCAAAGTGAATGTGAATAGTGTCCTCCTTATATAAAAATGTAAAAACGACTTCATGCCTAGATAATGGTTATTTGTTTAAATAACACTTTTTTTAATCTTTAACAAAAACTCTGCCTTCTTGGTAAATGCACCTTATGAAAAAAAAAAAAACTCTGAAAATAAAAAATAGCATTTAGTTTTTTTTTCTCCATACCAAAATCAACCCTATCATATTTTACTTGTCTAAAATAATCAACTATTCCACGATTGAAATACTAATGGCTTTATTCTATCAAGAATCTCTTCAGGACAAGTGTCGTCTTAATGTTTTACATATTAGCAGTAGACATCTAGTCTTAAAATAACCCTTTTACCATGATTATGTACAGTAAACATTCGACTATTAAATACTCAATATTTGTAGAAATATCTACAATAAATTATCTTTCTAATAAACATCTTGTATCTAAATGAACTGTAAATCTGTCAACCCTGTTAGTGTGATTTTGTAAAATAAACAACCAATTATTAAATGCTCTATTTGTAGAAATATGTGCATCAAATTCTCTTTTGAATAAACGTCTTGTAGTTAACATGATTTTGCATAGTAAACAACTAATTATTAAATACTCTATTTGTAGACATATGTGCATTAAATTCACTTTTGAATATAGATTTTGTAGTTAAATTAACTGTAGAAGTTGTCAATCCTGTTAATGATTTTTTTTTTGTATAGTAAACAACTGAATATTTGTGAAAATAGTTGCATTAAGTTCTCTTTCCAATAAACATCTTGTAGCCAAATTAGTTTTAAAAGTGTCAACCCTGTTACTATGATTTTGTATAGTAAACAACTGATTATTAGTCACTGAATATTTGTGGAAATGTATTCCAATAAACTCTTTTTCTAAAAAACATCCTGTAGCTAAATTAGCTTTGAAAGTGTCAACCCAGTTACTATGATTTTGTGTAGTAAAAGACTGATTATTAAGTACGTAAAATCTGTGGAAATAGTTGCATTAAATTCTATTTCTAATAAACATCTTGTGGCTAAATTAACTTTAAAAGTGTCAATCCTGTTGCTATGATTTTGTATAATAAACAACAATTTAAACACTGAATATTTGTGGAAATGTTTGCATTAAATTCTACTTCTAAAAAAAATCTTGTATCTAAATTAAAAGTGTCAACCCTGTTACTGTTATTTTATATAGTAAACAAATTAGTATTAAGCACTGAATATTTGAGTTAATATTTGCATTAAATTGTTTTTTTAATAAACATCTTGTAGCTAATTTAAATGTTAAAGGTTTAACCCTTTTTACTATGATTTTGTGTAGTAGACGACTTATTATTCACTATATATTTCTGGAAATATTTTTGATTGAATTCTCTTTTTAATTAACATCTTGTAGCTAAATTAGCTTTAAATGTGTCAACCCTGTTACTATGATTTTGTATAGTAAACTGATTACTAAGCACTAAATATTTGTAGAAATATTTACATTAAATTCTACTTCTAATAAACATCTTGTAGCTAAATTAACTTTCAAAGTATCAACCCTGTTACTATGATTTTGTATAGTAAACTGATTATTAAACACTGAATATTTGTGGAAATATTTGCAATAAATTCTATTTCTATTAAACATTCTGTAGATAAATGAACTGTTAAAGTTTCAACCTTGTTACTATAATTTTGTATAGTAAACAACTGATTATTAAGCACAGAATATTTGTAAACATATTTGCATGAAATTCTATTTTTAATAAACATTTTGTATATAAACACTGTTACTATGATTTTGTATAGTAAACAATTGATTAAGCACAGAATATTTGTGGAAATATTTGCAATAAACGCTTTCTGAAATAACATCTTGTAGCTAAATTAACTGTTAAAGTTTCAACCCTGTTACTATGATTTTGTATAGTCAATAACTGATTATTAAATGCTTGATATTTGTAGAAATGAAATATCTGCAGTAAATTATAAAAATTTTATGTAATGTAATGTCAAATAAAGCTGTACAAATGTCAGCCCTGTTGCATCAAACCTTGTTTCCTTTTTGGCATAATTATGTAATAAAATAAATAAATAAATTTCTTAATTTAGCTTGATATGGCAACCCATATCATTAAACTGGAAAAGGCTTTTACACTCTCTAACCCAGCTTTTTATTGTTTTCAGGCTGTTGACGTGGAGACCAGCTGGTACGGAGGGAGATCACATGACTCAGCTCGACTCTGATAAACAGCTGGTATGTAAATAAGATTTCCAGACTGTGCTTAATATGCAAGTGTTCGTGGAGGGTCATCTCAACCAGATGCTCTTCTAGTACTATGAGTTCATTTAATGTTAAAATATTAATAAGTACTGATCTGGTGCTTACAGGACTCCATTTCCCAGAAGTCAGTGGATATTCAGACTCGCTCAGATGATCAGCAGTCGGTGAACAGTATGGAGAAGGCTTTAGCTGACCGCAGGCAGTTCAGTGTGGCTTCAGGCATGTATCAGCGTGGCCAACCAAACAGATAATTGTTCTGTATTGATTTTTGTTTCTTCACAATATTTCATAACTGAGAGATTTGAAACTATATTGTTTCTCATCACTGCACAAATTTAATAGTATTTGATTGCAGAATGCTACAAATGACCAGTTAGAATCAAGAAAATCCAAAGAACCATGTAATAATCCTTAATGATTTAATAAATTGAATTGAACAATATTATTTTTAGCCCAAATTTTAGCCTAATTTCGTAATGCACCCAGAACATACCGACTATCAGTTGGTCAGCTGTTCGTTTTATGTTTCCATATGCAATCTCCCCAGAAGCCCAGGAACAGAGGCTGTTTGCAGCTCTGCTCATAAAGTGTGTCGTCCAGCTGGAGCTCATTCAGACCATAGACAACATTGTGTTCTTTCCTGCAACTAGCAAGAAGGAAGATGCTGAAAACTTTGCAGCAGCACAGGTACCATCTTAGCATCTTTAAAAATTCTGATTAAACAAAATAATAGTTAAATACATTCTAAATGAGTGTGTTTTCTTGCAGAGAGACGCTTTGGACGCTGATGTACATGTGGATACTCAGGACCAGGGAATGTATCGCTATCTGACCTCAGAACAGCTCTTTAAACTGCTCGACTGTCTTCTGGAGTCTCATCGCTTTGCTAAGGCCTTTAACTCCAATAACGAACAGAGAACCACGCTGTGGAAGGCTGGTCAGTACTCGTGGTCATTTCTTTGTTGTTAGAAACTTGAGATGCAATAAATACATCCATTGTTAGGAGTTTATTTCTCCACTTCTACATAAGCCTCCACATAGCTTACAGGTCACGTCGTATCAAGTCCTCCCGTTATCAGATAGAGCCACCTGTGTGGCCTAATGGAAAGTCTTTGTCACGTCTGGCTTGATTTCTTCTCCCGTCCCACATTAAAAGAGCTCATTGTGTTTGTGTGTGTGATCAGGTTTCAAAGGGAAGTCGAAGCCTAATCTGCTGAAACAGGAGACTAGCAGCCTGGCGTGTGGCCTGCGCATCCTTTTCCGCATGTACACGGACCAGAGCAGGCAGGACGCCTGGGAGGAGGTGCAGAGGAGACTGCTCAAGTAAGACATTACTGTCATGTTCGTGACTGGAACCGCTGTGCTTTCAGACCCTCCAGCCATGTAAACATCATTCGGCTAATTACATGCTCATAGCTGTTGCTGTCTTTGGTACATCTTTCCGTGTGCCTGTTTTAGTTTAGAGACGTCTTTTGATATTTTTATGATACGCTGTCACTATAACAGCAATCAAATTTTATCTTAAAGACCCTGTGAAATCAAAATAGGAGTTTGTGGCTATTTTTTCATTAGTTTAGGCTAAGGCTTTTTTTAAAAAAAAAAAAAAAAAAGAAATAAATACTTTTATTCAGGAAGGATGCATTAAATTGATCAAAAGTGACTATTTCAATTTCAAAATTCTTTTCTTTTTAACTTTCTGTTCATCAAAGAATCCTGAGACGTTTCAGGTCCCCCCATACCCCCCAAAAAACAAGCTGTTTTCTATGGAAGCCCATTTCCGCCATTATGAATATTTATTAAAAAAAAAAAAAAAAAAGGTAATTGTGACTTTATCTAACAATTTTGACTTTTTTTTTTTCAGGATTTCAAGATTTAAACTCAGAATTGTGAGATATAAACTTGCAATTCTGACTTTAACACAATTGCGACTTAAGTCGGAATTGTGAGATATAAACTGAAGATTTTGAGAAAATATCAGTATTTTTTCCCCCTCAGAATCGGATATTATAACTTGAAATTGTGAGTTTATATCGAAAAAATTAGGAATTGTGAGATACAAACTTGCAACTGCGAGAAAAAAGTCAGAATTATGACATGTACTTGCAATTGTGAGGAAAAAAAAATGGAATTGTTACATACACAGAATAAGGAGCAAAAAAGTCAGAATATAAAGAGATATAGAGATATAAGAGATATAAACGGATATAAACTCGCAATTACAAAAAAGTCAGAAGTGCGAGATACAAAGCAACTGCAAGAAAAATGTAATAATTGTGAGGAAAAAGTCTGAAGCAGTTGCAAGAAAAAAAGTCCTAATTGCGAGAAAAAAATCAGAATTGCGAAATATAAACTTGCAGTTGCAAGAAAAACAATCTGAATTGCGAGATATAAACTCGCAAATGCAAGAAAAAAGTCCAAATGGCGAGAAAAGGTCAGAATTGTGAGATATAAACTCACAATTGCGAGGAAAAAGTCAGAATTGTGGAAAAAGTGAGGGAAAAAGTGAGAATTACGAGAAAAAAAGAACTGTAAGAAAGTCAGAATTGTGAGATATACTTGCAATTGCGAGAAAAAACTGGTCCAAAATTGCAAAATGAAAGATTTTTTCCAAATTGCAAGATCCAAACTCGCAATTGTGAGAAAAAAGTGAGAATTGCGAGATATAAACTTGCAATTGCAAGAAAAAAGTAATAATTGCGAGAGTCTGAATTGCAAGAGAAAAAAGTCTGAAGCAATTGCAAGGGAAAAAAGGCCAAATTGTGAGAACAAATCTGAATTGCGAGATATGAACTCGCAATTGCGAGAAAGTATTCCAAATTGCATGAAAAAAGGCAGAATTGTGAGATATGCTTGCAATTGCAAGAAAAAACTCAAAATTCTGAGAAAAATGGTCCGAATTGTGAGATACAAACTTACAAATGTGAGAAAAGTGAGAATTGCGAGACATACTTGCAATTGTGAGAAAAAACTCTGAACTGTGAGATACGAAGTCGCAGTTACAAGAAAAAAGTCAGAATTGCGAGATATAATATAATTGCAAAAAAAGTCCAAATTGCGAAATATGAGCTCGCAATTATGAGGAAAAAAAGTCTGAATTGCAGGAAAAATTGTGAGATACTAACTCACAATTGTAAGAGAGAAATAATGTCTGAATGGCGAGATATAAACTCACAAGTGCATGTATTGGTTTATATAGTCAGAATTGTGAGACATAAACACAAGTGTGAGAAAAAATAAATTTTGGAAAAAAAAGTGCAATTATGAGAAAGAACTGTGAGAGAAAAAGTCACATTTACCTTTTTATTTTGTTTTTAATATTGACAACAAATCAGAATTTTTTTCCTTGAGCAGCAAATTAGTATGTTAGAATGATTTCTGAAGGATTATGTGACAACTGGAGTAAAGATGCTGAAATTCTGTTTTTAATAGTTCCATTTTAAAATGTTAAAATAGAAAACAGTTACCAGAAAAATACAGCTTTTAAATAAATGTTTAATTAAATATATACAGACCCACTAAAAAATACAAAATAAAAAAATGAGTAGTACATACTGTTCTGGAAAAATGGACCAAAAATATTCATGACACATTTTTTACTTGCTTACATATTCAAATTATATCCAAATATATTCCAAAATATTTTAAAAACACACCACCAACTAGTAATGACAAGTAGCAAATTATGTTAATGACTGTAGCATAAATTAAAGCCAATTGGATATTTTAATTAAAAAGGGAGGGATAGAATATTGTCTGCCTAAGTTTCCTGTTTTAAGCATGTTTGTTAATAATAAAACCAATGCACACTACAGCAACATTAAAACACCATTTGCTAACTTTTTGACTTCCTTCATGTGGCAAGTTTCCGGGTGAAGTATATACAACAAGGTGCAAGACTCTGTTCCAGCAAAATTAGGATTCTTCCAAAAACAATGTCTAGTAGGATCCTACGGGATAAACTCACAGGATGTTTTGACGGGACAATCCAGAATCTGTCCTGCAGGAACCCAGCATGCAGTTAGTCTCATATAAAGACTTCAACTCTAAAAGCACTTGGACTTCAGAATGGCAGTGCATTAAAAGCCATGGTTCCTTATTCCAATTTGTTCATTTTTATGATGGACAAAGGTCACTCTGCCTCATACTTCCTGAAGTGAGAGTGTGAGTTTGCTTTATTGAGTTAGGATTGGTTTTCTGGCGTGGATCCAGCAGAGGAAGAGGGTTTCATGCACCATTAGGGCATCGTTTTGTTAGATTAGTTGAGTAACAGGCATTAGCACTAGCAAATTAAGCTTTAAAACGAGAAATGCACAACACTGAGCACTAATTTCACTCTATCCTGGAGTCTCAGACCCGTGCGCTTCTATTTAGCATGAACACAAGTGTCCCTTACTCTCAGACTACAATGCTAATAGGGTGCAGTGATGAGAAAGAGGCCAGGTCAGACTCTGACTTCCTTGTCTGCAGGAAGACTGTGGGAGACAGTAATCATTGGCTGTGTTCAGCGAGCCCAGCGGCCCTGCAGACACGCTTAACAAGGCTAAAGGGGATTTAGGTGAGATTAGGTCATGATGAGTGAAGGAAGTTACAGGGCAGATGGGCGTTATGTAAGACAAATGAGAGGAGGAGCCTGGCAGAGGTCACAAAGGCTATATTCAAGGTGTTTGCGATGTACGTGGAATGTTTATTTTAAATCCTTTGTTCTGAAATGCAGTTTGTTTTTCTGTCTGTTAGTGTGTGCAGTGACGCTGTGGCTTACTTCCTGACACTGACGTCTGAGAGCCACCGTGAGGCCTGGACCAACCTACTGCTGCTGTTCCTTACCAAAGTGCTCAAGATCAGTGATGAACGGGTGAGTGTCTGATTCACTGCTGATACATTTGTGAAGCTGCAGAGAATTGTGCAGTCCAGCATTTCCCAACTGAGTGTTTACAATCCCCTAGTGGTTCATGATGGAACTGCAAGACTGTCAATGAAAAAAAAAAAAAAATATATATATTTATATGTGTATATATATATATGTGTATATATATATGTGTGTATATATATATATATATATATATATATATACACATTAAAATAAAATAATTAACCAAAGAATTATTTATAGTATATTTGATGTCTAAAATTTAGTAATTTTAATAGAAAAATACATAAAGTCAGTTTAATTTTTTTATTATATATAAAGAATAAATAAAAAAATATATATGCATAACTTTACTCGTATTTAATATCTAATGTTATATTGTGTGTGTGCGTGGTTGTGTGTGTGTGTGTGTATATAAAAATATAAAAATATAAAAATATTTTATATATATATATAAAAATTGTGTATCACTTTTATTTAATATTAAATTGTAGAAATATTTAATATTATATTTATTTTGTATATTATATATATATATATGTATATATATGTATGTGTGTGTGTGTGTGTGTGTGATATAAAATAAAATTAAAATAAATAATAAAAATTGTGTATCACTTCACTCTTATTTAATATTATATTATATAAATATTTTATGTGTATATGATTTGTTTTATTTATTATATATACAAATATAATTATATATTTATTATATATTATAATATATATTATATATTTAAAGATATATTAAAATAAAAGAAGTAAAAATAAAAAATTATATATATATTTTATAAATATTAAATGTTTTATATATATATACACACATAATTACATAATATTCTTATGTAATATAATATACTATATTAATAAATAATTAATTACAATAACATGTTGTAATTATATATAGGTATATATTATTAAATTAAAATAAATGGAATAAAAAATTATATATATTAAAATATAATAAAATAATAAATACGTGAAATAAAAACTGATATATATATATATATAATAAAACTTTGTTTTAAAATAAATATAACCTATAAAATATAAACTATAAAATATGTAAACATATTTGATTTATTATATATATATATATATAAATATATATATATAATGAAATTAGAATGAAATTAGAAATGAAATTAGAAATGTGTACAAAATAATGTACAAAATGATATATTTTTGATAAATATTTAAATATATTTATATATATATATATATATATATATATATATATATATATATATATATATATATATAAAAATTATATATATATTTTATAAATATTAAATGTTATATATATATATATATATACACACATAATTACATAATATTCTTATGTAATATAATATACTATATTAATATCCTCTCCTTATATATATATATATATATATATATATATATATATATATATATCTATATATATATACATACACACACATACATATGTACACACACATACTCAATTTTTTTTTTTATTAAAAACACATTAAGCTGATCAAAAGTGACTTGAACTTTCTGTTCATTGTTTTTTCCACAAAATATTAACCAGCAATGTGACAATGAAAACTGGAGTAATGATACTGAAAATGTAGCTTTGATCAAAGGAATAAATTACATTTTAAAATAAATTCAAATAGAAAACGTTTATTTTAAAATGTAGCATTTTTCATAATATTACTATTTTACTGTATTTTTAATCAAATAAATGCAGCCATGGCATGCATAAGAGACTTTTTAAAAAAAAACAAAAACAAATAAAAGAATCATACCAACCCCAAACTTTTGATAATAAATATACTTCTTAATTATTCAGTGAATGTTACGGTAATCCATACCACAGCAGTGTGAGATCTGTTTAACACAAAACATTTTAATTCCAAATCAACCTAATTGAAATGAATGATTAAAGCTCAGTCATTTTTAATCTTTCTCAATTAGAGCACTAATGCATTACAGAGCGTCACACAGAGACAATACCACACTTCTGTGTTGATATGATCAATTATAAGAGCACACCTGCAGCTAATCAACATGTTTAATACGATTACACCAGGCCGTGTGTGTGAAAAAAAGGAAGGGAGTTAAAATCCACGTGTTGTTTTTGCAGTTCAAGGCCCACGCGTCTCGATACTACCCTCTCCTTTGTGAGATCATGCAGTTTGACCTGATCCCGGAGCTGAGGGCCGTCCTGCGCAAGTTCTTCCTGCGCATCGGATTGGTGTTCCAGATCACCCAGAGTCTGGAAGCAGACCAGCCTTCAGGCGTCCAAACTCCCAACGACGCCTAGAAGAATCAACAGCAACAGCAGCAGTGCCTGTTCCTGAACGCCAGAGACGTGCGACGGTCTCTTCTTTTCATCCGCAGGACGTGAGCATCTGATCTCCTGCGACCAATGAGGAACGAGGAGACAGAAAAGATGTGATAAGATGACGGTACTAATATCAACCCTTGGACAAACAGCCAATCCCAGATCAGGAACTACGCCGTCCCGCCCACTGGACAAATTACCAGGCCTTGTACAATAGGATCCAATTATCTAGAACATCATGAGGATGCTGAATATTGCTACTACTATACAAATGCTTGACCTTTGAGATCTTCAGAAGGTCCAGATATATTTCAAAACGGTGTCTTGGCATTATATTAAAAGCTGTTTGAAGTATGACGGAAGGGTTGCATATCAAGCAATGTGATGTGATGTTTCTCAAGTGATTCAGATTTTTGTTTTTGTTTTTTTGTTGCGTTTGCACCGCTAATGGCTAACATTAGCATGAATAACTCCGAAGAAACTAGTTGTACAGAATTCCAGCTTTGTAATATAATCTCACAACACTAGATTTTGTTTTCGGTATCTTTTCAGTTCGTTTCTCGGAAATTTGCTGCACTTGTTTTCTTGATCAAAATGCACTGGAGATTTTTACTTTTGTGATAAATTATTGAACTATGCCATCTTTCCCTCCATAACTGTCCAGCTAGAGATTTCTAATACGATATAAAGTGATTAGTTCGATTTCCTCCATTTTATATATGCTGACACTTTTTTAATTAAATACACTGAGGGCGACTGAGATCCTTCGAAAGGAGAAAACTGGAACTTGAAAACCGAGGGCGAGTTAAATGTGAGCTGCATCTGAATCACTGGTTTGTATCCCTGGCTTCACTCTACGTGTACAAATTTTTAAAAAAAAGTTAATATATTTAAAATCTTCTCTTTGGTTTTGGGGGTGGGTTGTATTGTATAGAAATTAATGATAGCTGCGCTTTAAAACTGTCGATGGAATAAGGATGTGAAGCATTCCTGGCTAGTGAGGGTGACTGTAATGGTACAGCCCTGTAAAGTTTTCTATATGGAATAAAATGATCTGTACAACTCTATACGACACTGGTCATCATCACCGCACACATTCTAATCAGGTCATAGGTCAATAAAGTTTTGGAACTTGGTGCATTTGCCCTGATGAATTTTGAATTATGAAAGGGACTAACAATATCCACCTTTTTCTTCGACGCATAAAGTAAGCCTATGGGTGAGTTAAAACTGTTTGCACTACAAACCAGTGTGCTCATAATTAAGATAACACATTAAAATAATATGGTAAGGCACACCAGTTTGCAATATCAAGCAGCAAAACGAGCTGTTTTGTTAGGCTAAAAATAGCTGGGCGTGGATGAGACCGGAGGCCACACCCATAAAATTTACAATTGGCCACGCCCATTCTTACACGAAGAAAACGGTGGATTAAAAGCCAGAGTTTCTCAAACACTTTTAAGGTAATTTTCATGAGCATTGATGATGGTAAGCACTTAAATGTGACCTGCCCCATTATTTTGACTTGGAAACACTTTTGGAGTTTATTAAAACCATCATTTAAAAAATTCAGGATTTTTTTTTTGTTTTTTTTTTTTTTTTTAAGAAACAGAGTTTTCAGTTGTTTTTAACATTAAAAAAAAATCATTTAGAAAAGAGTAATGGCTGCTGAAACTTCCACTTTTCCCATAACAGGAATAAATAACATTTTAAGATATATTACAATAGAAAACTATTACATTAAAAAAAAAAAGTCACAATATTATTGTTTTTAACTCTAATTTTAATCAAATAAACGGTTGGTGAGCCTAAGTATGGAAGCCTGTTTCCTCCACTGAATAAAAAAAAAACTTATTCTGACTTTTTTCCCCAGAATTGTACAATATAAATTTACAATGGACCCTTTTCACAGGACTGTGATGACGCGTTTTAACGGTCATCATCATAATAAATCCTTAAAATAATTTTTTTTTCATATTTTGATTTTTAAAAAAAATGTATGTACATTTATAACGCTATACTTTGTATTATATCACCTTTTTATCTGGTTACAAAAAACAGTTGACGTTAATGCGAGGGTGTTTCTAATGCAGGGTAAATTTGACATCGTTCTCTCTTCTGACTAGTTTTTTCCTTTGAATGAAAGTCGTGAAAACACTATCGCGGAGTTTTTCCTTTGTTACTTGAGCAAATGGGAATGCAAAAAATATATTTGTGGTACACTCCTATTCACTGCTTTCGGACTTTACCTAACTATGACGACTTCCGCTATAAGAAACCCGGAAATGTGAGAAAGGTCCATTGTAGTGATGGGAAGTTCGGATCATTTTACCGACTCGAATCTTTGAGTCTCGTTCAGCAAAATGAACGAATCTTTTTTCGAGTCATTTCGTTCATTTTAGCAAAATATAATTAAAATCCTCCCTAACACATCTACTGCTTACAAAAACGTTGATCACACTACAAACAAGACAAAACTATAATGCTATAAAAAACAGAAAAGATTAATTCATTGTTTACCTGGGTCTGTAATCTATGATGGGCTCACCTCGCCTCTTATCTGACAAGCTTTCGGGTTTGAGTCGTTCGTTCATCACGTGACAGCCCAATAAGCTTAACGAATGCAGTCTGAGCCGGAAAAAGAATTGATTAGTTCATCTCTCGAGTCTTCGGGTTTGAGTCGTTCGTTCATCACGTGACAGCCCCATAAGGTGAACGAACGACTCCAAAAACCCGAAGACTCGAAACAGATGAACTAATTCCAGTACAGAACCTAATAGGATGTTGCGCATGCGCGACTGAACGAATCATTTCCCGAGACGACTCGTTCGTCCCGAGTCACATTAAGGATTCGTTCAAAAGGAACGAATCGTTCAAGAACTACCCATCACTAGTCCACTGTGAGAAATAAAGTAAGGATATAATTGAAATGATAGGAACTCACAATTCAGACTTTTTTCATCAGAATTGTGTGGCGTAAACTCACAATTGCGATAAAGTCAACATTGTGAGATATAAACTCACAATTTCGAGTTATAAAGTGAAATTTTGAGGGGGGCGGGGGTTATGTTGTCATAACTGCGAGTTTATATCTCAATTCTAAATAAAGTCAGACATAAACTCGCAATTCTGAGATAAAAAAAAGTCTCAATTGCGAGATATAAACGCAATTCTGAGGGGGAAAAAACTATATATAGTTTGTCTCGCAACTCTTTATAACTCAGTTTCGAGTTTATATCAAGCAAATCGGAGAAAAAAGTGAGAGAAACTCACAATTCGTACTTGTTTGTGAGAAAAAAGAATTGTGAGTTTATGTCTTGCAGTTCTGACTTTATTTCTAACCTTAACTCAATTTCAAGTTTATGTCAGGCAAGTCTGGGGGAGAAGAAAAAAATCAGAATTGCGTTATAAAGTCACATTTTGGGTCAAGTCAGAATTGCGAGATATACACTCGCAATTTTGAGAGAAAAAAGTAACAGTTGCGAGATATAAACAGAATTGTGAGATAAGTCTCAATTACCTTTTTTTGTTTCGTTTTTTTAATTCAGTGGAGAAAACGGGCTTCCATAAGAGAGTTTCCATAAATAATAATAAAAAATTCTTACCAACCCCAACTTTTTAACGGGTTTTAAATGTAAATAGGCTATATTTAACAAATAAGTAATATATTTAGTTTTTTTTAGCTCTGTGCTGCTTTTTCTATGGATATAATGAGCCACAGACAATGAATGACTGTTCTGTTGTAATGCTGCGTTCCAGACAACTCAAAATTCGGATTTTTCCCATCTCCTATTTGGAAATAACGTCTGGAACACCGCTTTAAGTTTTTTTTTTTTTTTTTTTTTTTTTAAATGCTTTATTAATTCAATGCCAAACTCGGGGCAGATCGATCTACCCCAGCATCATTTGACGTCACTACTTCCAACAAGCACAGTGTGGAGTTAGCTTATGTCAAACTAAAAACATTAGACATTAAGTTTGTAATATGATACCTCAATCTCACCGTTTCGGCAGCCGTTTCAAACGATTTTTTTAAATTGGAAGTGGTATATTTCAACTCGGACGTTACCGCCTCCGACCATGTCTGGAACGCGGCATAAATGTAACGTCAGCTCTAGTGCTGTTAGTGAGCTCGTTTATTGACGTCTTCAGTCGTTGAAAAAAAAAATACTATTCAAAGCGATTACATAAGAGGTATCATGATTCGGTAAGTTGTATCTTATACCATTCCTTCTTACGTTCCTTCATGTTGGTAGACTGGTGGTAAAGATTTTCGGCTCGTTCGCGCTCCGTGCTTCCGTTTGAATCGAGGCGGTTACAGCATTCACAGTTAAAGCATTCACAGTTTGAATTTCGTAATAAAAATAACCATATAATCGCTGAAACAACATAAAATGTGACGTTTCACTTATAATAGTTTTTCTTCACGAACTGAGACGTTAAAAATGATGGAACGCGAACGCGCTCAGAAGTGTTTGAAAATTCATAAAATATTTATTAAAGAGTCAATACACATTACAATACATACTGATTACATTAGCTTATATTTTCAGTTTGAATGTACAACCTTATTCTTGGATAAGCTCATACTTCTACTTACAATTCATGTTTTGTAAAACAGTCATTAAAAAAGAAAAACGAATCACATTTTACAACATTGGAAGTTCGTATGTCTCACCTCCCAAACAAACATAATTCATGCCTTTTACACATTCATAAACAGTCATAGTATAAAGCAAAAGTGAATTTCTCCCAGACTGCACTCTCTGACCAGAGGGAACAGACTCTCAGTGCTACAGGAAGTGCAATATTTAATTTCACAACAACCAAAAGTCAGACAGAAACAAAAGAAACTAAAGTGATGAATTGTTAATGTTCATCTTTGGCCTCATAGACAAGTTTATATAAAGCAAAACTGGGATAAGAAATCAGAATCTGCATATCTTGAATAAGATTTAACCATGGTAAGTGGACGGCCCTTCCCAGTTCTGGCCTATGTGGTTTCGGCTGGATGGCCTGCGACCGCCCGTGAATCTTTTCAGCGTTTCAGAAGAACTAGGACGTAACCAGGGGTCTGTGGCAATTGTGTCAACGGAAACTCGCCGATTGGTTGAAGGAGGAGTCTGTGGCCATAGCTCCTCCCCTTCCTCCGTTGACACTTCCCCTAAACAGCACAAAAAATACACATCTCAGTGTTTCTAATTACATTTACGAAGATAAACGAAGGTCTTACAGGTTTGGAACAACATGAGGGTGAGTAATTAATGACAGAATTTTAATGGGTGAACTATGAGAGTCGACCAGACTTAACACCCTTAGTCAAATGTAGTCTGGCTGGGCAAGACTAAATGACCTTAGGTGATTTTTCTTTTGGATTCATAGCTCCTGACCTGATCTCCAGTCATGTTCTCTCATGTTGTTCAGCGTTGTCATCTTGTTCTTTGTGCGCTCCCTCAGCCGCTCTATTTCTGTGCTGGTAAGCGAATGCAGAGACTGGCTGTCAGGACTGCTGTCAGGTCGACCGTACCTGTTTACTACATCCTACCAACAAAACAAAGGTACCAGTCATTCAGCGATTTAGCGTCTATTGACAGATACAATTTAAAAAGAAACACTCTTGCTCTGTTCCAAATCCCAACCCGATGGCTTCTAAA
Source organism: Cirrhinus mrigala (assembly GCA_036247105.1). NCBI lineage: Eukaryota > Metazoa > Chordata > Actinopteri > Cypriniformes > Cyprinidae > Cirrhinus > Cirrhinus mrigala. The sequence continues at coordinate 15,425,706 of CM070030.1, forward strand.
TAGTAAAGAGACCTTGTTTTGACCAAATTCTAAGGCAGGACACACATATACACTACCAGTCAAAAGTTTTTGAACAGTTAAATTTTTAATGTTTTTAAAGAACTCCCTCCGCTCACCAATCCTGCATTTATTTGATCCAAAGTACAGCAAAAACAGTAAAATTTGAAATATTTGTACTATTTTAAATAACTGTTTTCTATTTCAATGTTTTAAAATGTAATTTATTCCTGTGATTTCAAAGATGTAGTTTTAGCATCACTACTCCAGTCATGTGATCCTATAGAAATCATTCTTATATTCTGATGTTAAAAAAAAAAACATTTATTATTATTATTATTATTATTATTATTATTGAAAATAGTGGAGTAGAATTTTTTTAGGTTTCTTTGATGAATTAAAGAACAGCATTTATATGAAATAGAAATCTTTCGTAACATTATAAATGTTTTTATCATCACTTTTGATAAATTTAAAGCATCCTTGCTAAATAAAAATATTAATTTCTATCATTTCTTTCCCAAAAAATAAATAAATAAATAAATAAATAATTGATACTGACTCCAAGCTTTTGAATGGCATAGTGTATAATGTTACAAAAGCTTTATTATTTCAGATAAATGCTGATCTTTGGATCTTTCTACTATTTTAAATATTGCTAATAATAATAATAATAATAATTAAAAATGTTTTTTGAACAACGAATCAGCATATCAGAATACATTCTGAAGGATCATGTGACACTGAGGACTGGAGTAATGCTAAAAATGTAGCTTTGATAATAGGAATAAATTACATTTTAAAATATATTAAAATAGAAACAGGTATTTTAATAAGTAAAAATATTTCACAATATTACTGCTTTTTCTATATTTTGGATCAAATAATTGCAGGCTTGGTGAGCAAAAGAAACTTATTAAAAAAAAAAAAAAAAAAAAAAACTTAAAAATCTTACTGTTCAAAAACTTTTGACTGGTAGTGTACATTGTAAAAAATGCAATCCCATAATGCACTGCAACAACTAGAGTTCCAAATCAGTCAGTTGTGAGGTTTCACTGTGCTGCTAGACAGACATGTTTGACAGTTGCATTCCCATCTCATGTCTTTTGCAGAATATTGCACAACATTGCATTCTAAAAATGCGGTGTTCAAGTTTAAAAGTTCAACTTTTACAAAGCATGACTCTCTATCTTGCATTTTTGTCTATTCTACTGCCCCACATTCTGTAGGGAGTAGTCAGCAAGGCAGCTGGGTTTTAAAACAGCACTAAAAACTTTGCCTTGGTCAAAAGAGGGTGTAGTTGTGTATAACTGGGAACTCACTTCAGACATGTCTGCTTTCCTAACTGCCGGTCTTGCTCTCTGCTCACGCCGGGATTGTAGAAGAAACGAATCGCCGCTGGGGTCTGTGTGGAAACAAATGATTGGTTATTTACAGCCGACAAATGTTCAGCAACAGCAGGCTCTGCAGTCCTTCCTCTCTCGAGATTCTCTCTAGCTCCAACATGCACGAGTCAAGCAATCAAAGCTTGGTAATTGAAACTGAGCAAATGAAATGGCATTTAATGGATGCGACTGAGACTGTTTTTGGAACTCATTTACAAGGTGACTGCGGATATCTCTGGGGTGCCGCTGAGGACAGGCATTATCCTCACCCCAGAGTCAATCTCTCTTCTGTCTGGTATTCATAGCTGTCATACTAGCTGTCATCCATCCCTGGTGGCAGTGACAGCAGCTGTCTGACGGTGGTGTCACGCATTGTCTGCTGCTCATACCGACACATACACACCCCTACACTTGTAAAAACATCCAATATATGTGTATTGCTTCTAAATGATGTTAATCGATATGCACCCATACAGGTTTGGAACAACTAAGTAAATTTTGTAAATGACCGAATTTTTATTTTTGGTTGAACACTTTAAAAGGAAACTTCTGTCATTAATTACTCACCCTCATGTCGTTCTAAAACCGTAAGACTTTCAATTATCTTCAGAACACAAATTAAGCTATTTTTGATAAATTCGAGAGCTTTCTGACCCTGAATAGACAGCAAAGCAACTGACACATTCAAGGCCCAGGTTTTGGAATGGGTTTGGAATGAAATGAGGTTGAGTAATTAATGACAGAATTTTCATTTTTGGATGAACTATCTCTTTAAGTATGTATACTGGTGGGTGTAACGCTATTTAAAAGTCTAAACTTTGCATTTGTGAAATACAGACGTTTGTGAGTAATACACTTCCCTCCGTTTTTCATTTTAGGGGAACTTACCAATAAAGGCGCTCTCCGAGTCTAACAGCAAGTGTCTGCCTGCATCCTCTGCAGAATTCAGCCTCTGGAGGGATAAACACATCAATAAGGATGTCAAGTCAATAACCAGAACAGCCAGACAGCACTAACAGAGTGCAGAAATTCCCTTTAAGGGCTCAGAAAAATGGGTCATGGAAAGACAGTCAAGATTTGGTGATGTACACGTGCGCTAGACTCTACTCACTTGCTCATGATGCCGCTGCCCTGAGGACACCATGTCAAAGTAATCTGTCCAGGGAATACAGGTACTATATGAGTCTACAGTTTTTAAATGTAATTTCTTGTTATTATGTAGTATTTTATTGATCTAGTACAATTCAAAAGGTTTTGCTAATGTTTTTTAAAGCTCTTAAAGGGATAGTTCACCTAAAAATGAAAATTACCCCATGATTTACTCACCCTCAAGCCATCCTAGGTGGATATGATTTTCTTCTTTCAGACTAATATGATTAGAGTTATATTAAAATAAAGCTTTATAATAGCAGTGAATGGGTGTTGAGATTTTGAAGCCCAAAAAGTACATCCATCCATCATGAAAATACTCCACACAGCTCCACAAGCTAAAGATTATGGTTTGTAAAGTTTTAAATATGGATATTTTTCTTACACAAACGCATTGATTCACTTCAGAAGGACTTTATTAACCCCCCCGGAGCTGTGTGGAGCACTTTTTATGATAGATGGCAGGGCTCTACGCTTACTTTTGTTTTTAGGAGCACTTAAAAAAAAAAACTTAGGAGCACAGGCAAAATTTTAGGAGCACCTTCTAATCAATAATCAAAAATCTGATCAAAAATTAGCCTTCCTATTACGAGGTGATATTTGACTCCTTAAAGTGATTTACAAGGGGAATTTTGTTTTTAACTTTGTTATGGCATTTTTCTAACTTTGGTTATTAAAAGTATGTCATCTTATGTCAAGTTTAAAATATATATATATTTTATAAGCTTTTTAAAATGTCTAATTAAAACAACAGAATAAGAACAAGTAGAATAAGTTGCCGGCAAGTCATTGATTTAATTACTGAATCATTCATTCGATTCGTTCAAACAGCTGATTCATTTAGGAATAAAGTGACTGTCTATGAATGTGAAACTGAATCATTGACTCACTAGATTCCTTTAAAAACGCATGTTTATTCATAAACGAAACATTGCTGTGTTTGAATGTAGATGCACAGCGCCTCAGTTGTGACTTGTTTCAAACTATTTTTGACTACGAAATAGAGCAAAATCAGACAATAGTGTTATAGTCAGACAATGTGAGTCACTTAATATTAATTTCTTGTTTATTTAACTGTTGTATTAAATCAATATCTTATTTACAAACTCCCTTAAAAATCATTAAAAGCTGTCACTCATTGTAGTTCATCGCGATCTCACAAAGTTTTATTATTATCAACGAAGCTCTCTACTCTGCACAATGAATCTCTTATTTACATTCTCTCTACACTTTGTTTATGAAAGGATTTGTGAGATATGTCTGTGATACATTACTCAACATTGCAAAAACACATTGAAACCTTTGAAGCTCCCCTCAGCGCAAACACAAATTTGCTGATTGGGTCAGTCGCACTGGTGCTCCCAAATTTTCAGTTGCAAATGCGACTGAAATGGTCACACTGTAGAGCCCTGGTTGGATGCACATTATTGGGCTTCAAAATCTCAACACCCATTCACTGCCATTATAAATCTTGGAAGAGCCAGGACATTTTTTTTAAATATAACCGATTGCATTCGTCTGAAAAAAGAAAGTCATATATACCTAGAACGGTTTGAGGGTGAGTTAATCATGGGGTAATTGTCATTTTTGGGTGAACCGTCTCTTTAAGGCCCATTCAGCCCATTTTATCTTTCATCAGCTTGAAGAAAAAAACAAAACAAACAAACAAAAAAAAAAACGATTGAATGCGATTCCAACAATGTAGTTTTTCTTTGCCATTATCATTATCGTTATGTTGTATATAACTGTTTTTAAAAATACACTGTTATCATTATAGCTGTTATTCTTGGTTGCAAAGGCTGCATTTATTTAATCAAAATACAGTAGAATTGTAATATTGTGAACTATTAAAATATATCTTTTCTATTTAAAATATAATGGCAAAGCTGAAGTTTCGGCAACCATAACTTTAGTCTTCAGTGATTTCTGAAGGATCATGTGACATTCTAATATGTTGATTTGGTGCTCAAGGAAAAAAAAAAAAAAAAACATAACATTAAAAAACAACCGTGCTGCTTAATATTTTTGTGGAAATAGTGATGCACTTTTTTTAGGATTCTGATTTAATGCATCCTTACTGAATAAAACTTAATTTCTTTTAAAAAAAATAAAATAAAAAATAAAATCATATTAACCAAAATGTATGACATACTATTCAAAAATGTCAAAAAAAATGCCTATCCTCAATAACAGACTGACCAGCAGCTCTGCCCCTCCTCAGACTGTTGATGGTTCGCTGCTGTTGTCGTAGCAGAGCCTGTTGCTGGATATCTAGACTGTGATCATCACCGGGGGGGTCAGGATACGCCTGCCGCACCTCCTCACGAGATGCACCATCTGATAACACACACACACACACACACACACACACACAGAGAGATAAGAGTCATCCTCTCCTCCAGGACTACAGCCTCACTGACAGATAACGCAGGGATGTTCAATACATATATTGAGCGGCACACTGACAAACATTATCAAATCACATAAAATACTGACTCATATAGCAAATAAGTGTTGTCCATCACATAAGACAGGAGAACAGCAGCTCTGCCACGGCCAAAGCAGTTGGCACAGTGATGCAGAGAGAGAATCAGAGCTAAAATAAAGAGCATGACAAAGCAAGGGCATAGAGCCAAGCGCTGAGTCACAGTTCACAGAGATGCAACTCATTTCTCTCCTGCTGGGGGGTTTGATGACTGATATGTCCGTTCACCCCATGAGGTGGGCAGATGGAGAGGAAGAGCTGCTGAATCCATCTTATGAGCAAAAAGTGAAGTTTAAAGTGTTCATAAGCGACATGAAACAGACATTCCTTTAGGAAAACACGTTAGCTATAGAAAAACACTATATTAGCATCAGGACATTGGAGATAAAATAATCCTAGTTTCACTCAACCATATCTAGAATTTTGCTCTGTGAACATAAATAGACTAAAACCCCAAATCTTTTTATGGCAAATCAGTACACTCACTGAACTCATTTAGCCTGTGTGGTAATGTGTGACTTTACTAATATGATGTCTTTTAATGAAATATAAAAGATTTACGTTATTTAAAAAAAATCCACATTGTTTTATTCATATTTTGGACTATGGTGGGTGACATTATTTCGATAACGTGAAATGGTTGCGCTCTGCATTTTTTTTTTTTACCACAACACAACTCTAAATACACAACTCAGAAAATAAAATACTGACACGATGCCACATTGTGCCGATTTTGGTTGTAATTTTTAGTCGAAGAGCAACAAGAGAAGCTTTGCAAGTCTTCACTGGTTAACGCTAATAAGAGGAGAAAAGAATGGGAAGATGCTGGTGGACGAATAAAACTTCTTAAAGACCTGCGTCTTTGTTCTCTCCACTTTAGCCCTGATGCCTCTGAGGGTTTCAGTAGACCACAGCTACTAAAAGAGCTTGCAAACCACAGAGACAAGAAATGCTAGATGCCATCCTGAAAATTACAACCAAAAGCCACACAACGTGGCACTGTATTAGTATTTACTTTTCCGAGTTGTGTTTTCCGATTTGTGTTACGGTAAAAATAGCAGCAGGTAGCGTCAGTAACTCACCGAGCGCAACCATTTGACATCATCGAAATAATGACACCCCCATAGTCCAAAATATATATAAAACAATGTGGATTCTTTTAAATAATGTAAATCTTTCATTGGTTTTCTACTACATATTTCAGTAAGAGACATCATTTACGTTTTATTAAGCTGTACAAGTCATAATACCCAGGGTTCTCTTAGTTTTTTTATCTTACACTGAAGCTAACAAAGGATCAGAGCGTTAGTAACAGGAAATGAGTGCGGCTGCTGGAGGATATGTGAAGGTAATAAAGGCTGGTGAATGGGATTCTGGGAGCCATCATGGATGTGATGAGTCTTCATAAGAGTGAAATAACAGACCCATTGAAGAGCTCTGGAGAGGGTTTTCAAGCAAAAGACGGGAAATCCTCTCTCAGATTTACCTCTGTACTTCAGACGGTTAAACTCCTGCAGGTTCTGCATGTTGACTGCTGCAGTGGTGTGGGAAGCCGGCCTCCTGATGGGGACTTGTTTGCGTAGTCTTGCCACTTCAAAAACATCCTCCGGGAGGTGCTCTCTTGGCCTGTTCAATATATAAGGCACAAGGGTCAGAGGGACAAAATAAAGCTTGCCAGGATGATCAAGAGCCTACATCAACACAAAATAGTTTATTTTATGATATCAACCTGTTGACTGTACCCATATTACATGGCTACTTGGCAGATAAAATGGGAAAATATATGACCCTGGACCACTTAAAGAGTCTTAAAGGGTTGAAATTATTTACTCACCCTCCAGGCATTCTAGGTGTATATAACGTCCTTCTTTCAGACGAATCCAATCGGAGTTATATAAAAAATTATCCTGGCACTTCCAAGCTTTAGAATGGCATAGACGGGTGTCTCTCTTCATCAGTCCAAAACAAGTCTAATAAAGTGCATCCATCCATAATAAAAAGTGGCTCACACGGCTCAAGGGGGTAAATAAAGGCCTCCTGTAGCAAATCGATGCAATTTTGTAAAAAAAAAAAAAAAAAAAAAAAAAAAAATGTCGGAGGATTTCGATATAAACCATGAGGAGATTGGTTTTCCTTCGCTTCTGTAAACAAACGTTGGTTTGTGCGAGACTCATCGGCGCATGTGCAACGCATCACGTCATCTTCCCGGAGCTGCTTCCGTTTACAACGGTGAGCACAAGCTAGATTAAAGTGATTCTTATTTTTTAAATATGGATATTTTTCTTACAAAAATGCATCGATTCGCTACAGGAGGCCTTTATTCACCCCCTGGAGCTGTGTGAGGCACTTTTTATTATGGATGGACGCACTTTATTGGAATTGTTTTGGACTGATGAAGAGAAACACTCCAATATGCCATTCTAAAGCTTGGAAATGCCAGGATAATTTTTAATACAACTCCGATTGGATTCATATATACCTAGAATGCCTGGAGGGTAAATAAACAATGGGCTAATTTTCATTTTTCGGTGAACTATCCCTTTAAGTAGCACTAGTATATTTGTAGCAACAGCCAACATTAGCAACTGTGCAGGTAGCAAACATCATGTTTGACCCATCATGTATGGGTCAAAATGATTGATTTTTCTTTTATGCCAAAAATCATTAGGATACTAGGTAAATATCATGTTCCATGAAGATATTTTGTAAATTTCCTACTAGGGATGCACCGATACCACTTTTTCCAGTACTCGCCCGATACATTTATTTTTGGTACTTGCCGATTCCGAGTACCGATACCGATATTTTTAAATTGAACCAGTAAATTTGTAAAATATTGGGTACAGAAACTAAAATAATATGTATAATGTTAGTTGGTTAACTTCATTTATCAAATAGATACAGTCAAACCAGAATTTATTCAGATACCTTTTCTCACATTATCAGACAACATTTTTCACATTAGCACATTATCATAAACTGTGTTCTGCACCCACTAGTAAAAAAAATATCAAATATTAGGTGGTGTATATCTGGTGTCTAAATAATTTTTGGTTTGACTATATATCCCTTAGTTATTTTTTATTTTTACACTTAATTATGCCCATTAAAATATGTTTTTTTTACCTTCACTGTTCATTTTTTTTTTTTTTTGCTCTATGGTACATCATCTTTAATTTAATAGCATTAAACTGCTCTACTGCAGCGACTTTACTGTACTGTAATCACGCGTTTTGTTGTAATAATGCAGGAACCACTCGTCATGAATCTCCTAACTCTAATATTTTCAGAAATATAAGTCATGTTTTTTTTTATCTGAAACATGCTGCTATTTGGGCTATAATCTAAAGAGACTCAAATAATGCAGAAACACTCATGTAGTAAGCAAAACATGCGCAACGCGCTCAAGTACAGTTCAGCCAAGCGCATTTCACACAGACTGCTAGTTTCACTTTTGCCGTACAGTCGTGTATGCTTAGGGTTTAATATAAATTATCTTTTATAGTGAATACCCCTAAAAATTGTGTTTTATATTTACGAATTTGTTTTAATGATGCGTGTGCTAAGTGAGTGAACATTAATAAAGATCGCGCAACAAAAGTGCGCGCTCTCTCTCTTTCTCTTTGTCGGTCTCTCTCTCTCTCTCTCTCTCTCTCTTTTTCTACCGTTAAATAACTTGTGCATTGCTTTACTTAGTTGTTTTTGACATATCCAACCGAACTACAAACTTTACAGTGATGTCAAGGCGGGATCTTAACTCGACAAGCCCACACATTTTTGCCGGCGCGCACTCAATCCACTCTGCGTGCTCACGCGCACCAGCTATACAGGCATTAATACTGAATGTTTAACATTATATTACTTGGATACATATACTTCCTAGACATTCTTAATCTTTAATGACCCCATTCTGCTGTCTGTTGTTCTGTTGTCGGTGTTTCTTTGCCTGAATACGCACTTGTCACATGCTGTGTGGTATCGGCGTTTGGTATCGGGGCATTTTAACGAGTATGAGTACGAATACAGGAGCTCAGTATCGGGCCCGATACCGGTGCATCCCTATTTCCTACCATAAATATATTAAATATATATACTTAATTTTTGATTAGTAATATGCATTGCTAAAAGCTTCATTTGGACAACTTTAAAGGTGATTTTCTCAATATTTCGATTTTTTTTGCACCCTCAGATTCTGGATTTTCAAATAGTTGTATCTCGGCCAAATATTGTCCTATCCAAACAAACCATACATCAATAGAAAGCTTATTTATTCAGCATTTATTCATCAATTTGAAAAAAAAAACAGACCCTTATTATGGTCCAGGGTCACATACCGTTTAGCAGTCATTATTCCAGAGAATTTTGATCACTTAGGATGTTTGTGGAGGGAAAAGAACTTCATTATAGGTTCTAACAGACCACATGTGTTCTGAACGTGTCTGTGCAGGATGTTTGCTACCTGCTATGAACAGGAGGGGTGTGATCATTTCTATTAGACTGCATCAGTTCTCCCTCCAGACGTCTCTGTTCGCTCCGCAGCTGCCTGCGCAAGGCTGACAACTCCCTGATCACCGTACGTTTTTCTTCTGAAACAAAGTCAGTATACAATTCAGGGATTTGGTCTTTTATAGCTCTTGTGGCTACAGGATGTGATGTGAGTTACCTGTCGCCCTGATCTCATTCCTGCGGGCAGGCACCGGGGGAGAATGTGGTGCTGACACCGAACGTATCTGTTTGAATCAAACAAACTGTAATTAGCCGATTTCACTGAACGTGTCAGTTCTGTTGCTGTCTATACAAGGACAAAAAGCTCTTGGATTTCATCGAAAATATCTTAATTTGTGTTCTGAAGATAAATGAAGGTCTTACGGGTTTGGAACGACATTAGGGTTAGTAATTAATGACAGGATTTTCATTTTGGGTGAACTATCTCTTTAAGAGATTGAAGAAAATTTAAGAAAAACCTAAGCATTAGACAGCGTATGAAGCAAGAACTAGTTGTGTCACTCACAGAAAGAGTTGCAGAAGAGCGGTGGCTCTCCCCCGATGGAGGTCTGGGCGTCTGCTGACGTAGTTTCTTCTGCAGGGCTGGTAGGGGTGGTGATGGTGCCCTGTGGACCTTTTGGTATTTAAAAATTACATGTCAGCACATTGTGTGCGGATACGAACAAATGTAACCGACTTGATAATGTGCACTCTTCACCTCCACCAGATGTGTCTGTTTCTCTCTCTCCTGTTTCGCCCTCAGGGCTTCATATTCTTTCTCCTCCACTTCTTTCCTCATTTTCTCAGCCTCTTTACGGCGCTCTTCGGCTTGCCTGATCAGCTCCTCATTTTTAGCCATTTGCTATAAAATAGGTGACAAAGGAAGTACATCTTGTGACTCTTTATCTTTCTTTTAGCTTACACTGTCATTGTCCATGAATTTTGCACAGACAAAATCCAGTCGTTTCAATATGAATCTACGCAATTTGGTATTTCGCATGGTGGTGACAGAATGTCCCTTAAATAGATTTCACATTGGATTTAAGTTAGTCAAGTAAATTCACCGCCTTAACCAAAGGAAAGTCAGAAATGCCACACTACTCTCAATGGGCATAGACTTTTTTTGGCTGTTAAATGATTAGTTCACTACCAGAATAAACATTTCCTGATAATTTACTCACACCCATGTCATCCAAGATGTTCATGTCTTTCTTTCTTCAGTCAAAAAGAGGTTTTCGAAGAAAACATTCCAGGATTTCTCTCCATATAGTGGACTTCAATGGGGATCAACGGGGTTGAAGGCCCAAATTTCATTTTTTTGGTTAAAAAGTATATGCATTTTTTTTTTTTTAAATGATCAACCATTTTGCTAGATAAGATCCTTATTCCTTGGCTTGGATCATGTAGAGCCCCTGATAATGCAATTTGGACCTTCAACCTGTTGGCTCCCGTAGAAGTCTTTTTAATTTCTTTTCTACTGATGAAAGAAAAACATCAACATCTTAGATGACATTGGGGTGAGTAAATTATCAAGAAATTTTCATTCTGAAAGAGAACTAATCCTTTAAATTTCACCAATGTGACTGGCTGAATCTTTTTCCCCATCGGCAGCCATTCAAAAGTAGCTGTTTGTTAGGTTTTATAAGGGAAAGCTTTTATCGTTTGGCATTTTTTGTGTCACGCTTGGTTGGGACACTGTGTTGAAGCCTTTAGAGGACAGACTATTTCAAGCTTAACGCACTCATGGTGTTCAATTTGGGTCAAGACCAGTGCTTCAAAGTGAATACATCTTCCTCACGGCAGGCCGTTTTTGGGATTCACATGATATGAGTGCAAAACAAGAAACCTCTTTTTCTTTCTGACGCTTCCGCTCTTGCTCTTCCTCGTACTCCCTTTGGATCCGAGCTCGCTGTTCGGCCAGCCGCCTCTCTTCTTTTTCTTCCTCGAGCTTTTGCCGCTCCCTCTCTTCTGCCTCCTTTCTCCTCTTTTCTTCGATCTGTTTAACCCAAAGATGATGACAAAATGAGACAGCGGGCCAAAACCACAAACAACAGAATCCAAAAGGTAACAATGTCCATACCTGTTGTTTCAAACAATCCTTGTACTTTTCCTGATCATGGAGCTGCTGTGGAGTGGGCAGTTCATTAAAAAGGTTACCCCGGGCTTGCACAGACGGCTGAGAAGAGCAATAACCTCCAGGCTCTATGGGGGCAGAAAAGATATGGATGGATTATATGCAAAGGTCTTTTATTTTTAGCTTCCAAATGCTAAATGCTGGTTTGAATATAGTATCCACAATCAAAGTCAGAGGGTTCATATCTGTCTGATAGATAGATGATGGATAGATAGAGATATTTAAAAATATTTATATTTTTTACATCTTTTACATCTAAAATTGCTAAATTTATGTTTTAAATATACATACCATAATGAACCACTGTCTAATAACCTGCTTTAAATTCATGTCATTGCATAAATTTAAAAATTAAACTTCATTTAAATTCCAATCTAGCTACATACTTTTTGTGATTGTGAGTCAAACTGTAATTTTGTGGCCACAGTACTTGATGCATGAGGTAAAGTTTCTGTCACCTGTTCTAGAAGTCGCTGGAATCCGGGCTACTCTGCCTCCGGAATCATAAGCTTCCACGTTTGTTTTATGCATTTGTTTCAAATCACCTGGAAACCAAAAGACATGACATTACTATATTTCTACCAGAAACTTTCAGTAGCAGTTTAATGATAAATACATTTTTGTTTACAATTCAAAATCTGTGAACCAATTGAGACCACTGAGGGTTTTTTTTTTTTTTAGGAAAGAAATTAATATGAGGCAAAGATGCATTAAATTGCTTAAAAGGGACTGTAAAGAAGACATTTATAAAATGCTATAAAAAAAAATATTTCAAATAAATGCTTTTTTTTTTTTGAAGATAATATTTAAAAATTTGTAAAAAGTGTTTTAAACACTGCTAATAAAAAATATTTTTAAACTCTAAATCAGCATATTAGGATGATTTCTGAAGGATCATGTGACACGGAAGACTGGCGTAAAGATGCTGAAAATTCAACTTTGCAAGCACAGCAAAAATAAAAAATAAAAGATCATTCAAAAATAATTTAAAAACAAATTTTATATAAATATAAATATAAATATATATATATACATATACACTACCAGTCAAAAGTTTTTGAACAGTAGGATTTTTCATGTTTTTTAAAGAATTCTCTTCTGCTCACCAAGCCTGCATTTATTTGATCCAAAATACAGCAAAAGCAGTATTATAGAAATGAAGAGTTTTATTTAGCAAGGATGCTTTAAATTGATCAAAAGTGATGATAAAAACATTTATAGTGTTACTAATCATTTCTATTTCAGATAAATGCTGTTCTTTTAAACTTTCTATTCATCAAAGAAACCTGAAAAAAAAAAATTCTACTCAACTGTTTTCAACATAATACTACTACTACTACTACTACTACTACTACTACTACTAATAATAATAATAAATATTTTTTGAGCAGCAAATCAGAATATTAGAATGATTTCTGAAGGATCATGTGACTGGAGTAATGATGCTAAAAATTCAACTTTGAAATCACAGGAATAAATTACATTTTAAAATACAATAAAATAGAAAGCAGTTACTTTAAATAGTGAAAATATGTCAAAATTGTATCTTTTTTTGCTGTACTTCAGATCAGATAAATGCAGGCATGGTGAGCAGAAGAGACTTCTTTAAAAAAAAAAATTACTGTTCAAAAACTTTTGACTGGTAGTGTATATATAAAGTCATTTTAAATGATTAAAATGTTTCTTAATATTATTGATTTCAGTATTTTAGATAAAATTTAATTAATGCAATGACTTGGTGAGCATAAGAAACTTCTTTAAAAAACAAACAAACAAAAAACAACAACCCTAAACTTGTATATCCCTTGTATATGCATTAATCTAATTAATTAATAAAATATATACAGTACTGCCCTGAAGTAACTGCATAGCAAGTATTTAGGAGAATTAATAGTTTAATTTTTACTAATATATTAAACAACATTGCGCATTTTGAGCTTTTTTCCTTTACTATCAGAATACCCATGATTATTCCTTGACCTTTTTTCTTAATTTTCCATGACCATAGGAACACCGATACAAAGAAATACCCAAGTCAAGTGTAAAATAACTCAATCAGGGCTGTACTAAACAAAATACATTTAAAAATGCATTATTTTAATTGATAAATATCTTGCAGATTCCGCAAAGGGTATGCAAATTTTTTTTACATTTTTTTTATTGCAGTACAGATTGCACTAATTAAAGCCTTTTTAAACTGCAGTGATTGCAGCTGACTGTGGACAGAGTTGACTGAGTGAAGTGTGAACTTTGCATGCATACTGATGAGGTTTCCATGATCATCCCTAAGAGGGGCTCCTCCTCCTGCTCTTCCCCAGGGCTCGTAGGCCTTCATCTCAGCCTCTATTTTAGCATCGTACAGCTCTTTTTCCACCTTCTCACGATGCCGTCTCTGCTGTCGTTCTTGAATCTGCGCACCACAGTTTAGACAATTAGGCACTGTTCACACTGCACATCATCTGATTTGTTTTTCAAATCCCAAATGAAAAACTTAAACAAGTGTAAATCCTATCTGACACATTTCCAAAATCAAATCTGAATTATTCATGAGTTTTTTTGCTGTTCAAACTACAAACAACTAAACAGAAGGAAAAAAATATATATATATAGCTTCTGCCTGCCTGAAAAAAAAACTCAATGTCAGAGTACGTATCAAAGTAGTATTACTCAACATTTGGTAAGAAGTACACTTAGTTAAAAAAGTTCAAACTTTTAGTTCACCACTTTAAACTAACCCTGATCTGCCTTGAGATTCCCTTCACCAAGGGAAATAGCGGATTCTACTCAGATCTCTTCCTGTCAGACTGCTAAAGTTCTTGGTAAACTCAACGCGGATTAGCATTCAAGGCCATTCGTCTTCAAACCCTTCACTGCACTATTTCAGACTCAATGATCTTGCAACCAGGCAGTTAAACAAACATCTTTCTAGCTATATATCTTTCAGCATCAAAGTTCCCCTGAGGAAATAGAAGAGGATAATGCAATTTGTCCTCCCTAAGTCCTTGATCTGTGTCCACAGCCATTACGATATGAAGATATCATCTGACATCCCAGTGAGCTGAACCTAAACCTGCGGCCAAATCAAGCAAATCGCTTCATAAAATTAATGCTTTGCAACAGTATATCACCACTTTCCATTAATAGGGTACATTTTGATGTCCCACTACATTTTTAAAAGCATTAGAGGCACAAAATGCGTTTGTTTTGCTTTATACAGAAAACTGATACAGCTCCATTTAAAAGTTTGGGGTCAATAACTGTTTTTTTTTTTTCTTTTTATCCTTTTGTTCAACAGGGGTGCATTAAACTTATCAAAAGTTACATTTACAGGGTTCATACAAGGTGCTTAAAGTGCTTGAAGTACTTGAACTTTTTAAAATTTAAGGCCTGGAAAACCCTTGAAAACAACATTTCTGAAGAGATACTTGAAAAGTGATTGAATTATTGAAAGACAATGTATCTATGAAATAAGTGTTTTATTTTTTCAGTAAACATCTTTTCACAGAAAATTCACCAATTCGAAAACATACTTTTTTGCTTATTTTAGTCAATGTCAGAAAACTAGCGAGCTAAGCCAGTAGTAGTACTAACAGTGTTGTTTAAATATGGCTAAAAAAGGAACAGATGAACTTAATCAATTGAGTGAGTCATTTATGCTGGAACCACTCCAACTGATTCAAACACGAGACTTTGATCATTTAGTACAAGTGATTCACTAGCCAAAACCGGATCAAATTAAAAGAGCCATTCAATTTCGAATTTTGACATCGCTTGTAATGATTTTTAAGAGCACATATAGTGATGGGTGAAATGGAGCTTTTCGAAACTCGGAATCAGTTAAATTATTGAGTTGAAATGATTCACTGTTTCAAAGCACTCCAATCAAATGCCAAATCATTTGATTCAGATCGGGACATCAAATCACGTATCACAAATCATTTGATTAAGATCAGGAATTTAGAGCGGGTTCGCAAATCTTTGTTCAGATCGAAACTTCGGAGCGCAAATCACTTGATTCAGATTGGAACTTCGGAGTGGGCTGGTGAATCTTTATTCAGATCGGAACTTCGGAGCATGAATTGTTTAATTCAGATTGGGAATTCGGAGTGCATATCCTGAATCATTTGATTTATATCAGAACTTTGCAGCGGGTTTGTGAATCTTTATTCAAATCGGAACTTCTGAGAATGAATCGTTTAATTCAGATTGGGAATTCGGTGTGCATATCGCAAATCATTTGACTTAAATTGCAACTTCGGAGCGGATTCATGAATCATCATTTCAGATCAGAACTTCGAAGCACAAGTCGTTTAGTTAAGATTGGGAATTCGGAATGCATATCACGAATCATTTGATTTAGATCGGAACTTCAGAGCGTGTTCATGAATCTTTATTCAGATCGGAACTTCGGAGCACGAATCGTTTCATTTAGATTGGGAATTCAGAGTGCATATTGCGAATCATTTGATTTAGATCGGAACTTCGGAGCACAAATTGTTTCATTCAGATTGGGAATTCGGAGTGCATATCACAAATCATTTGATTTAGATCGGAACTTTGGAGCGGTTTCGTGAGTCTTTATTCAGATCAGAACTTCAGAGCATGAATCGTTTCATTCAGATTGGGAATTCAGAGTGCATATTGCAAATCATTTGATTTAGATCGGAAGTTCGGAAAGTCCTGGAATTTCATTTTACAGTGTCTGTACGAATCCTGCATTTATGAGTATAGACATTTGGATGTTACAAAAGATTTCTATTTCAAATAAATGCTGTTTTTTTAACTTTCTATGCAAAGACACTTGAAAAAAGTAATCAACAATATCAAAAATATTAAACAGCACAACTGTTTTCAACATTGAAAATAACAAATGCTTCTTTAGCACCAAGAATGGTTTCTGAAGGATCATGTGACAGTAAAGACTGATGCAGTGGCTGCTAAAAACTCAGCTTTGCCATCACACAAAAAAAACATGTTTAAAAAAATATTACAATATATATTTTTAATTGCTCTTTAGATGTTAAATTGTAATCAAAATATTTCACAATAGTACTGTTTTACTGTATTTTCTGATAAATAAATGCAGCACTGTGAGCATAACAAACTTCTTTTAAAAATACCTTACCAACCTCAAACATTTGAACAGCACCGTACACTCAGTGAACTTTTATATACATAATTTACAATAGCATTAGGCTGAGTAAATAATAACAATATAATTTATTTTTTCTGTTTCATTACTGCATTGCATTGCATTACTGAATGTTTCATAACAGTACAGAGAACTTGATGAACCAAATGTAAATATAAATGTATGTAAATATATATATATATATATATATATATATATATATATATATATATATATATATATATATATATATATATATATACACACACACTCATTACAGTAAGCTTAATTTTTTTCTTGGCTAAATATTAACACTAAATGTTTTAATTGTCATGAAAGTGTCATTATACAAAAAAAATCCTAATGGTTCTAAAAATAAGCAACATCCCTAGATATTTTGCTTTATTATTATTATTATTATTATTATTATTATATAAATAAATATATAATATAATTATATTATAATTACTATACATGTATAATTTGTATTAATATTATATTAAAAAGTCTGGTTTAATGTGTCTGTATCATCACTTCTTAAATGATTTCATGATTTTGGCCCAATATCTGAGGTTCTGACATCATAATTCCGATATAATTTGTTATTAATATTCAACTCATTGTAGTAATAAAACTGTTAATTAAAAAATGTTAATTAATACATTTTTGGTGATTAAAATGTAAAGCTGTTACCCTGTTACTGCACCTTTCCATGAATTAAATTAAAGTCATTTACACCCTTTCTACAGCATAAAAATTAATTTCATAACACAGATTTATTGTGAGAGTACCTGCTGCTTAAGGGCTTCCTGATAGCTAACAGCATTTTCCTTGGGCTGCTGCAGCCTCTCAGGAGAAAAGAATGCCGGTCCTGGTGGAACACCTCCAGCATGGCTGATCGCTCTATGGAGAGACAGAAATGAACATTATGCTATTCTGTTGTACTCTGAATAAATGTGCCCTCTACTGGTACCTATTGTCATTTCAATATGTATTGTTTTAAATGAGGTGCAACTAAATGACAGTTCTGACTGAATAAGCCAATTACGAGCCCATTGTAAAATCCCTGTCACGTGACAGACTAAACTCTGAAGCTAAGTAATTGACATTTGTACAAAAAGACATGCTTACTGCGTGAGGCCTCCAGAGGGAGGCTGCAGAATAGACCACTGTGCTTCTGGAGGGATGTGCGCCTGCTGACCCACTGCTGGTCCATCTAACAAAACAAAAACAAAATCACATTAAACATGCAATAAACAGCTACATTTATCATAAAATAGTCAGAAACTCCAACAGTAGTGACCAGTACTTAACCATGACATACATTTGATAGTTACAAATAATATACGTGGCTATGTTAAAGCAAAAATAGACTACTTACAATAGGCCAGATTGGGGTCTAGAGGATTTCTGGCTCCATAATAGAAATATGCATTATCATAAGGAGTTTGATAGGAGTCAGTGAGGGAGGGACCCAATGGAGGACGCACACCTGTAATTCTGACATCAGAGAACCGACATATTTCATTAAACATCCATAAAATTCTGTCTATAGTATTATTAAGGCATATTATTTTAGTATACACATATATATTTTAGTACAATTGTCATTTCAGTGCAAAATCTAAAATCTTAATAACTCAAAATCTAATACAAACCTTGGGGCAACTATCTCCCCCAGGGTTCTTGAGAGGCTCCTGTGATTGTCTTCAGTAGCAGAGGTGATATCGTTGGCCCCAAACCCTGCTCCAGCCTCCAGACCGAGGGCTGATGTGTTAGCCAGCCGGCTTAAGACGGTCCTGTGGTCTTGAGATGGAGACTGGAAAGCAACACGGGGTCTCTCAGGGGGTGCCGTCTCTTTTTGAGGTCTTTCTTCTTTGAGGCGCCTGGCCGAGTCAGCCCTGAACTCCTCCAGACCCAGGCCTGGGCGGTATGGTACATCCCTTCTCCTGCCCTCGTGTTCCCGGGTCACGGCACCGAATTGTTTGATTCGGTCTGGCTGTGGGAAACAAGGTGGGATGACTGTAAATAGGTAGCACAGCAGGTGTTGCACAGGTATGGCTGCAGTGAAAATGCGTTTCAAAGTCCAGGTTATTGGGTCATTCTCAAAAAGCATCTTCTTGTACGCTATATTACAAGTCTTTTAAAGGAACAGCTACCCCAAAAATGAAATTTCTGTCATTAATTACTCACCCTCATGTTGTTCCAAACCCGTAAGACCTTTGTTCATCTTTGTAACACAAATTAAGATATTTTTGATTTTTTCTTTGTGCACAAAAAGTATTCTCGTGGCTTCATAAAATTACGGTTGAACCACTGATGTCACATAGACTATTTTAACGATGTTCTTACTACCTTTCTGGCTCTTGAACATGTCAGTTATGTTGCTGTCTATGCAGGGTTAGAAAGCTCTCAGATTTCATAAAAAATATCTTAATTTGTGTTCTGAAGATGAACGAAGGTCTTACAGGTTTGGAACGACATGAGGGTGAGTAATTAATGCCAGGATTTTCATTTTTGGGGTGAATTATCTATTATTTAAGGACTTTACAAGCACTACTTTTTTATTTTCAAGGAGAGATCTCACTTATCGAACAATGTCTTCTATTTAAAATTAAAACCATGGTTAATTTGTATTTGTATATCATTTCTTTTTTCTTTGTTTTTATAACTGTACTGCCTTAATGGTTTCATGTTTTCTACTGTCTAATAAAAAAAAAAATAAATAAAAAAAAAAAATTGTGAAACCATTCCGAAATCCTGATCCAAAACAAGTGATTCGCGATGAAAGCTGAGTCTGATGATTCACAAACCTGCATCGAAGTCTCGATCTGAATTAAATGATTTGTGAACCAGCACCGAAGTCTGGATCTGAATCAAATAATTTGCGATCCACTCTCCGAAGTTCCGATCTAAACCAAATGATTCACATTACGTGCTCCAAAGTCCCGATCTGAATCAAATGATTCACATTACGTGCTCCAAAGTCCCGATCTGAATCAAATGATTCACAATATGCAAAGCGCCAAGCAAATTCAAATGATTCGCAAACCCGCTCCGAAGTCCAGATCTGAATCTAATGATTCAGTATATTGCAATATGCAATCCGATTGAAACGCTACGAAAAAGTGAATCATTTTGCACGATCAACGCTCTGAAGTCCCGAACTGAATTAAATGATTCGCAAACCTGCACCGAAGTCTGGATCTGAATCAAATGATTCGCGAATTCCCTCCAAAGCTCTGATTTAAATCAAACGATTCGCAATACGCGATCCGAAGTCCCGATTTGAATCAAATGATTCACAATACACGATCCGATTGGAGCGCTACGAAAAATTTAATCATTCTGCACGATCAACACTCTGAGGTCCCGATCTGAATCAAATGATCCGCAATATGCGATCCGATTGGAGTGCTTTGAAAAATTAAATCATTCTGCACAATTAACAAGTCTGAAGTCCCAGTCTGAATCAAACGATCCACAATACGTGATCCAATTGGAGTGCTACGAAAAAGTAAATCATTTTGCGCGATCAACACTCTGAAGTCCCAAACTGAATCATATGATGATTCACAAACCTGCACCGAAGTCTGGATCTGAATCAAATGATTCACAATACACGATCCGACTGGAGCGCTACGAAAAATTTTATCATTCTGCACGATCAACACTCTGAGGTCCCGATCTGAATCAAATGATCCGCAATATGTGATCCAATTGGAGCGCTACGAAAAAGTGGTTCATTTTGCACGATCAACGCTCTGAATTCCTGAACTGAATGAAATGATTCGCAAACCTGCACCGAAGTCTCGATCTGAATTAAATGATTTGCGAACCTGCACTGAAGTCTGGATCTGAATCAAATGATTTGTAAACTCGCTCCAAAGTTCTGATTTAAATCAAACGATTCCCATACACGATCTGAAGTCCCGATCTGAATCAAATGATCCGCAATACGTGATCCGAATGGAGCGCTACGAAAAAGTAAATCATTTTGCGCGATCAACGCTCTAAAGTCCCGAACTGAATCATACGATTTGCAAACCTGCACCGAAGTTCCGATCTGAATCAAATGATTCGCAATCCGTGCTTTTAAGTTCCAATCTAAATCAAATGTTTCACGATACATGCTCTAAGTCGCAGTCTGAATCAAATGATTCGTGATACGTTAAGTTTCAATCTAACTAAAATGATTCGCGAACCGGCTCTGAAGTCTCGATCTAAATCAAATGATTCATGATACGCGATCTGAAGTCCCGATCTTAATCAAATGATTCGCAATAAGCCATCCGATTGGAGCGCTATGAAAAAGTGAATCATTTTGCACGATCAATGCTCTGAAGTCCCGAACTGAATAAAATGATTCGCAAACCTGCATCGAAGTCTTGATCTGAATTAAATTATTCACGAACCTGCACCGAAGTCTGGATCTGAAACTTTTTTTTTTTCATAAAAACGTCACTATTCAAAAAATTCGTAATGGCCCTTAAATTAAGCAACACGTCTGTATACATTTCTTAAAATTAAATCTTATATATTAAAAATAAAAAATTCTAAATATATATTTATAATGAGAGAAATAAATATTTTAATATTTAAAATATTAAGATTTTAAGATTGAAATACTAGAGACACCTAGAAATATGATACTTATTTTTTTTTTCTTATTCTTTAAATTTAATTTAGAAACCATATAATATCTAAATATAAAACCATGAATATTCAAAGACTAAAAACCTAAAAACCTTCACCTTTTTTTCTGGATCAACAGCGCCTGTTGCAGCCACTCTCAACTCTAGCTCCTTCTCTCTGTAAAATTGAGTTTAGATGTTCAAGTGAATATTTGAGCCCTTAAAGGTTTTAATTCAAATACCTACAATCAGCATATCAAATTCTTGACATTTCTCACTTCCTTTTGTTCTTCTGTTGTTCGGCTATTTGCTGCAGCAGCTCTAGTCTGTAGAGTTCCTTCCTCCTCTGAGAGGCCTCATCCCCTTCAGACGCACCTAAACAACCAGGCACAGGTCAGAAATTACACGCATTTACACTCTACATACAGTTTGATTTGGCCAAACACTTGTCGTCTTACCAATCATGAGTCCTGTAGCAAACTCAGTCATGTTCTGCTCATTGACAGATCTGCTTTGTGCTGGAGTCGGTGCTTGTAGACTACATCAAAAATCAAACAAAGGAACAAAAAACTCCATCCAGTGTCTTACAGTAAACACACCCTGATCTCTGCAGCCCCAGCCAAACTATTACGTCACATATACAGTTAATTAAAGAGCCTGGCTGCAGAGCAATCAGTGGCTTTGAGTCTCCCCATCAACACCAATCAATGCAATCCCACTGAAAGAATGGACAATAAATCCAGCCGATCCACCAAAATCAGCATTTACTGTCTCTGTTCTGTTAGAAACCCTCAAGTAGACCCTAATAGCAAAATCCTACAAAAGACACGAAATCTTAAAGGTAAAGTGAAAGCTGAAAACCATCACATCTTTCTTTTTTTTTTTTTTTTCCCCCCACCACAGGCGGACTCAAAAGGCAGCAAATTGATAGGAGGGTTTATAAATACAGACTTCTTCAGCTAGAGTAATTGCCACTTCAGCTATTTGATTCACTGCAGTTTTATTTTCAGTGAAAGATTGGCTTTAAACCCCAATTACTCTAATTGCAGATCAGTACTTGAGTTGAAGTGCTGTTAGGGTCTGTCTTTTCTCCTGACAGCTGTCTGCATTAACTGTCTCTTGTAGAAAAGACGTCAGTTTTAACTGAGATTACAGTCTGTGCAACCCCTTTACTTTCTACATTTGCTTATATTTGGCTCTTCAATTCTTCAAGTTATTTTTATTTGAATGTTGCTATGGTGATGATAGTTATTTTTCACAGATATGGTCGGTTTGGTTGAGGTTGTTAATTTCACGTCCTCTACAAGAAGTTGTGAAAAACACCATCTGCAAATGTTGCTTTTTGATATTATTGCAAAAACATATTTAAGCCTTTTCCCTGCTTAAAAGCATTTTCTTTCCATTTAAACTTTATATTCCAGTATAATATAATTTATACATTATTTAACTTTGGAGTCAGTATGATTTTTTTTGTTCTGGAAAAAAAATGCTACTTTTATTTTGCAAAAATGCATTAAATTGAACAAAAGTGACAGTAAAGAACAATTTCCGAAGGATTATGTGACACTGGAATAACAGCTGTGGAAAATTCAACTTTGTGATCACACGAAAATAAATTACATTTTAAAATATACCAAAATAGCAAACATTTATTATAAATGTTCATAATATTTTACAATAATGGTGTTTTTAATGTATTTTCAAGCAAATAAATGCAGCTTTGGTGAACATGAGAACATGAACTATTATTTATTTATTTATTTATTTTTTTTTTTTTTCCAAAAAAAGTTTTGAATAGTGGTATATGTTGATGGCAATGATAAGGAAAATGGATATTAAATATGGATTTTAATTATTTATTTAATTATTTGAAATGTGAGATTTTTTTTTTAGCCATTGTACAAAAATATCGATGGAAGCCCATTTCCAATACTGAATAAAAAATAAAAAAAGGTTACTGAGACTTTCTATCTCACAATTCTTACTTTTTTTTCTCAGAATTGCGTGATACAAACTTGCAATTGCGAATTATAAAATCAGAATTGTGAGATATAAACTTGCAATTGGGACTTTTTTATACACATATATATAAACTCGCAATTGCAAGTTATAGTCTAATTTTGAGAGGAAAAAAAGACTGATATGTTCTCAGAATTGCAAGTTTATACACAATTGTGTGTTGTAAAGTCAGAATTGTGAGATATAAACCTGCAATTCTGAGATAAAAGTCAGAATTGTGAGATTCTCACAATTCTGACTTTATTTCTCAGAATTGTGAGCTTGTGTATTACAAGTTTTTCTCGCAATTTGCATGTTATAAAGTCAGAATTGTGAGATATAAACCTGCAATTCTGAGAAAAAAGTCAGAATTGTGTTTTTTGACTTTGTGAGGTTATATTGTGAGTTGTGACTTTATAACTTGCAATTTTAAGTTTATATCATGCAATTCTGAGAAAAATAAAAAAAAGCCAGATTTGCAAATTTCTCACAATTGCATATTATAAAGTCAGAATTGTGAAATATAAACCTGCAATCCTGAGGTAAAAGTCAGAATTGTGAGTTTGTATTGCAATTCTGACTTTATAACTCGCAATTGCAAGTTAATCATGCGATTCTGAGAATAAAAGTACGATTTGCGAGTTTATATCTTACAATTCTGACTTTATAACTTGCAATGGGGAGTTTATATTATGCAATTTTGACTTCATTTCTCAATATTGCAAGTTTATATCATTCAGTTCTAACAGAAAGTCAGAATTGTGAGATAAAAAGCAATTACATTTACATCGCAGTTACATTTTTAAATTTTGTATTCAGCGGCAGAAACAGGCTTCTATAAATATCTGACTGCACAACGCCACATAATTACTGACTATAATTCCAGACTAATTTATGGTAAAAATGCATAAAACTGACCAGATAATTATAACCAATATATAACCTAAATTTTATTACCACTCTGCAAGTTTTTTTTCTTCACATTTGACTGGTAAAATCTGCAGTGTGAACTTATTTAAGATAAAATGTGTTGGTAATGTGTGTAAAAATGTCTCTGAAAACATAATTAAATAAACCAACATTATTTTAGGTTACACTTTATTTTAAAGTGTCCTTGTTACAGTGTAATTATGCATTTAAGTGCCGAGTAATATTAACTAAGGACACCTTAAAATAAAGTGTTACCTTATTTTACTTTATGAAATCAATGTTCAGATGTTTTCAAAATGCAACTGTATTCCAGCAAATCTAGTCAATGGATATGCACAGGGCTAAATTACATAGATACATCATTTTGTACATGACATGCGTTTGTGTTTTATGCCATGCCAGCTTCTGTGGCTGTTTTTCATGGTGAGAAAAATTTTCATCTACATTGTATCAGGTTTTTACTATTTATTTTCTGTATTTCTAGCTGTATTCGGCATAACTCTGGTAAAAATCTGTTTAAATTAGTTTAAAAAAAGTTTAAAAGTTGTTTTCGGTTTTCTCACAGAATTAAAACCAACACAATCTAATAAAACATGCTTCAGGGATAATGTGTGTTGGCAGAGAAAACATGTTGGAGAATCTTCTCCTAGTATTAAAAACTTTAATTACCTATTCTGCAGTGGACATGTGCTCATAATCCGTGCCAGTCCATGGAGTTTTCATCCAGAGGGCCTAATTATAACCTATACATTTGACTTGAGTCGCAAGTCTCTCAAGAGAATATTATTCTTATGTTTCCTCAAATCGGACCATATAAACTTCCGAGTGCCACCGGAATAAACAAGAACCAATAGAGTGAACACGTATAGAGATGCACCTGTGAGAGCTGTTGTCATGTTTTCCTCCACTCTGGGTTTTGCCTGTGTCTTCCTGTATATTTCTGTGCCTTTCCTTTTCTAGGAGCTCTAGCTCCTCATCAGAACTGCTGTGCTCTCGGCGAGGGCCTCCCCAGCGATCCGGCGTCTCTACCCAGTGCCTCCGTGTCCTTGATACCTTAGGCACTCCGGAAATGGGCTCGGTTAGAGTAGCAACATCCCTTTTTGAGAACACTGTGTTCTCCGGGCTCTGATTGGCCCTTTGCGGTTGTACCTCTAGAGAACCAGCAGGGTACTTTGGAGTAATAGAGCCAAAATGATCTCTCTCCAGGGCCTGACAGAAACATGAACAACATATGTTGAGGACTCAAGTCTATAGAGTTTTAAAAGAACAGTTTAACCCCCAAAAAAAAATTGCTGAAAAATTACTCTCATTCTGACGGCACCCATTCACTACAGAGGATCCAATAGTGAGCAAGTGATGTAATGCTACATTTCTCCAAATCTGATGAAGAAACAAACTCATTTACATCTTGGATGGTTTGAGGGTTAATTGTCAGCAAATTTCATTTTTGGGTGAACTGTTCCATGAAAATTTTAAATTGGGTTTCAATAAGGATATTTGTACAGTTCTAGTGTTGATGCAAAGGTCAAATATCAATAAAATGAATGTCGTTTTTCATTCAAACCTGTGGGGTAGCTGAAGTTTTCTCTGTTTTATGTGCTCGCTCTTGCCCTCTGAGAAACATATTATATTCCTTGTTCCTCTCGTCCTGCAGTTTCTCCTGAGTAGAATCATTAAACTATTAATACAAAAAAAAACATAACATTTCTATGACAATACTAAACAGTTATTCATAGCAAAAGACCTCTTTTTGTTTGTACGAATCTCAAATTTCAAATGTGTACGCAAAACAGATCTGCAGTCCAGCTGTAAACTGGTTGCCACTAGATATCTTATCCGGTCAGAGTAAGCAAAACATTTTTCATGTCACTGAGGGCTTGCCAAAGAGTAAAGGGTGGGACTTTGTGCAATGGATTGAACCAGGTCATGGCACGAAATGCGTAATTTGCTCTAATGATGCCTACGTTTATAGATGGACAGCAAACACATACATACCTTCGCTGATCTCCGTTCTTTTATGGGGAGAGACAGCATGTGGGACCGTGGAAGTGGATCAGCAATAATTTGACTTTTTCTCTAAAGAAGAAACAAAGCTTTCATGAATTTCTTTTATTGAAACAAATAAATTATTTGAAATACACACTACCAGTCAAAAGTTTTTGAACGGTAAGATTTTTATTGTTTTTAAAAATGTCTCTTCTGCTCACCAAGCCTGCATTTATTTGATCCAAAGTGCAGCAAAAACAGTCATTTTGAAAAAAATATTTTTACTATTTAAAATAAATGCTTTCTATTTTAATATATTTTAAAATGTAGTTTATTCCTTGCTGAATTTTAGCATCATTACTCCAGTCACATGATCCTTCAGAAATCATTCTAATATTCTGATTTGCTCCTCAAAAAACATTTATTATGTTGAAAACAGCTGAGTAGACTTTTTTCAGGTTTCTTTAATAAATAGAAAGTTCAGAAGAACAGCATTTATCCGAAATAGAAATATTTTGTAACATTATAAAAGTCTTTATCATCACTGTTGATCGATTTAAAGCATTCTTGCTAAATAAAAGTATTTTCTATCATTTCTTTCTCAAATAAAGTAAAGAAAAAGAAAAATATGAATGGAAAATGAAAAAAATTGAATGGTATAGTGTTTAATGTTACAAAAGCTTTTTATTTTAGATAAATGCTGATCTTTGGATCTGTCTACTCAAAGAATCCTGAAAAAATGTACTCAGCTGTTTTAAATATTGATAATAATAATAATAATAATAATAATAATAAATGTTTCTTGAATAGCAAATAAGCATATTAGAATGATTTCTGAAGAATCATGTGACACTGAAGACTGGAGTAATGATGCTGAAAATGTAGTTTTGATCACAGGAATAAATTATATTTTAAAATATATTCAAATAGTTATTTTAAATATTTCAAAATATTACTTATTTTGCCATACTTTGGATCAAATAAATGAAGGCTTGGTGAGCAGGAGAGACTTATTTAAAAAAACATTAAAATTTAGCTGTTCAAAAACCTTTGACTGGTATAGTATATTTAAAATATTTATTGAAAATTGTATGAGAGGAGCATAGTGTACCTCAGACATAAAGCGACGATAATCGAGACGTAGTTCTTGCTGTAACTTTTGCTTTTTTCTTTCATATTCCTCTCCAAGAGGTAAACTGAGGCCAAAACTTTCTTCTGTAAATAAGACAACAATATGAAATATCTCCAATGGCATTTATAAATAAGTGAGAAAGAACACTCATTTTTAAAGGATAATATTCAATATGAAGTATTGAATTTGCCTTAAGTATATTAAATTATAACCTGCCTTTGGTCTGTTCGGGTTGTGAAGATTGCGTTTTGTTAGCAGGTTTTATGTTCTCCTTGTTACCAAAACTTGTCTGTGAAAGAAGGTCAAGTTACCAAACAATGACGTGGAACATAAATAGACATACAAATGTACGTTTAAACACCTGAACACATCAAGCAGCGCTATTTTTATTAGAAATTAAGCTTACCTTCATTTCCATGTAAGGTGCTTCTTCTGTGTTCGCCTTTTTCTCCTCCATAAAGTTGCTGATGTTGACATTCATATTCTCCCAAACCAGACTCAGCGGTTAATAAAAAGCTCTGGACAGGAAAGATTCCCTTATCAGATAAAGCTCTTATCAATAACACAAGACAGAATATGCTGCTCTCTGAGCATGGAAATGAAGAAAGACTTTGTTTAGAGGAGGAGGAGATGGAGAGGATGGGGAGTGCAGACGCTGCAAACGCAGAGGTTGTTAGGCAACAACTCAACACAACATACGCGCTTCAACCTCCCACACTTCAGACAATGGCTGTGTCCCAAAATCTAGTGATTAGCCGATCGAAGACAGCAATTTGAGCTGCATTCTGAATCAATAATAATAAAACGAATGAAACCGGCGCGACTGATACCAACCATTTGCCTGTACTTGTTAAAATTCTTGACTGTCCAAGGTTTGAGCCGACTTGTCTTTAGTTTACCTAATTAAAACTTTTACCTCACCGTCATCCAAACTGGAATGTAACAATATCTTGGCTGCACCTTACGTGGAACTAGTGCTACTAACTAACATAAACCATTCAAAAGTTGTTCTCACAGCTGACTATAATATATGTTTCAAAATAAAAGTCCTGGCTGCCCTTTCAAAAAATGGCCATGGTAACCATTGCTTCCGCTACATAAACATTGATTCAACATTTTTAAAGGAGGAAAAATATCAGTCCACATATTTGGTGTAGTTTGGTGCATCAAAAGCTAAACAGACTTTAAACAGATGAGATCCATGCATGTGAACTGCTCATGCACTTGGCAGAGAACAACAAGAAAGCTTACTTGTGTGTTAAATTAAGTAATGTAATTGCATTACTCCATAGAAGTAATATACATGCAAATTCATTAGAATGCTAATTAGAAATTAGTGTACCATATGTGGCCAGAGAACCTGAACTGAAAATGTGCTATGCTTGCTTCAGTCCAGCAGATGGCACAAACAAATGTCTGATTGTGTACAAGCACTAATAAGGTTGCAAGCAGCCACGTGAGCAGATGCAAAGCAGTTTCAGTTGAAAGAGTCTGTTATAGGATGAAATATATAATGTCTGGTTTAATGTTGATGTTTTGATTTGTCTTTATCTTGAATTGTGACATCAAAGCGCTATTAGGATATTTCCTTATTTATCATATAAAACGCTTAATAGCAGAAAAATGTTCCAGGAAAAGCTCTAAAACAAGTGTAATTTAGATAGATAGATAGATAGATTGATTGATTGATAAAAAAAAAAATTATATATATATATATATTACTATAATTATTGTCTTAAAAATATAATTTTATATAATATAAAAAATATTTAAATATATAAAATATGTTTGTTTTCTTTGGAGCTTAGAACAACAGATAGATAGATAGATAAATAGATAGATTTTTTACTCATTTATCTTTTTGTTTGAAGCTTAGAATGACAGAGATACAAACAGAGAGACAGACAGAGATGGATTAATAAATATATTTTTTAAATTAATCTTTTTTTTTTTACCTATATATACAGTTGTCAACATTTGAAGTGGATCAAAACCTTTCATCAAAGTTTAACGAACGAGGACAACTTTAATGAACTTTTTGTTGATCCACTTCAAATGTTGACTACTGTGTGTGTATATATATATATATATGTGTGTGTGTGTGTGTGTGTGTTCATAGCAAAAGCCAAAGTTTGTTTTCTTTGGAGCCTAGAACAACAGACAGACAGACATAGATTGAAATTATTTTTTACTATAACTTTTTGCCCTAAAAATTTGAATTAATTGTAATGTATATAATATGCATATAATTTAATTTGTTAAGTATATGTAATCATATTAAATAGATTTAAATATATAAAATAATTCGTTTTATTTGGGGTGTAGAACAACAGACAGAATGGTAATTATGTAATTTATATAATATGTATATAGTTTAATATGTTAAATATATGTAATCATATAAAATAGATTTAAATACATTATTTGTTTTCTCTGGAGCGTAGAACAACAGACAGAGAGACAGGCGGAGATAGACTAAAATATTTTTTTACTGTAATTTTTGTCTTAAAAATTGTAATGTATATAATTAATATATTTAATCATATAAAATCTATTTACATATGTTACATTTGTTTTCTTTGGCGCTCAGAACGTCAGACAGATTGCTAAATATAATTTAGAATATATTGAATTATTTGGTTTCTTTTGGGCTTGCAGAAGAAATCAGTTTGCATTGCCAGAGATGACGGCTGCCTGGCGTGCGTGCTGTACTGTTTTGCGTTTGATAAATAAATCTTAACCTCTTGTTTTCTCATTGGATCTTTACACGTCCTCTTGGCGGATCCTTGCTACTCGACGTGCATGATGTCATTTCCGCTCGTGTCTTGGCAGGGAGGAGGCGGGGTGCTGAAATGACATTCGGCCCCACCAACCAAAGCATATTTCCCGAAGTCCCGTTGATTAGGAGCAATAAAGCGCTTTTGACATCCGTCCAGGAAGACGGAGACACATATTAGCCGGATAGCTGGCTGAACACCTTACGGCAAAATGGCGGCGGGTAATGTCAACCCGTTTAACGCGAGTGATTCGGAGGAGGAAGCGGAGCAGAGGCAGGATGGCGCGGACACCGAGCGCAGCCCGAGTGATGAAGCGCAAGGCCACAGCCACAGCCTCGGTCCCTTCTCCCCACCGGGGTACTCCGAGCCAGCCGTTCTGCTGTCCAGCAACCGAACCAGCCCGAGTGTGGACGGTATACCCGCGTCGGCCGCTGCGGTAGCTGGGATCGGAGGAGGAGGCGCAGAGACTAGGGTGTCGCTGGATGCGATCGCCTCGCAGCTGCTCCGGGATCAGTACATCCTCACGGCCCTGGAGCTGCACACCGAGCTCCTGGAAGCCGGACGCGAGCTGCCTCGCCTGCGGGATTATTTCTCCAATCCAGGCAATTTCGAACGGCAGAGCGGAACTCCACCCGCATGCAAAGAACAAGGTGTCGGTCCTGGAGGTCCGCTTAGTAAGTCATCAGATAATATGCTCTAACACCTGCGATAAAGTCTAGTCTTTCTGTATGAGGTAATAGACGTGTTTCAAAACCTGCTAGACTGCATATCCTACTCAAAACACATTTAAAACCGGTCTAAAATGGTTTACCGGTCTCCTAACCTGGTTAGGCTGGCTGGTTTTAAGGTTTTGGACACCTGTCAGCTGGTCGACGAGCTGAACTAGCTGAACTCCACTTAGCTAAACTAGGCAGGCTGGGAGACCACCTTAGTCTTAGCTGGATACCCACCTTAATTAATGCTCAAAAATGCTTTCTAGGTAGGCAGCTCATTAGGTTTTGGAGTTAAATATCTAGTTAACACCTAAACTTGCTGTCTATTAATGCTGCTCACTAGAATTTGTAACAGGATACCAAGTTAGTACCCAAATTAATGCCCTCAAATGCTGTGTAGATAGTCAGCTCACTAGGTTTTAGAGCAGGATACCTAGTTAGTACACAAATTAATACCCAAAAATGCTTTCTAGATAGTCAGCCCACTAGGTTTTAGAGCAGGATACCAAGTTAGTACCCGAATTAATGTTTTCAAATGCTGTGTAGATAGTCAGCTCACTAGGTTTTAGAGCAGGATACCTAGTTAGTACATAAATTAATACCCAGAAATGCTTTCTAGATAGTCAGCTCACTAGGTTTTGTAGCAGGATACCAAGTTAGTACCCAAATTAATACCCAGAAATGCTTTCTAGATAGTCAGTTCACTAGGTTTTGTAGCAGGATACCTAGTTAGTACCCAAATTAATGCCCAAAAAATGCTGTCTAGGTAGGCAGGTTTCTAGGTTTTGTGGGTTAAGTACCTAGTTAACACTTAAACTCATATATAAAATTGATATCTAGTTAGGCTGCTCACTAGAATTTGTAAAAGGATACCAAGTTGGACACAAATTAATGCCTTCAAATGCTGTGTAGATAGTCAGCTGAATAGGTTTTTTTTTTAGCGGGATACCTAGTTAGTACCCAAATTAATGCCCCAAAATGTTGTCTGCAGTCAGCACACTAGGTTTTGTAGCAGGATACCTAGTTAGTACCCAAATTATTGCCCAAAAATGCTGTCTAGATAGTTGGTGCACTAGGTTTTGTAGCAGGATCCCTAGTTAGTACCTAAATTAATGCTCAAAAATGCTGTCTACATAGTCAGCTGACTTGGTTTTGGAACAAAGCCACTCTTTTCTTTTGCTCTTTAAACGGCAATAAAATACACCAACATAGCTGTTCAAATTGGTACTCTAGCTACCCAGACTTCCATGTTAATTTCATATTGCGGTTTACTGTGCTTCAGTCTACTGTATTCAAACTTGTTAGGGAGGTATTTTTAGGGCTGGATTGTGTCTTTGTTGTTTGATGTGATGTGAAGTCTTCCCACTGACCCCAGCTGCGCAGGTGCAGGATAGAAAGAGGAGAAAAAAAGATGCTCCTATGAGGGGTATGTAAAATCTGACTGTGTGCAGTGATTCATGGGATTGATGTACTTTGTTTGGTGTAATCAGGAATTCTTCTCGTGGTCTGTTTCTTACACCTTTGCTCTTAAATGAAGTTTCTTATCTGAGAGCGTGCACTTGTCTGCCTCTTACTATTTGCCTTTCAAAGCATGACGTTTGGATTTGTTTTTCTTGATTACTAGGTTGCATGTAGTTGCAGTGTGGATTGACAATGGCCAGATCTTGTGTAGTGTTGATCATTTATTAAAGAATTGATTTATTTTGCAAGACAATTGACACTTTGTTACAGGAAGCAATTTCAGGTTACAAAAATCAATAATCTAGGGACTCATGCAAAAAAATTACAATTCTGTCATTATTTACTCACTCTCATGGTTCTTCAAAGCTGTGTGAAACACAAAAGAAGATTTTTTTGAAGAATACTGATAACCAAAATGGTTTGGTTACCATTGACTTCTATTATTTGGACAAAACTGACAGTTCTCAAAACAGCTTCTTTTATGTTCTATGAAAGAAAGACTCTCATACTGTTTTGCAACATCAGGGTGAGTAAATGATGACAGAATTTTCAATTTATGGGTAAGCTGTCCCTTTAAGCCCCACCTTTAAAGAAATGTTATTGACCAATCCTACCTTAGCAACTGTTGCCATTCTCTATATAATTAGGCAAGCTTTTGTTCTGTGCTGTTGCAAGTGATGTGTTTGAACGGTTATGGAATATTGCATAAATTATGGGGGTGAATGCTGTCAAGTAGTGACGCAGTGTACCAGGGGAGATTTTATTTTATTTTTATTTTATTTTATTTTATTTTATTTTATTTTTTATTGTTTAAAACCTTTAAAAAAGTGAAGTGTTGTGGAATAAATTGCTGTAACCCTCATTTACAAATTAACATTTATATCAATAAATAAAAATAATGTTAAATAATCAATGGTTTAATCAATAAATGATGTTAAAAATAAAAAATGATTTTAATTAAAATTGTTTATTAAAAAGAAAAAAAAAAAACAGTGGCCATTGCAAGAACATTGATGGCCAATCAGAATTCACCTGTTTAGGTGGCTTTTGTTCTGTCCTTTTGCAATTCTGATGTGTTTTGGATAGTTATAGAATATTGCATAAATTAAAAAAAAAAAGATTAAGTGTTGTGCATTAAACTGCTTTAACCCTCATTCACAAATTAACATTTAGAATTTCAGTAAATAAAAATAAATAAATGTTAAATAATCAACGGTCTAATAAATAAATAATATTTAAAATAAATAAGAATTTTAATTAAAAATCAAAAAACAAAACAATGGACATTGTAAAAACATTGACAGCCAATCAGATTCCACCTAAATAAAGGGCCTTTGTTCTGTCCTATTGCAATTCTGAGGTGTTTGGATAGTTATAGAATATTGCATAAATTATGGGGGAAAATGTTGTTTTATTTTATTAAATTTTATTTTATTAAACCTTTTAAAATAAAAAATAAAAACAACAACAACAAAAAACCTTTAATCCACGAAAGTGTTGTGGAATAAACTGCTTTAACCCTCATTCACAAATTAACATTTATAATATCAATAAATAAAAATAAATAAATGTTAAATAATCAATGGTCTAATAAATAAATAATGTTAAAAATAAATAAGAATTTTAATTAAAAAACGAAAACACAACAGTGGACACTGCAAAAACATTGACAGCCATTCAGATTCCACCTAATTAGATAGCTTTTGTTCTGTCCTATTGCAAGTCTGATGTGTTTGGACAGTTATAGAATATTGCATAAATTATGGGAGGGAAATGTTGTCAACTACTGACACAATGTAGCCGGGGAGAGTTTATTACTTTATTTTATTTTTTATTGTTTTAAATCTTTAAAAAAAATGTGAAGTGTTGTGGATTAAAGTTCTGTAACCCTTATTCACAAATTAACATTTATAATATCAATAAATAAAAATAAGTAATGTTAAATAATCAATGGTTAAATAAATTTAAAAAAAATGTTAAAAATAAATAATAATTGAAATTAAAATGTTCATTAAAAAAAACAATTGCCATTGCAAAAACATTGACAGCCAATCAGAATCAGAATTGTTTTTTTTTGTTTTGTTTTTTTGTTGTGGGTTAAATTGCTGTAACCCTCATTCATATACTAACATTTCTAATATCAGTAAATAAAAATAATGTTCATTAATCAACAGTTAAATAAATAAATAAATAATGTTAAAAATAAATAATAATTTTAATTAAAATATTTATTTATTTAAAAAAAAATCTGAATCCACCCAATTTGAGCGTTTAAAGTGCCAGACCGTTAACGTTATAGTTTTCTTTATAGTTATCGCTGTTGGTGTGCTCAAGCCTTTAATCAGTGTTTCATACGAAACTTGTATGATGATAATCTATTGGAAAATTTCAGTGTTTGCTGGAGCTCATGGAATGACTGCAGGTATTCTACAGTTTGACTGAATGAGGAAATACAGATCAAATATTAGACTGAATGCTTTCAGTTCTGTCCTAGTTGTATCACAATTATTCCTCAATTTTTATGCGGGGTGTTTTTGCGTGATTGCCTGGCATAAGTGCACATCAACTGCACATTTTCTCTGCCTGCTGCTGACTGAACATGTGGGTGGGCATGTTGAAATGGCTTTCATGCAGGCTTATTCATGGTCCAAAACAATAATTAATCCATCTAATCAGCTGCTATTGCAAAGAGTATTATATCTGAATATTTGTGTTGTTTCGCATGACAACCATCTTTCCTGCATCAAAAAGGCTTAGATCTGATATTATTAGGAGAATCAGTAAAATAGCATGTAGTCCTGCAACCTTTCCATAGTACGTTAAAACCTTTAATCAACAGTTCTTGAGTTGAAAAATTATGCTGTCAAAAAAAAAACCAATCCTACTTCTAAGACCTTTAAAATGGGCCTTGAATGGGGTAGTTGCAATGCTGTCTAGGCAGGGTCAGAAAGCTTTCGGATTTCATCAAAAATATCTTAATTTGTGTTCTGAAGATGAACAGCCGAGTGCAGTGTCTTAAAGGAGAAGTCCACTTCCAGAACAACAATTCACAAATAATTTACTCACCCCCTTGTCATCCAAGATGTTCAATTCTTTCTGTCTTCAGTCGTGAAAAAATTATGGTTTTTGAGGAAAGCATTTCAGGATTTTTCTCTATATATTGGACTTCATTGGTGCCCTGATTTTGAACTTCCAAAATGTAGTTTAAATGCAGCTTCAAAGAGCTCTAAACGATCCCAGTCGAGGAAGAAGTGTCTTATCTAGCGAAACGACCTGTCATTTTTTTCAGAAAATAAAAATTTATATACATTTTAAGCACAAAAGCCTGTGTAGCACTAGCTCTGGGATGCGCGTCCACGACGCTATGTAATATTGAATCAGGTCGAAAGGTCACATAGAACGTAGGTGCAACTACAGACCCAGTGTTTACAAAGCGAACGCGCAAAGACTAAGAAAGTGCAAGTAAGTCAAACATTGTTTACAAACAAAAAGGTATAATGATGTTGGACGATTCTGAAGTTGTAGGAGAAAATAAGATGGAGTTTTTCGCCATACTCTACCTTTCTGAGCCGGAGTACACAGACGATGAACTTAGACGTGATTCGTAGTAGTGATGGGAAGTTTGGATTTTTTCAGTCATTTTGTTCATTTTAGCAAAATATAATTAAAATGTTACGTGTTACTTCCCTAACACATCTACTGCTTACACAAATGATGATCACACTACAACCAAGACAAAACTATAATGCTGTAAGAAACAGAAAAGATTAATTCTTTGTACCTTTAGTCTTTAGTCTATGATTAGCTCACCTCACCTCTTATCTGACAGGTTTTCGGGTTCGAGTCGTTCGTTCATCACGTGACAGCCCCATACAATGAATGAACGACTCAAAAAACCCGAAGACTCGAAACAGGTGATCTAATTCCAGTACAGAACCTAATAGGATGTTGTGCATGTGCGACTGAACGAATCATTCCCAGAGACGACTCGTTCTTTTCCAGTCACATTAAAGATTCATTCAAAATGAACGAATCGTTCAAGAACGACCCATCACTAATTCGTAGCATCATGGACGCGCATCCCAGAGCCTGTGCTACATGAGCTTTTGTGCTTAAAAAGTATAAAAAAATTTATTTTTCGAAAAAAATTACTAATCGTTTCGCTAGATAAGACCCTTCTTCCTCGGCTGGGATCGTTTAGAGCCCTTTGAATCTGCATTTAAACTACATTTTGGAGTTCAAAATCAGGGCACCAATGAAGTCCATTATATGGTGAAAAATCCTGAAATGCTTTCCTCAAAAACCATTATTTCTTTACGACTGAAGACAGAAAGACATGAACATCTTGGATGACAAGGGGGTGAATAAATTATTTGTAAACTGTTGTTCTGGAAGTGGACTTCTCCTTTAAGTGACACCGCTCTCAGGGGAGAGGGGGATGCTAGTGAAATTAGAAGACTAGACTTGGGATGCCTGTGAAATAAAAAGTGTTTTTTTTTTTTTTTTCATTTGGGTTACTTAGGCATTGGAGTCTGAACCGCAAGCTTACTGCACTTAATGCCTCTTAAATACGTGCCTAATTGCCGCTGACGGCCGTGTATATTGACCTGGCTCTAAGAACACAGAGGTTTCAGGAACCGCAGGGTTTTATTAGCATTATGGAGCAAACCCCCCTCTCTAAAGGAGGATCTGGCAACCAGCTGAGAGGGAGCAGATGGCTCTCAACCACGCTTCTGTCACGTCATTGCAGGAAGAGACATTATCAACACCTCACGCAGTCTCGCCGATATTTTACCCTTTGCTGGAGAGACATCCGCTTGAAGCGTTCCAGGGATGAAAGGGCTTCTGTGTGTTTAGGATGTGAGAGGATTTGAAGCAACGCTGAGTGAATGTTGTGAACTGTATGATGCAGATTTGATTGGATCAGATTTTGCGAAGCAGCTGTCGGGTTGTCATCAAAGTGTAGTTTGTCCGTACAATTGACTGTGCTCCCCACCTCCCCCTCAGCCTATTCATCGAGCTCCGAATGACACACAACGAACAGACCACACAGCATTAGGCCTTATACAGCATTGTAAATGAATTCCTAATTTCCTACTGATTCTACAATACAACATTCTGCAGACCTGCATTGACCTACTGCCTACATACGCAGTTAAATTACATTATAAAGACCTTAAACTGTTGACAGTATTAAGATTCAGGCCTAAATGCTGTTTTTATGAACTTTCTGTTTGTTAATAGTTCACCTAAAAATGAAAATTCTGTTATTAATTACTCACCCTCATGTCGTTCCAAACCTGTAAGACCTTTGTTCATCTTTGAAACACAAATTAAGATATTTTTGATAAAATCCAAGAGCTTTCTGACCCTGCATAGACAGAAACACAACTGACACATTCAAGGCCTAGAAAGGTAGTAAGGACATTGATAAAATAGTCCATGTGACATCAGTGGTTCAACCTAATTTTATGAAGCTATTATGCAGAATGCATGCAGTCAGACAAAACTAACTTAATAAATAAGCCAAGTAACTTGTCTCCTGGCCCAGTGGGTTCCTTTTTAAACTTGTAGGCCTAAATATTCACATTTAAGTGGCTCTAAGGGTGTGGCTTTGATTTTTAATTAGTGTGGATGTTTGCTTTGTAGTAAATGCTTCATATTATTAATCTGTTTCTAAGAATCAATGGCTGCTTTTTGTTTAAACCATGTCTTTGTGTCCTAGCGTAAGTGTTTATCACTCCCTCAGATTCCTGAGCTACTAAAATAACCTATTATTGCTAATGCAAAACACTTAGTAGACAAATTCTGATAGCAGATGTGAAGTTCTGTGTGCTCACTTATGATAAGCTCTTGCCAGGCACAAAAACTCCCTTTGGTTGTCACATATGTTAACATACTCCTTACAGAATCTGCAAAATGTTTATTATTTTACCAAAATAAGAGGGATCGTACAAAATGCATGCTATTTTTTTTTTTTTTTATTTAGTACTGTCCTGAATAAGAGATTTCGCATAAGATGTTTACATATATGTCCAAAAGAGAAGACAATAGTTGAATTTATAAAAAGACTCCGTTCAAAAGTTTACATACACTTGATTCTTAATACTGTGTTGTTACCTGAATAATTCACAGCTGTATTTTTTTGTTAGTGATAGTTGTTCACGAGTCCCTTGTTTGTCCTGAGCAGTTAAACTGCCCGCTGTTCTTCAGAAAAATCCTTCAGGTCCCACAAATTCTTTGTTTTTTTAGCATTTTTGTGTATTTGAACTATTTTCAACAATGACTGTATGATTTTGAGATCCATCTTTTCACACTGAGGACAACTGAGGGACTCATATGCAACTATTACAGAAGGTTCAAACGCTCACTGATGCTACAGAAGGAAACCCGATGCATTAAGAGCCAGGGGGGTGAAAACTTTTAGGCTAAATTGAACTTACTTTGTCATCTGGGAAACATGTAAGCATCTTCTTTAGCTTCTTGAGGGCGGTACTAAATGAAAAAAATTTGCTATTTACTCGGCAAAATAAGAAAAATGCACACATCTTCATTCTGTTCAAAAGTTTTCACCCCCGGCTCTTAATGCATCATTTTTCCTTCTGACGCATTAGTGAGTGCTTGAACCTTTTGTAATAGTAGCATATGAGTCCCTCAGTTGTGCTCATTGTGAAAAGATGGATCTCAAAATCATACAGTCATTGTTGGAAAGGGTTCAAATACACAAAAATGCTGAAAAAACAAATAATCTGTGGAACCTGAGGGATTTTTCTGAAGAACAGCAGGCAGTTTAACTGTTCAGGTTGAACAACTAACACACACAGCTGTGGATCATTCAGGTAACAACACAGTATTAAGAATCAAGCGTATGTAAACTTTTGAATGGGGTCATTTTTTTTTTTTTTATAAATTCAACTATTATTTTCTCTTGTGGACTATATGTAAACGTCTTTTATGTGAAATATCTTATTCAGGTCAGTACTAAATAATAAATGACATGCATTTGGGTGAAATAATTAACATTTTGCAGATTCTGCAAGATGTATGTAAACTTTTGACTTCAACTGTATATTACATACATTCCTTAGAGCAATGTTTTGATTTTGTACTATTCATGGAAATTTACTTGCATTGATTATTTGAACAATACCACACAGAAGGAACATGTACACATTTATCGCTTACTCATGAGTCACATGACTCGCCTGACATATTGAACAAGAGCTCTTCAATATCATTCGTTGCAGGAAGCATCCTGCGCATAGGTCAAGCTCACATATTGCCTTCGCAGAACTTCCAGCCCCTCCCTGTCAACCAGTTTGACAAGGCGTTTATTCAGCACAGCTCCGTGGCACTCTCACATGTCGGAGCTCAGCATTGTCATTCAGGTCACGCCCAGAGAGAGTCGCACAACTGTTCCTTCATCAATACATCTCTGTCCGAGGCGGTGATGGGCAGATCTACTAATTTAACTACGAGAGTGTCATTTGACATTTAGCCGACAGCATTTATACAGAATACAAAACTCAAAATAATCACCTGCCATTATTTGAAGGCTGGTAAAGTTTCTCATTTTTAATGGTGGATGTGATAATGTCCCTCCTCACATGGACAGCTTTGGAGTCACAGGACTGAGCGCATGAGCTTTACTGCCATCATGTGACATGCTCAAGTCATGGTGATATTTAGCTTGAGTGAAAGAAGATATGGTGGCATAGCTATGAGAGCACAGGCGTTTTAAGAGGCCACATCACTTATTATATTTTATTTGATGTTATTTATTTTTTTTCAGTAGAGCTCCACTTGTCATGTCTGTCTAGGGTTTTCTGCCATCAATCATTGATTTAAAGGAGAAGTCCACTTCCAAAACAAAGATTCACATATAATGTACTCAGCCCCATTGTCATCCAAGATGTTCATGTCTTTCTTTCTTCAGTCGTAAAGAAATTGTTTTTTTTTTAAGAAAACATTTCAGCATTTTTCTCCATATAATGGACTGATATGGAGCCCCAGTTTTGAACTTCCAAAATGCAGTTTAAATGCAGCTTCAAACGATCGCAAAAGCGGTTGTAAACGATCCCAGCCGAGGAAGAAGGGTCTTATCTAGCGAAACAATCAGTTATTTTCATTACAAAAATACAGTTGAAATACTTTTAATCTCAAACGCTCGTCTTGCCTTTCTCTCCCTGAACTGTGTATTCTGACTCAAGACAGTTAGGGTATGTCAGTAAACTACAATCGTATCTTCTCCCTCAACTTCAAAAATCATTTCAAAATCATCCTACATCGCTGCAGAAGTACCGACCCAGTCTTTGCAAAGTGAACATGCAAAGAAGATCAAACACCCTTAACCAAAAAGGTAAAACAACAATATTGGACGATTTTGAAGTTGAGGGAGAACACGAGATGGACCATGAACCAGAAAAAAACAGTCCAGGCAGAGTAAGACAAGTCGAGCGTTTGGCATTAAAAAGTATATAAATTGTATTATTTTTATTAAAATAACCAATCGTTTTGCTAGATAAGACCCTTCTTTGTCGGCTGGGATCGTTTACAACCGCATTTGGGGTCGTTTGAAGCCGCATTTAAACTACATTTTGGAAGTTCAAAATCGGGGCACCGTATCAGTCCATTATATGGAGAAAAATGCTGAAATGTTTTCCTCAAAAAACAATTTCTTTACGACTGAAGAAAGAAAGACATGAACATCTTGGATGACAAGGGGGTGAGTACATTATATGTGAATCTTTGTTTTGGATGTGGACTTCTCCTTTAATTAGCTTTTTATAACTATTTTCCAAAAAAAATAGTGTCAAAACCATGACTCTAACTCAGGGTTGCCAGGTTTTCACAACAAAACCCGCCCAACTGCTACCCAAAGCTAGCCCAATCATGTTTACCCCACATTTTGAGGGGTAAAATAACTTTTTTTTTTTTTTTTTTTTTTGTGGGGTTCCCCTGGTAAAATCAGCATTCCCGGGGCTAAATCTCACGTTATTGGGGTCGCTTCAACCCACGGACATGAAAAGCAACCCATGGCAACAGTGTTTAAGTAGCCCAATTCCACGGGAAAACCACAGACCTGGTAACCCTGCTCTAACTTTAAATGAGAGCGCAGGAAGTTTATTTATTTATTTGCCAAACAAACTTAAAGGTCTAGCTAAAATAATCAGGACTCTTGTTAAAGGAGAAGTCCACTTCCAAAACAAAGATTTACATATCATGTACTCACCCCCTTGTCATCCAAGATGTTCATGTCTTTCTTTCTTCAGTCGTAAAGAAATTGTTTTTTGAGGAAAACATTTCTGCATTTTTCTCCATATAATGGACTGATATGGTGCCCCAATTTTGAACTTCCAAAATGCAGTTTAAATGCAGCTTCAAACGATCCCAAATGTGGTTGTAAATGATCCCAGCCGAGAAAGAATACTTTTTAATCTCAAACACTCGTCTGAACTCTGTGTATTCTGGCTCAAGACAGTTAGGGTATGTCGAAAAACTCCAATCGTATTTTCTCCCTCAACTTCAAAAATCATTTCAAAATCATCCTACATTGCTGCAAAAGTACCGACCCAGTCTTTGCGAAGTGAACATGCAAAGATCAAACACCCTTAACAAAAAAGGTAAAACAGCGATATAGGATGATTATGAAGTTGAGGGAGAACATGAGATGGGAGTTTTTCCTTTAAAAAACATAATTCAGAAGGAGATGCAGAGCTGTAGGTGCTACATACAGTCAGGAATAGAACAATACTTTTCTCCTTTTCACTGTAATTGTAAGGTCTTCTAGTGTAATGGTAGAAATATACCTCAGTGTGACTGGACGAGCAATGTTTATGCGCTCATAATCGAATGTGATTCATCTGCGATTATGAGCGCGATTTGGCGTAGCTTGTCAATGATTTACGGCTCTGTGTATTAATTGCCGCTCCAGCTGAATGCACGTGATGGAGCTTTACTACTAATCAAAGTACCGGCTGTACTCACTAAGCGCGCCTCATAAACGCATTCGATTAATCGTGCAGCCCTATAATCAATACTAATATGTCTTCTTGTTATCAAGGTCTTTAGTCTGTATACTGTGTTTTGTAAATACGTCAACTTCATATTATTTGTAGCGCACTTGCCATCCAGTAATCGCAATAAGCTTTGTGCTGTTACCTTTTTATAACAAAGTATCAGCTTTAAAATCCTTCCAAATTCATAGTGAAATTTAAACAATAAATACCGTTATAAGTATATTATAATTATATTATAATTAGCCTACAGTACAACTTGTATAAAATGTCTCATGTAATCATTTTAATCAATGCCACCTAACAATACATTTACCTCAGAATAACCATTTGGCATCTATAAATTTAGCTAGAAAAAAAATATATAAAGAGGAGCATTTTGCTAAATATATGCACAATATGCCCTATGAAATTTGTTTTACTTTTTTCCAAATTCCATTTTTTTTTTTCCATTTTATTTTTTCTATACTATGTTGTAATGGTTAAGTAAAAAAAATAATAATCAAAAAGCATGTGTAATTAATTAAAATCATGAAAAACAGTTTAACAGCAATTTATTAAATGTTTAACAAAATGTTTTTTTATTAAATTCTGTGTTTGCTATAAATGTTCTGGAGTCCATATTAATGGTTTCATTAAATTGTAATAATCATTTCTAATTAATTGACTATTTAAAAAAACAAACAAACATATATTTAAATTTAATTATTAAATTTTTCAGAAATCAGGTTTTGTATATTTACATTTTTCTGGTAACTAAATTCTGGTAAATAATTTTTCTAAATATTCCTTAAATATAATGTTTTAATAATTTTATTATTAGTAATAGTACTATCATTACATTCAGCAGTATATTTCTGTCACAGTTTCTTCAAGTTAAACCGAACATTTATTTTAACAGGTTGCTGTGAAGACCTTTTAGTTTCTGTTTGTATAGTAAATGATGATAGTTTTTCTTAAAAGAAATTGTGAAATGCTCATAAAGTGACTCTTGGAGCAATTCTAGAGATTATTTTTATGCACTCATATTTTGAGTGGAAATGATAGGGCCATAGCGATACTGCATAGGCCTATTCATATTTTTCCTTGACCTGTTGTCTACATGATAAGAAAGAATACAAGAAGATAAAGATAAAATTCAACACCTCCTAT
This sequence comes from Cirrhinus mrigala, assembly GCA_036247105.1. Lineage (NCBI taxonomy): Eukaryota > Metazoa > Chordata > Actinopteri > Cypriniformes > Cyprinidae > Cirrhinus > Cirrhinus mrigala. Next base: position 15,469,271 of record CM070030.1, read on the forward strand.
ATAAATCCATGACACTTATGAAGAAAAACAGACTGGATGTGTGCAAGACATTTGACAGCAGTTAAAGGATACATTGAGGAGGAGCCCAAACTACACTCAGTGGCCAAGTGATACTGACATAGTTATGGTCTGTGATATTGGCACAGATTCTGTGTTATAAACAGTTCTTTATGACGGTATATAGTTCTCAAGTTGGAAAAGACGTTTAGTTCCTGATATTGTTTAAAATGCTGATGCTGTAAAAGGATGGGAGACATAAACACATAACAGTATGAATTAAATGTTAAAGGAGAAGTCCACTTCTAAAACAAAGATTCACATAAAATGCACTCACCCCCATGTCTTTCTTTCTTCAGTCGTAAAGAAATAATGTTTTTTGAGGAAAACATTTCAGCATTTTTCTCCATATAATGGACTGATATGGTGCTCCGATTTTGAACTTACAAAATGCAGTTTAAATGCGGTTGTAAACAATCCCAGCCAAGGAAGAAGGGTCTTATCTAGCGAAACGATCGGTTATTTTCATGAAAAAAAAGTACAATTTAAATACTTTTTAATCTCAAACGCTTGTCTGTGTATTATTGCTCAAGACAGTTAGGGTCGAAAAACTCCAATCGTATTTTCTCCCTCAACTTCAAAAATTATTTTAAAATCATCCTACATCACTGCAGAAGTTCCGACCCAATCTTTGCAAAGTGAACATGCAAAGAAAATCAAACAAAAAAAGGTAAAACAGCGATATTGGATGATTTTGAAGTTGAGGGAGAACATGAGATGGGAGTTTTTCGACATACCCTAACTGTCATGAACCGGAACAAAAACAGTCCAGGTAGAGTAAGACAAGACAAGCATTTGACATTAAAAAGTATATAAATTATATAAGACCCTTCTTTCTCAGCTGGGATCGTTTACAACCGCATTTGGGATCGTTTGAAGCCGCATTTAAACTGCATTTTGGAAGTTCAAAATCGGGGCACCATACCAGTCCATTATATGGAGAAAAATGCTGAAATGTTTTCCTCAAAAAACAATTTCTTTACGACTGAAGAAAGAAAGACATGAACATCTTGGATGACAAGGGGGTGAGTACATTATAGGTGAATCTTTGTTTTGGAAGTGGACTTCTCCTTTAGTGTTAAAAAAAAAAAAATACATAATTTGCAAACAATTTGGCACATTTTTTTTGTTTTGTTTCTTATAGGAGCCAGTGCCTCCTTAAGGTTTTTTTTGTGTGTGTGTGTGTCTGGTTGATTTCTATGACCTGGTCCTTTTAAAAATATGCAAATAATGTGGAATCTGTAATTCATAGTTAAGTACCTGAACACTATTATTATATGTTCATTATTCATCTAGAATTACCAAAATAAATAAATGAGGTTTGTTGCTGAATCATGTGTTTCTGTGCCAGTGTACACAACACACTACAATCATTGGCATGCAGAAATGGGGAATTCGTCCATGAGGGTGCTTGACGTTGGCAATACTTTTCTATCTTCCCTCCAGCAGTGGAGACGGACAGAGAGAGCTAAGCGTCTGAAAAGTTTTGGCCTACAAGAGCCTATTCTCTAAAACTGCTGACTGCTTTAATTTGCGGAAAACAAATCAAAATATCACTACTTTACTTTTTTGTAAATGATAGTTTAGTGTTCTAAAAAGAGTGTTTTGTTGTGGGTAGAAAATAAAACCCTGAATTAAAATGGGTGGGAACCACTTAAGATTAATTTTTTTTTGTTTGTTTGTTTCCAGATCGAGCTGGCAGCATCAGTACATTGGACTCCTTGGATTTTGCACGGTATTCAGATGATGGCAACAGGGAGTCGGACGAAAGAGTGGCAGGTAAGGAGTCTTATTTAAAAAAAAAAAAAAAAAAAAAAAAAAAAATATATATATATATATATATATTATATATATATATATATATATATATATATATATATATATATATATATATATATATATATAATTTTTTTTTTTTCGTGAAATGCATCTGGATGGTCAGATCAGATTTTATCACTTGCAAAATTACAAAACATTTTCCTCAGCCACAGTGACTGGTCATGTGGTCGGTTTTTAAACACACACTTCCAACTTTGTGTCATACAATACTTTTAATACTAGAACTCTTTAGTCCATTGAAATTTCAATTTTTGGATTCACTTATCATCATATTAGACCACAATTGACAGTAGCCAAATTTTCTTTTTGCTAATGCCCTGAATTTCCAAGAACACCGTTCAGCAGTTACAGTGCGTGTCCATTTTTTTTGGGCAAAATGAGAAGGAATTGGCTTTAGTGGACATTTTTCTGGAAACTATTAGCGGTTCGGTGGCTTGTGTAAAACTGTTTTACGAGAGGCGATTTGGTCAGCGTTACCGTATATGACACAAGATTCTTGGCCTTCGTGATTGATGCGAATTCACATGGGTCAAGCAGTACGGTTCACTGAGCGCATTCATCGGCGGTCCCACAGATGAGTGCTCTCCATAGACGAGTAGGAGGGTTAACTAATAGCCTGGACGCTCAACTTTTCTTTCTAATTGGGCTGTGCTGTCAATAACTATCTTGCTTTCCTATTTCTTTCCAAGCAAAAGGTTTTCTGGCTCTCAAGTTTCCTCTCTTGTCATTTTCCCTGTTTTGATACTCGCTTGGCTAGATTGCCATAACGCTCCTTTAGCTTTTTCCTGCATTAGCTTGAGTCCCTCCTAAGCTTCAGATTCCTACATTATCCTGGCAGATATTGATTTTTTTCTAAATGTGTTTTGTTACTAATAATTCCTGTAAAAAAAAATTCACATCCCCAACACACACACACACACACACACACACACACAAAAGAAATCTCTTTAGAGATGAGCTGTACACACATTTGTTAGCTACAGGTTAAAAAGTGAAGTTGATAAATTGTCTGCAAGTATTGTTGCTTCTACTATCTAGTGGTATATTTTGCTTGCACTTATTTTAAAGTGTTAGCTTTTTCTGAAAGTATTATTAAGGTCTCTTCACACCAAGACTGCATTTTTTATTTATTTATTTTTTTATTATTATTTTTTTTTTTTTTTGTAGCATTGAATTGATTAAAACAATGTTACTCTATATACTGTATTTTTTTATTAGTGTATTTTATTTGTATTTATTTATTCTAGCTATCTATTTTTATTGTGTAATTGTTTTATTTATTATATTTTAGAAAATGAAATTTGTATTTAAATATTAAGTAAAGTTAATAGTTAAATATTAAGCAATAAATTGTTTGTAAATATGTGATTGTCACATCAAACTTGGTGTAAACAGGTGTATAGTGTGTATTAATAAATAAACAATAAACCAAATAAAAGCTAATAAAAAATTATAGATATATCTAATTGTTAAAGTGTTTACAAAAAAAAGAAAAGAAAGAAATTTATTCTGTGGCACTTAAAAAAAAAAAAACAATTTGACACCTATTTTGGTTTCTTATAGGAGCCCATTAGTAAGTTAGTAAGTGTTTTTATTTATCTATCTAATTATTAATTAATTAATTAATTAATTAATTTTTGTATGATTTATTTATTTATGTATTTGTTTATTTTATCTGGAGCCCTGTTTGTCTCCTTGCAAAAGACCAAGAATTCTCATGATTTCTTATGACGTGGTCCATTTAAAATATTTTTTAACTAGGGCTGTCAAACGATTAATCGCGATTAATCGCATACAAAATAAAAGTTTGAGTTTGCCTAATAAACGTGTGTGTACTGTGTGCAATTATTATATAAATACAAACACATTCAGGTACATGTATAAGAAATATTTACAAGTATATGTATTTATTATAATTTTTTAGATAATTTATAGTATATGTAAATACAAATATTTTTTACATAGATAACATATTTCTCTTAAATATATACATTAATTCGTGTGTATTTATATATACATAATAATTACACACAGTACACACACATATATATTAGGCAAACTCAATCTTTTATTTTGTATGCGATTAATCGTTTGTAGTAATATGTAATGTTATTTATTTTTATTTAAACTTTTTATTTATTTTAGCTTTATATTTTTAATGAATACATTTAATTGTTTATTATATATAGTATGTAGTAGTTAAAGTTATTTAAATATTAAATAATACATTTGTTTGTTCAGTTGTACCTTAAGTATTTATTTTTATTTATTTATTTTTGTCTGGAGTCCTGTTTGTTTTGTTTGTTTTGTTTTGTTTGTTTGTTTTTTTGGAAGAAATTTGATTGCTTATGACCTGTTACATTAAAAAATGTTTTATTATTCAATTTATTCAATTTTTATTTTATCTTTTTATTTATTTTAACTATCTATTTTTATTTGTTTAATTTACTTTTTTATTTATTCATTATATTTAAAAAATAATAAATTTGTTTTAAATTAATTTAATGAATATGAATAATTAAATATTAAATAATAAATTGTTTGTAAATGTGACTTTGTCACTTCAAACTTGGTGTGAACAGACCTATAGTGTATATTAATACATAAACAATAAACCAAATAAAACCAAATAAAAATTCTAGTAAAATTCTAATAAAAATAAAAAATTCTAATAAAAATTCTAAATTTTAGGTAATGTTTTTTTTTTTCATGCGCTTTTTGTTGAAAGCTAATTATGGGTAAGTAAAAGCGTAAGGAACCGTGCAGCAGAATAAGATTGCTTTGTACAAAATGTCACTTTTGCACCCCAAATTGGGCATTTCCTCCCAAATCTTGACCCCTTCAGCGATGAGCACAGCCCTGGCTGTCTGACCTGGGGTTTATTGGCTGTCTGATGGGTCTTTATTCCAGTATTTCTCTTTCCAATACTGGACCACAAACCATCCAGGCAAGCACACCTTTGCCACTCCTTTTTTTTCTTTTTTTTTTTGCTTGTTCTTACATTTTTTCCATTTGTTGAACTTGCATCCTGTGCTGTGTTGATCAGCAGCATAAGTGTCTTTTCTCCTTTAAAGCTCTGCTTACTCTTAGCTGGTTTTCTTCTTCTGATTTCTTTGTTTCTTCCTTTTCCATGTGAATTTCTCTTCTTTCTTTCCTTCCTCCTCTATTTGGCACTGTTCGGGTAGATGGTGTTCCAGAAAACATATTAAGAAGCAGAGCTTGTGGGAGTCCCACCTGCTGATCATCAGTGCACAGTCATGCAAAGTGTCCTGTGCTCTCCATGCTTCTGTTTCCCAGTGTCTCTGGATGTGTCTCAATCTGTTCCCTAGTTCAGTACACGACACAGTACACCAATCAGCTGATTTTTGAAATGTTGTTATTCAGTAAGAGAATATTGGTCATTGCATTTTATTTTAATGCAAGATCTCGGGTAAATTAGTCATCAGTGTCCCAATTGTTAGTGGATCTTGAAGTGCTTCTGATCCCAAATTCCTGTTTTAGGAAACTAGGGAGCGGAATGAGACACAGCCTGTGTTAGAACTCGCCTAGTAGGTCCACATTAGCAGGATTGCTGCGGGATTTTGCATACACTAGTAAATCTCTTACCAAATAAACAACGATTAAATGCAGACAACAGGTGGATTTAGATTTTTGTGTGTTTAGGATTTGCATCTGTATGTATTTGGGATTACTAACCTGTTAGAATAACAGTCGTACTGAATCCTGTGAGCTGCTAGGATTTTTCATGATAAGAAAAGCATGAATTTTAAATAAGGACTTCTTGTCAGTTTAATTTCAACTTAAGTGTGTAATTTTTTTCTGTGTTAAATTACTTCTCATGTTCCAGATTGGAATGCAGAGAGATTAATTCAAAGCCATTCAAAGATTAATTACCCTGAAAAATATCTGTGGTGTTGGCAAAATGTTTATCTGCATCCCGAACGATCTGACACGACAACGTTGGTCATGCCAATGTCGTGAGTTTGGAGTGGGAATACCTGTTTTATTTTTAAGCCCGTCCCAAATGGGGACTTTGTTGTAGTACTGAAGAAGTTCATACCAATGCAGATTTAAATGGATAGTTCTCCCAAAAATGAAAATTCTTTCATGTATTACGCACCCTCATGTTGTTCCAACCAGAATACCTTTGTTCGTCTTTAGACAAATTAAGATATTTTTGATAAAATCTGAGAGCTTTCTGACCCTGCATAGACAGCAACACAGCTGACATGTTTAAGGCCCTGAAAGGTAGTAAGGTCATCGTTAAAATAGTCCATGTGACATCTGTGGTTCAACCATAATTTTATGACTTTTTGTGCGCAAAGAAGACAAAAATAACGACTTGATTCAACAATTTCTTTTCTTCCGTGTCAGAAAGCTCTCGGATTTCATCAAAAATATCTTAATTTATGTTCTGAAGATGAACAAAGGTCTTACAGGTTTGGAATGACATGATGGTGAGTAATTAATGTAGGGCCCTATGAAATTCATTTTATTTGAAATTCATTTTTTTAATTTTTAATTTTACTGGATTCCGTATTTATTTATTTTATTATTATTATTATTTTTTTTCTGGAATCCTTTTTAATAGTTCAATTAAATATTGTTAATAAAAAAAATCATGTTTTCTTAATTAAAATTATGAAACTTAAAAAAATTAACACCAATTTATTAAAAGTTTGACAAAAATTACGTTTAGGGACGCATAAAATGTTTTATTTTTTCCGACCTTATGTTTTATTGTTACCTAATTCAGTGTTTTAGTGTGTCTAATTGTTCGAAATCATAAAACAAGTTTTTATTAATTCTTATAATAGCATTATGAAATTTTTTTTTTTTCTTTTTGCAAATAAAAGCGGTTTAAGGTTACAATTAAAATGTTAAGGAAATATTATGATTACTCTTTAAAAAATAAGGTTTTAATAATTTTGGTAGTAGTATTATGTACATTTTGATGAACAACAGTAATGAATTTCTGCCACAGTGTCTTCAAGTCAAAGGGGTCATCGGATGCCCACTTTCCACAAGTTGATATGATTCTTTAGGGTCTTAATGAAAAGTCTATAACATACTTTGGGTAAAATCTCTCAATGGTAATGTAAAACAACACCCTTTTTACCTTGTCAAAATCTGCTCTTTTCACAGCAACCCATTTTGTTGCATGTTCCTTTAAATGCTAATGAGCTCTGCTCACCCCGCCCCTCTCTTCTCTGGGGTGTCGAGTCGTCCTGTATACTTTAGCTGCGAAACTTGTTAACTGGCACATAATTAGGAAAGGCGATTTGCAAAGCTTCATAAAAAACCCTTATACTCACTTCTTCTGTAGGTGAAGCTGGATCACGAATGATTTACGTGAACATGGATGCATTTAGGTGAGAATCGGGAGGCACATTCCCTTCAAAAACAAAAAAAATCCTGTGTTCTTCAGCAGCTCAGATGTTGGGAATAAATGACGACTGCTATGATCATTATTACATCCAACAACAAAACACCTCAATCACTTAGGAGACATTCTTGTCTACGTCTCTGCTCCGGACAGTTCACAACTCACTCAGGGCGAGTTTAAGGTAAAATGCTAGTGTCAATCAACTGTCGTGGAGCGGCCTTGATCTGTGTGACCTCAGAAAATGGCTTGATTTTGACTCCACTGGGTGGATTTTGATCATTATGGAGTTGTTGTGTACACACATTGCCAACACACTTATGTTCAAACAGCATGTAAAAATGTTTTGCATCCGATGACCCCTTTCAATCAAACTTTTATTTTGACTGGTTGCTCTGAACACCTTTAGGGTTCTGTTTGTATATGATATGACGACAATTTTTCTCACAAGAAACTGTAAAATTCCGTCCACGATTTTCCGCATTGTGGAAATCATAGGGCCCTATTAATGACAGAATTTTTATTTTTGGGTGAACTGTCCTTTTAAGATTGGCGCACCATTCTGCAGCCAAGTGACAATTGGGACTCTCTGTGGTCAAGTGAACTTTATGGTCAACACATGCAAGCAATTGCCACTAGATGGCAAGTTAACTTAAAGTGCACTATTTAGGACAGGACAATATTTTTGGCAACTCTGCTTGATGGCACAAAAATTACACACTTCAGTTTTAAAAAGTCAAACAGAATTTAGAAGATCTAAAGGAATTTGTAAAAAATTGCGAAGGTTTTTTTTTTTTTTTTAAACCTTTCATCTAAAACAAACAAACAGACATTGCTTTGCTCTAAATCCCTGGTCAGACAGCAGCTAGAGAATTTTGTGAAAGAAAATCAAACATAAATGTGTAAATATTTTCATGATCTGGCAGCTCCTCCAGCAACCTCTGCTGCATGTGTTCATTAGATCCATAGTGTGCATGTCCCTGTTTTGGTTCTGCCTCAGCTTCTTACAAAAGTTGTCGTTTTTTCTTTTCTTTCTTTTTTTTTTTTTTTATTGATTTTGTTTTTTCATGGCCATCCTTTTGTTCTTTTTTTTTTTTTTTTTCTTCTTCTTTTGTTTTTTCTTTGTTCCCCTTCTCTTGGTTGGATGCCTGTTTGTGTGTGACCCACTTCCCCCTGGTCCAGTTCTGGAGTTTGAACTGCGGAAAGCCAAGGAGACCATTCAGGCTCTTCGTACCAACTTGACTCAGGCTGCAGGTGGCGTACTTTCAACTTTTACACACTTCAGTCCTTTCTGCTATAGGAGCTGCTCTCATTCCTGAAGGCAGTTTGTAATGTCCACAATAAATCAAATTCCAGCTCACTGGTTTTTCTTTCTCTCTCTCTCTCTCTCTCTCTCTCTCTCTCTCTTGCTGTCATTCTTTCTTTTTTTTAATCTCTCTGTAGAATGTGAGATTCCCTCTCAAGAGAGAAAAAACTACAAATCCAGTCCTGAAATTCAGGTTATCTTGCTTTTCATTTTTTATGATAATGTTATAGATCTAAATATAGTAGATTTCTTTAATAAGCTCAATCAAGATGCATTAACTTAATTTTTTTTTTCAAATTTTTTCTAGGAACCTATCCGCCCTCTTGAAAAGAGAGCCTTAAATTTTTTAGTTAATGAATATTTATTAAAAAATGAATACAAGTTGACGTCCATCACATTCTCAGATGAAAATGATGATCAGGTAATCCTTTATATATTCCTTTTTGTGCGTTCATTTTTATGGAATTATATAGTCTAGTATTTTGTTTCTTTCTGTTATTCATGATATTTTATTTCTCCAGGATTTTGAGTTGTGGGATGATGTGGGTTTAAACATTCCCAAACCTCCAGACCTATTGCAACTGTACAGGAACTGTGGGCACAGCCTGCCGTTGCATCGGGATACTGTGGATGTGGCGGTCAGTGTGGACCCAAATGACTTGCCGGGAGATTATTTTGCCCAGGAACCTGTGCAGCAAACTGAGGCTGTACAGGTATGTATAGGAAGAACTGTTGGTATTGCAGTCCGAGTATGTGTTTACTTCAACATAGTTTTCTGATTAAGGTCCATATTCTGGTTAAGCCTTTATTGTGAAATAAAATTCTGATTAATGGCATATTATAACCATTTTAGTCACTTTCCTAGGAACTGGAATTTTTGCTAAATCAGATTAAGGAGATCAGGTTAATGCATTTACATAATCAGAATATGGCCAAACCTTAATACTCCCATGTCAAATATCTATTCAAAAGGGAATTTTGATTAAACATGCTGCTCTATGGTCTAGGGTCTTCTGGTTAAGCCTTTATTCTGAAATAAAATTCTGATTAATGGCATTTTATAGCCATTTTAGCTACTTTCTAGAAACTGGAATATTGGCATAGTCACTTCCTAGAAACTGGAATATTGTCTTAATCAGATTAAGGCAATCAGGTTAATGCATTTACATAATCAGAATATAGTCAAATCCTAAAAATCCCATGTCAAATATCTATTCAAAAGGGATTTTTGATTAAACATGCCGCTCTAGGATGTAAGGTCTTCTGGTTAAGCCTTTATTCTAAAATAAAATTCTGATTAATGGCATATTATAGCCATTTTAGTCACTTTCCTAGGAACTGAAATATTGGATTAATCAGATTAAGGAGATCAGGTTAATGCATTTACATAATCAGTATATAGTCAAATCCTAAAAATCCCATGTCAAATATCTATTCAAAAGGGATTTTTGATTAAACATGCCGCTCTAGGATCTAAGGTCTTCTGGTAAAGCATTTATTCTGATTAATGGCATGTTATAGCCATTTTAGCCACTTTCCTAGAAACTGTAATATTGGCATAGTCACTTTCCAAAAACTGGAATATTGGCTTAATCAGATTATAGATATCAGGTTATTTACATAATCAGAATATGGCCAAATCCCAATAATCAAATATTAATTTAAAAGGGATTTTTGATTAAACATGCTGCTCAGGGGTCTAGGGTCTTCTGGTTAATAAATAATTCTGAAATTAAATTCTGATTAATGGTATATTATAGCCATTTTAGTCACTTTCTTGGAACTAGAATATTGTTTTAATCAGATTAAGGCTATCAGTTTAATGCATTTAAATAATCAGAATATAGCCAAATCCTAATAATCCCATGTGCTGCTCTAGGGCCTAAAACATGGTTTATAGTGGTCTTGGGTTTCTCTAGTCCAAAATATGGCAATTATTTTATGTAATTTCGATGTTATCCACAGCAGCAGCAGCAGGAAGTGGTTCAGGAGTTGGAATATCAGATCAGCCTGCTGAACAGCGAGAAACAGAGTCTGGCTGAACAGATTAAAAAGCTCCAAAGGTAAGAGGCATCGCATGCTGCCTGTGGGCCAAATTCAATCAAAACCATTAGAAACCTGCCACATGAGCTGTGTAATCAGCGCTCAGAGCAGCAACCTGTGATTACTGTCATAATTAATAACTGCTCTCAGTGGATGGTCTGATCTCATCAGCTCATGTTTATAAAAAAACATATTTCTTGTGGAAAAATATTTAGCTGTAACTTTTCACAGTCATGATTCTGAACGCTTTTACGCTGATCAGTTAACCCATTAAAACTAAACCGTATTTTGAAAGAATTATATGTGAGTAACATGCACTGGATATTATACAATATAATAAGAATACCATATTTCATTTTTTGGTAACACTTTACAATAAGGTTCATTAGTTAACAACATTAGTCATGAATTAAGAATGAATAATACTTATACAGCAATTATTAATCCTAGTTAATGTAATTTCAGCATTTACTAATGCATTAATAAAATGACAAGTTGTGTTTGTTAACCTTAGTTAATGTGCTGTGAGCTAACATGAACAAACTATGAACAAATGTATTTTTATCAACTGACATTAACAAAGATGAATAAATAGTGTAATAAATGTATTGTTCATTGTTCGTTCATGTTAATTAATACATTAACTAATGTTAACAAATGACACCTTTTTGTAAAGTGTTATCAGTTACATAAAACCAATATTGTTTTTTAATTGTCAAAGTTTTTATTTTACAATATATAGACTGTATGTATACATATATAACATATGCTTTATACGGTGGCCAAAAATTGCAAAACAAATCACAATTCTAAAAGCAAAATAACAAATTCCAAACGTGAATGCAAATCTAAAAAAACAAAATAACAATTCAGAAAAAACAACAACAAACCGGCCACCATACAAAGTGTATGTTATATATGTATGCATATAATCTATATATTGTAAATATAAATATACTGTATATTATTATTATTATTAAAATGCATAGGATTGTTTAACTTTTTTAGATCTTTTATAAATGTATTTATTATTATTATTATTATTATTATTATTATTATTATTATTATTATTATTATTCATTGAATAGTTGGTCAGATTTTTTGTAATGTTTCTGAAATATCATCACCAGTGCTGTATTTATTCAAAAATACAGTAAAAACAGTAATATTGAAATATTATCAGTTAATTTAATTTATTTTAATATATTTTGTAAATGTAATTCATTCCTGTGATGGCCAAGTTTAATTTTCAGCAGCCGTTAGCCCAGGCTTCAGTGTCACATGTTCCTTCAGAGAAAAAAAAAAAATCTAATTATCATAGTTGAAGATGAATTTGCTGCTTAAAATGTTTATGGTGGAACTTTTCAATAAATACAAAGTTCAAAAGAACAATATCTATTTAAAATTGACATTATAGAATATAAACTGTCACTTTTGATCAATTTAATTGCATTCTTGCTAAATAAGAATAATAATAATTAAAATAATTTACTGATGGTAATGAATTATATATTGTGAAACTATGTTATATGGTATGTTCAATATATAGTGTATATAATATTCATACTCACCCAGGGTCTTTTATGACTCCAGTACTTTAATGCTGTGCTTTCAAGTGCTCAAAACTATCCTCTCCCTCTGGCTCAGTGGACTCTCATCATTATGACCACCTGCTCTCTGACATTTTTCAGCATGGCATTTATGTTTCCTAGCAAGAGATGAGCTCTACATATCTTTTTTTTTTAATCTACTTTTGCCTCCACTTTATACATCTTCTCTCTCTATTTCTTTCCCATTCTTTTTATTTTTCACAACACTGTATATTTACATCTATACTTGCATTTTAGCATTTTTGTACATTTCTCATGGATTTTATACTTTACTAAATCTACTATGTACCTTTGTGTGTAAATCCAGTGATATCCAGGCACTTCAGAGGAATGTTTCATCAGAGCCCACATCTGCAGTGAAGTCGACTCTGTCTAAAGAAGACACTCCATGTGGCAAACCTCCCCTAGACAATGGACAGTATTTGGACATACGAGGAGTCACAGAAACGGACAGCTCCTTGGATGCCAACACTACAAAGACCTCATCCTCTACTACTGCTACTTCTGACTGCACTGATAGCACCACTACTGCTACACAACCTCACAGCAAACCGAAGTCTCAGAGTCAGCAGGGTAAAACCTCTGTGCAATTTGACCAGCCCAACAGGTGAGGCCTAAGCATCCTTATTCAAGGACACTCTTATGACAAATATAAAAAAAAAAATTATAAGTTTTTCAAGTAACTAGTAAAGCAACGCATTACTTTTTAATTTACAAGAATATATCTGAGTTACTTTTTTTAAAAAAGTAACGCCAGTTACTTTGTTTTACCATTTATTTACTGACAAGTCTCCTGTCCCCATGTTGAGAGAAATTTGAAAATCAGAAGCGTTGTGTAGACATGATGTTACTGTAGTTCTAGACTAAATGTGAACATGCATTAATTCATCTCACTCAGAAAAAAACAGATTCAGTACTTTACTTCCAGAACTCTACTTCCAGAACAACAGTTCACAAATAATTTACTCACCTCCTTGTCATCCAAGATGTTCATGTCTTTCTGTCTTCAGTCGTGAAGAAATTATGGTTTTTGAGCAAAGCATTTCAGGATTTTTCTCTATATAATGGACTTCATTGGTGCCCCGATTTTGAACTTCCAAAATGGTTTAAATGCAGCTTCAAAGAGCTCTAAACAATCCCAGCCAAAGAAGAAGGGTCTTATCTAGCGAAACAATCTGTCATTTTTTTCGAAAAGTGCTTGTGTAGCACAGGCTCTGGGATGCACGTTCACGACACTACTACTATTGAATCACGTCGAAAGGTCACACGGAACCACAGACCCAGTGTTTACAAAGTGAACGCGCAAAGACTTTTTCGCCATACTCTACCTTTTTGAGCCGGAGTACACAGACGATGAACTTAGACATGATTCGTAGTAGTGATGGGAAGTTCAGATCATTTTACCGACTCTGACCTTTGAGTCTCGTTCAGCAAAATGAACAAATCTTTTTTTTTTTCGAGTCATTTCATTCGTTCCATTAATTTTAGCAAAATATAATTAAAATGTTACGTGTTACTTCCCTATCACATCTACTGCTTACACAAATGTTGATCACACTACAAACAAGACAAAACTATAATGCTATAAGGAACAGAAAAGATTAATTCATTGTTTACCTGGGTCTTTAGTCTATGATTAGCCCACCTCACCCCTTATCTGACAGGTTTTGGGTTTGAGTCATTCGTTCATCACGTGACAGCCCCGTAAGCTTAACCTATGCAGTCTGAACCGGAAAGAGAATTGATTAGTTCATCTCTCGAGTCTTCGGGTTTGAGTGGTTCGTTCATCATGTGACGCCCCCTTAAGATGAATGAACGACTCAAAACCCGAAGACTCGAAACAGGTGAACTAATTCCAGTACAGAACCTAATAAGATGTTGCACATGCGTGACTGAAAGAATCACTCCCCGAGACGACTCGTTCTTCACGAGTCACATTAAAGATTCAAGATTCAAGAACGCGCATCCCAGAGCCTGTGCTACACAAGCTTTTGTGCTTTAAAAAGCTTTTTTTTTTTCCTCGGCTGGGATTGTTTAGAGTCCTTTGAAGCTGCATTTAAACTACATTTCGGAAGTTCAAAATCAGGGCACCAATGAAGCCAATTATATAGGGAAAAATCCTGAAATGCTTTCCTCAAAAACCATAATTTCTTTATGAATGAAGACAGAAAGACATGAACAAAGGAGTGAGTAAACTATTTGTAAATTGTTGTTCTGGAAGTGGACTTCTCCTTTAACCAATGTGTTTGGTACTGACCTTTGATGACCCAGTTCAACCATACTAATAAGCAAAAATGACTTTAAATAAACTAACATTTGTGCTTTGTTTTTTTTTTGTTTTTTGTTTTTTTTTATTGCTGAGGAGTGTCGAATCTTCTTCCCCTGCGTTCTACTGTACAGACGTGAATTCATCTTTCCTTCAGCCTGAGGCTTATTCATTTCACTTTTTGGTGTGAAAGCCAGGGCTTTTACATTTGTTTATATTTTTGTATATATATATATATATACATATACATACATACATACATACACATAACAAGCAAGCCCTGTCTAGATTTAAAAAGTAATGCGAATGTAACTCAAAATTAACGTAACACATTACTTTCCATATAAAGTAACTAAGTAATGTAATTAGTTACTTTTTCAGGAGTAACGCAATATTGTACTGCATTCCTTTAAAAGTAATTTTCCCCAACACTGCATATCAGTCATTTAATAGTCAGTAACCTAGCTCAGTAGGTTTTGGCACAGAGCTGTTATGGCCACTAGATGGCAGCACTGCATTAAGCACCATTGCAATCCTCATCCAAGCCTTACTGCAGTGCTGACTGGCACCATATATTTCATTCATCATCATTTTGCACATCTGCTCCGGATGGACTTTTACCCCATGAGGCTGATTCAGACAAATTGCGTTTTCCTTGTTATGACTGTTCCTATATCAGCGTTTTGCTCTGTGCTGTGGAAAGCTGGGCTAATATGTGGAGTTATTGGTAACCAGAGGTGGAGGTGGCTTGTTAAATCATGTTTTGTTTGCTTGTGCAGAAAGCTGTCTCCGGCCTTCCACCAAGCACTTTTGTCCTTCTGTCGAATGTCTGCTGACAGTCGGCTGGGCTCAGAGGTGAGTGGGATCGGGTAGCATACAGGTACAAAAGCACAAGTACATGTAAAGTCTGCCTGTTAGACAGATAGTTCATCTAAAGTTGAAAAGTCAGTCATTATTTACTCACCCTCATGTGGTTTCAAACCAGTATGACTGACTTTCTTTCTTATATGGAATTGAAAAGGAGAGTTTTTTTTAACTTTTGAATTGGCAGTGCAGTTAGAGTGAATATCACCTGCAACTTTTAAGGTTAAAAAGGTCAAAAAAGCACCATAAATGTTTTATGAAAGGGTTAGTTCACCCAAAATTAAAATTCTGTCATTAAATACTAACCCTCATGTCGTTCCAAGCCCACAAATGAATGGTTTTGATGAAATCCGAGAGCTTTCTGACCCTGCATAGGCAGCAATGCAGCTGACACATTCAAGGCCCAGAAAGGTAATAAGGACATTTTTAAATTGGCAGTGACATCAGTGGTTTAACCTTTCTGGGCCTTGAACATGTTAGTACTGTTACTGTCTATGCAGGGTCAGAAAGGGTAAATTGTTTTCTGAAGATGAACAAAGGTCTTACATGTTTGGAAAAACATGAGGGTGAGTAATAAATGACAGAATTTTTAATTTTTGGATGGACTCTCCCTTATATGACTTATGCACTGTATTGCTGTAGTTTTTTGAAGCCATACAATATCTTTGTGTGACAAACAGACCAAATACAAGTAGTCGTTCACCATAAATCCTGAGATCTGTCCATGAACTCTCTTCAGTAGTAGCCATTTGCATTTCTTGAATGAATCTTTCATTTGTTTTCAAAGTCAGCATTCTTTCAACGTTTAGAAGTGAAATCATTATTTTAGTTTTTCGGTTCATCCAGCTTGCAATACCAAGTCTAAATGATTTATTTATGAATCAAGCTGATTCAGTGTTCATAGGGTTAATTAAATCTAAAGCTACTAAAAATAATTTTCATTAATTGAAATAAAACTGAAATAAAATACTGAAAAATAGCTGAAAATTTAATTTAAACTTAAACAAAATAAAAAAAATAAATATTAAATAATAGCAAAATAGAAATATTTCTAAAAGATATCAAAATTACTAAAGCATAAGCTAAAATTAAATGAAAACGTAATTAATCAAAAAAGCTGATTCAGATATTCAGAATGTAAATAAGTAAAACTGAAATAAAATACTGTTTAAAAAACAGATGAAAAAATATATTTAAACTTAAAATTTTAAATAAATATTAAATAATAGCAAAATAGAAATATTTTTAAAAGATATCAAATTTACTAAAGCATAAGCTAAAATTAAATGAAAACTTAATTAATCCTAAAATAAAGCCGATTTAAAGATTCAAAATATGAATAAGTAAAACTGAAATAAAATACTGTTTAAAAAACATAATTAAATAATAGCAAAATAGAAATATTTTTAAAAATATATCAAAATGAATAAAGCATAAGATAAAGTTAAATGAAAACTTAATCCAAAAAAAGCTGATTCAAAATATGGATAAGTAATATAATAGTAGGGGTGGAAAAAATTTGTAAGAGTAATTTTATTTCACGGTAACAAGTCTCGCCCGATTGGAGCGGTGCTTTACATTTCTGGTCTCTGGTGTTTCTAGTCAAAATAACATATTTTCCGAGCCAATAATAAAGTCTTTATTAGGGCTTCAACGATTCTTTGATTCTGTTCGAGTGTTCGATATATTTATTTATTTTTTAAAATCCTCGATTGTGTTTTGCCCTTGAGTAATCAGCAAAATACCGGAAGCGGCGCATTCCACGTTAAACATATTTAAAAATTATAAGAAAGCATAATGCTATTAAGAATTCACAAACACTACACTTTAATTAAAGAAATATATGCGATGCAGGTTTAATATGTGCTTTAATTATTTACCTGCGTGTAGGTTACATACGTGCATCTCCAGCAGCTCCGTTCACAGTAAATGCAGCTACACAAACTGTTTTCATTGACGTGTGGGGCATCTCAAACTCCATGTTGTTGTGAGTTTGGGTTTGTTATAACGCTAATCTGTGAACGCAACGTGCGTTATTTCATCAGATTTGTAAGTTAAATCATTTATAAACCTAGGCCGACACTCAGTTATGCTAACTGTTTATTGTGATTTCAAAATAAAAGTTTAAACCGTCACTCTGAGTTTACACGTTTTGATGTCCACATATTTAAGATATTACAATGGCGGTAGCTTTTCTATCATAAAGAAATGGCCAAAGAGTAAAGATTAAATGGATATTTTATTTAAATGTTGTTTAGTCCATATTAAACACTGATTGGATCGCGAAGTAATGTGTAAAAACGATCGTCAGACCGTTAGCGCCCTCTGCAGGCATTTGATATAATGCGTAATGTGCATTAACGTTAGTTCTATTTTGTATGTATTTTAACATTTTTGTTTAATAAAACCATATGATTACTTGCCTTTGACACTTTATTTGAATTAATTATTATCGCCTGGTTGCTATTATATATGTATTTCAAGTCATTTTAAAGACTGTTGTTCACTTAGGTCTATTTTTGTTACTACAAACAAAATTACTTGATTAATCATCAGAATAATCGACAGATTACTGGATTACCAAAATAATCATTAGTGACAGCCCTAGTCGTTATGATATCAACATTTTTGATAGCATAGAAATTTAATGATTCTTGTCACCAGTGTCAGTATCACAAAAAACTAATACTAGACTAAAAAAAAAAAAAAAAAAAACTCAAGCTCATTGAGGACAAGTAATCAGTCAGCGATTTAAATAAGAACAAGAAACTAATTACAAACACTAGGACAAAAAACTACACAGTGTAACATTACACTGTGCAGGTGAAATATATATTTCTTCTCATTAAGATTACAAAAGCGATTAAGTCAAGAACAGTGTAAAGAACCGTTTTCTCTCTTTTGTTGTTTGATTAACATGAATGACAGACAGCAGGAATATTAGACTGCTTGCAAAGATGGGCATTTTGACACGTGTGTGGATTTAACCGCTCAAGGCCTTTTAAACCGCAATGTTTAAAAACATGCAACCAATATTTTTTGTGACCACATAGCACAGCAATGTCACGTGAGCGTATAACCGCAACAGAGGACGATAGTTCAAAATCTCTACCAAATTTCACTTGGAACAAGTCAAATGCACCACTTTTATGGTGCTTTTAATTTGTTAGGAAAGTCAAAAAGGTTTGGAACAAACATGAAGAGTGAGTAAATGCCGACAATTGTAGTTTTTTTTTAGTGAACTTTTCTTTTAAACTATTATGACCGGTCATTTGAAAAGAAAGAAGTGCACTGGAAGCAGTTCACTTGCTTTCAGAATGAGCAGGAATGCATTAATAGGCACGTTTGAGAGGTCACAGCGTTCACGATGTCTTCTATGTCTAGAATACAAAAGCAGAAAAGGTTCTCGGGTTGCAGCTATGCAGTAATTTTTTAGGCACGTGTCATTAAATGAAATGTCTGACATGTTTGCCTCTGCTGGTCTTTATGTGGTGATGTTTTTGTGCCTAATTCCCGTGTCCTCGGTTCTCAGGTGTCTCGAATCGCTGACAGCGAGCAGAGCGTTATGCTCATGCTGGGACGCTGTTTGCCACACATCGTACCCAACGTCCTGCTGGCCAAGCGAGAGGTAACCGATGACCTTTTGACCCAACAGCCCCATCTCATCTTCCATCAGCCACTGCGGCTTCCATGTCCACTGCGGCTGGCTTCTTCCTCTCATTCTATTCTTAATTCAACGTTGATACAACTTATTTTTTTCCATTGCAGTTGTGTCTCTCTTTGTCTCTCTGTCTATTCCCCCAACCCAGTCCATTTCTCTCTCTTTTGTTCTGTTCACTCATTTCTTCTCTTGCTTTTGTGCATGCATCTCACTGCTCCGATAGAGAATGGTTGTGCACCTCTGTCAGGTGAGTGAAACACATCGGCACGTTCTCACATCAGCCCTGCTTTCTTCATCATGCGTGTGACCTTTGACCTTTCAGTTGGCTTGGCATTTCATCAGCTTTCTTAGTTGTCAGTGACTCAAATGCATTTACATTTATCAGTTTCTGTTTTTTTGTTTATGAGCTAAGCTTCGGAATTTTTTTTTTTTTTTTACTTTAAAAAGTAAAGTTTTGGCTTGTACTGAACATTTAAACTGATGAAACTCTAAATGTAATTTTTTTTTAGGCTAATAAAGTATTATTAAACATTAATTCACAGCAATAATCTGTAATGACAACAATAATTTTATTAGTAGTAGTAGTAGTAGTATATTTTTAATGGTTAATAATGATATATAAACAATAAAGTTTTATTGTAGCTTTTTAAATCTTATAAACATTTGTTGTCATATTTATGATAAAGTCAATACAGCAAAACATGCAATACATGCATGACTAAACTAAACTAAACAACAACAACAACAAAATAGTAGTAATGGTTTATTATTGACCCCTGTTAAATTATTTTTAGATTTTAATTTCTTTCAGCCTTGACATAAATGTGTGTTTTTAAATGTCTTTCTCTTCCTGGAAAACATAACAGAAAAATATTGATGGCTGTTGCATTCAGGTGTATTTAAAGTTTTGATGCAAAACAGCTATTGCCAATAAAATAAGGGAAAAACCCTGTGATATGTCCCACCCCAGCTTCCTTTTTCAGCGGAAAGTCTGTAAGCTGTGTGTCACTGTGATTTGACTACTCTTGAAGAGTACTCATAGGCATGACGTAAAGTGGCATGCCCTAAAAATCAATAACATTGGTAAAGGTTTAAGTACCACGGGGCGGTGCTACACTTTTTGTTCCAGTGCAGTCAAAAGTGATATTTTTTTTTTTTTTTTTTTTTAATCATGTGAAGATTGATATGTCACAGCTGAATTAAAAGAATGCGCCTTTTAGCAGGTTTGCAGCATTGCAGGAAAAAAATAGACTTACGTTTTTGATTTATCATTATTTGTTAATTATTTGTTGAATTTGTTTGTGAAAAAGTCACCACAAAGGGTGATGTCATGTCTCACCCATGAGATCATAACTCGTCTGCGGTGTGGCTGCCCTTGAATTATCTTAATTTTTTTTTTTTTTCTAGCACAAATATGTAAACATTCTTGAATCACTTACTTGAAGCTAAATTACTTAAGAAATTGTCTTGTTTTCTGGGAACAAAAAAAAAAAATCTAAATCACAATGTGTAGTTGAGGTCAAAAGATTACATACACCTTTGCAGAATCTGCAAAATGTTAATGATTTTACCAAAATAATAAGGATCATACAAAATGCATGTTATTTTTTATTTAGTACTGACCTGAATAAGAGATTTCAAAATAATAGTTGAATTTATAAAAAGGACCCGGTTCAAAAGTTTACATAGGCTTGATTCTTAGTGTTTTGTACTTGAATGTTTCACAGCTGTGTGTTTTTTTTTTTTTTTGGTTTTTTTTTTTTTTTTTTTTGTTTAGTGATAGTTGTTCATGAGTCCCTTGTTTGTCCTGAACAGTTAAACTGCCTGCTGTTTTTCAGAAAAATCCTTCAGGTCCCACAACTTCTTTGGTTTTTCAACATTTCTGTGCATTTGAACTCTTTCCAACAATGAGTGTATGATTTTGAGATCCATCTTTTCACACTGAGGACAACTGAGGGACTCATATACAACTATTACAAAAGGTTCAAACACTCACTGATGCTTCAGAAGGAAAAACGATGCATTAAGAGCTGGGGGTGAAAACTTTTGAATAGAATAAAGATGTCTACATGTTTCTTATTTTGCCTAAATATCATATTTTTCTCAATTAGTACTGCCCCTCAACAGCTACGGAAGATACTTACATGTTTCCCAGAAGACGAAGTAAGTTAAATTTACCCTGATCTTTAAATTCCAAAAGTTTTCACCCTCTGGCTCTTAATGCATTGTGTGTCTTTCTGAAGCATCAGTGAGCGTTTGAACCTTCTGTAATAGTTCCATACAAGTCCCTCAGTTGTCCTCAGTGTGAAAAGATGGATCTCAAAGTCATACAGTCATTGTTGGAAAGAGTTCAAAACACATAAATGCTGACAAACCAAAGAATTTGTGGGACCTGAAGGATTTTTCTGAAGAACAGCAGGCAGTTTAACTGTTCAGGACAAACAAGGGACTCAACTATCTCTAAAAAAAACAAAACAAAAAAAAAAAACACAGCTGTGGATCATTCAGGTAACAACACAGTATTAAGAATCAAGCATATGTAAACTTTTGAACAGGGTAATTTTTATAAATTCAACTATTATTTTCTCTTGATGACTATTTGTAAACATCTTTTATGTGAAATATCTTATTCAGGTCAGTACTATATAAAAAAAATAACATGCGTTTTGTATGATCCCTCTTATTTTGGTAAAATAATTCACATTTTGCAGATTCTGCAAGGTGCATGTAAAATTATGACCTCAAACATTTATGTTCATTTTTGTTTAAAATGAGAAATATATCTGCCAATAGGTTAAAAAAAAAATAAAAAATAAAAAGTAAGTAAAAACAAGATTATTTTTCATGGCCCATTGGCCATATTTTTTCATCATTTTAAGCAAAACTTAATTTTGATGCATTTCAGAAACTTAATATCTTATGTCATTTCAAGCATTCAGTGCTTTTCAAGTAAAAATGTTTTAATATTTGTAATAGAAAACAATACAAAAATAAGTAAATGCATTTTTTCCAGTGTTCCGTTCATAAAACGGTGTCAACAGCAATATAAATTGCAAAATTGTTCAATGAATATATAGTTACATATTTAGTTTACTAAATTAGTTTGTTAGCTTAATAAAATTGTTAATAGTCAAAATATACAACTTTTCTGCAAATAAATGTAGTCCAACTGTTTACAGCCATTTACAGCTGCTGTCCCAGGTGCAGTGTTGCCAGATCAGGCTGATGATTTCCACTCCAAAAAGCTCACCAAAACCTGCCCAATCCAACAAAACGCCCAAAACTATCAAAATAACGTGACAGAATTTTTGTCAAGTTAATAAGAACCAATTTTAACTCCGTAAAGAAGACAAAAGAATAAAAATAAGTTACATTTCCACACAAAAACAGATCAAATCAGGGCATTAAAAAGAACAAACAGAAATGTCCAGGTAGACACCAGCCTATGTCAAAACGGCGTTAAAGAAAGAAAGAAATTAATTGTTTTTAACATCAACAGTCAGAATAAGCCAAAGAAGTCTTTCATGAAGCACATCGTAGAACTTTGCATTAAAAAAAAAGATCCATGTACAGTACCGTATTGTCCCATATTCAGGTTCGATTTTGATAAAATTATTTACCTGTGCTCTGATTTCAGTTACCTTCACGTCATCTCCTTCCACAGATGTAATTCACATTGTGAGACTTGTATTTAGGCCACTCTGGCATTATGATCGCTTAAATATAGAGCTGTGCATTTAAAATCGGATCCTTACCGCGCTAAAAACCAGCCACTCGTGATAAATCACGTCTGTCTGCTGATCTCTCGTGATTGGTTAAAAATGCGTCAGGGGACGTCAACATCAGCATCAGCGACTCTGCAAACAGTGTGTGTTCAGTAACATCATGGTGTCTGATTGGATGCTGTAGATGCACACTTTGGTTTTGTTTTTTAACAAATTAGCCTATACAGTTTAGTTGTTTAAAACAAAAAAAAAACCCAAACCAACCCAAATTTTGTCCATCCGCCCAAACCATGATCAAATTCAAAACCGCCCAATCTGGCAACCCTGCACAGGTGTGCAAATATTTATTTTACAACAGCTTAAAACACAGCCCGTCCAAAAAAAGTCTATTCTGAGCTTTGTTTTATAAACGGTGATAAGCTAAATTTCTTAACGAAAATCTAAATGACAGTTTCAGATGAATAACTTCCGAGTTAAACTTTGACAGCCAAGCCAATGGAACGTTTCTCTGCCTTGATTTTTATTATTTTTTTTTTTTAGTGCTTCAGGCTGCAAAAAAACGGCCTGGCTTTCAGCTGCTGGCAAAACTGAGTCTGAGTTTAAATGGTTTTCTTTGCCTTCCTATTACAGAGCTGATTTGCTTTAAATGACTAAACTTTAAGAAAAAAACTTGAGGTACATGCACACATTTGACATCTGTTGAGAGCAGACCCAAAGGTGTGTACCGTTCCGAGCTAGTTCCACAGCATTTCTCTGGTCGGGCGCCTCTGATTTGCATAGGGCAGTTCTGTTTTACGGGAGCCAGGTGACAGTTTAAGATGGATTGGATGCTTTCCAGGCTGAAGTCGGGTGAAAACAAACACCACGCGAGGAGTTGAGATCTCCTTGCTGTCGCGAAAACTGGACTTTGAGCTTTGCCTGTTAATTCAGTTGGCTTCGTGACCTTCTTCCGTGAATTCAGACGCTCTGACACACCCTAAGTTTTTCCCCCTCATCTGCTCCAGAACAATTACTAATCAGGTGCTGCTGGAACACCTGCCTCGCAGTATAATTCTGGTCATCAAGAACTTTATTGTAAAGATAAAGTCTTTCGGAATTAAAGGCCATTCAAGTTATTGATTACCGTGTAAACCTGATAAGACATCAGATAGACCGTGTGTTTGCAACAGTCCAAAACTCCCCGACTTCTTGCAGAATTATGTCTGGTGTGTTTGGGTACGTGGGTGTTTTTCTGATTGGGACTCTTTGCTTTCTGCTGGTAATTATGTTGATATGCAGCAGTTGATTTTCTTTGTGTCTAAAGAATGTTTTGCATATTTTGAAAATTTGCATATAAATATGAGTTTTCATGGGAAACAATTTGGAGTGACTTGGAATCCAAACTTGCAAGTTCTTTTTTTTTTTTTTTTTTTTTTTTTCCTCGTTTTGTTTAGAGATTGAGTGAGAGTTTAGAACAGATTTTATCATTTGCATTTTTGTAGCGACGTTGGCCCCAAAGTGTTGTAGCCCCCAAAATTTGGCATTTATTATAAATAATGAAAGTGAGTTTGTCACAAAGACATTATTTATCTATTTTTAAAACAAAAATATTTTAATTTATTAGTCCAAAACAATATTCACTATTATAACAACTTTAAAATTATTTTTCAAAATGAAAAAAAAAGTGGGGGTAAATTCATGGAAAGAAGCCTCTAGAACGATTTATTTATTTATTTTATTTTATTTTTTATTTTTTTTTGTTTTTCTTTATAGTTTAAATAGGGCCTAAATACAATTATAAATAAAAAAATAATAGTTTTATATATAATATATATATAAAGTTTTTTTATAAATTACAAGTTTTTAAAGTTTTTTTTTTTTATGAACTTTGACCAAAGACCATCTAGAATCTTTATTTTTTACTATTTTATTTTATCATAAAATGCTGTTTTTCTTGGAAATCCTCTGTAGTTTAAACAAGGCCGAAAAATTATTTTATTTTATTTTATTTTATTTCATTTATCATAATGTTATTTTTCTTGGAAATCCTATGTAAATGGGGCCCAAAAAAGATTAGTGATTTTATTTTATTTTATTTTATTTTATTTTATTTATTTATTTTTTATTTTATTTTATTTATCATAATGTTGTTTTTCTTGGAAACCCTCTATAAACAGGGCCCAAAAACAATTAGTTATTTTATTTTATTCTATTTTATTTTATTTTATTTTATCATAATGTTGTTTTTCTTGGAAACCCTCTGTAAATGGGGCCCAAAAATGATTAGTTATTTTATTTTATTTTATGTTATTTTATTTTATTTATCATAATGTTGTTTTTCTTGGAAATCCTCTGTAAACGGGGCCCAAAAACAATTAGTTATTTTATTTTATTTTATTGTATTTTATCATAATGTTGTCTTTCTTGGAAATCCTCTGTAAACGGGGCCCAAAAGCGATTAGTGATTTTTTTTTTTTTTTTTTTTTTTTTTTTGTTTTTTGTTTTGTTTTATTATATTATTTTATTTTATTTTATTTTATTTTATTTTATTTTATGATAAAATGTTGTATTTCTTGGAAATCCTCTGTAGTTTAAACAAGGGAAAAAAATGACTAGTTTTATTGTTTTATTTTATTTTATTTTATTATAAAAATGCTGTTTTTCCTGGAAATCCTCTGTAATTTAAACAGGGCCCAAAAATGATTAGTGAGATATTTTATTTTATTTATTTATTTATTTTTTTTTTTTTTTTTATAAATTTATTATTATTTTTTTTTTAAATGCTGTTTTTCTTTTCTTTATTGGTCAAGTCTCAAAGCTCTTCCGATTCTTAATGTCTGCCTCTAATAGTAAATCTTTTTCCAGTAGCTCATCCACAAAGGTTCCATTTCCACTCACACTTTTCCACACTTTCACTTTGGCCCAGAGCCAAATAAAATATTTCATAAATGTGCCTCTGTTGAAAGCTGTCCTCCAGGTGAGGGAGACGCTGCACACCGCTGCCTCATAACGCCACACTCTCACACAAAGTCACTACCGATGAAACGGCTCATTGCCGTCTCCAACAGACCAACCATTAGTTTTATAACATCTGACATCTGATTAAAATTATGGTTTTAACTTTTGGCAGGTGACTTTCCCCCCCAGAAGCGGGTGTATTGAAAGAGCCGTCCAAACAAACAAGCACGGCGTCAAACAGCCTGCAGTCTTGCCGCATGTTTGCTTAACTATCTTTCACTTTAAAGTGTCCGTTTGAGGCTGAGGTCTACCCACAGTCACGTCTCAAGATGAGATAAATCTAGAGAAAATAAACACTTCTGTGTCAAATCTTCATGTGAATCCTGATCTGTTGATCCTATTTTGGATCTTCACGGAAAACAGGGCTAGTAACCGCTTTTTGGCCATGAGACGTGTACCAAGGGCACGCTGCCTGTTATGTAATGTGATATCAGTCGTGCTGGTGAGGTTTTCCTTCGTAACTGCGTCTCACTGTTACGGTAAACAACCACGGATTTACATGGCTAAATGACTTTGTAAATACTTCAGTGAATGTCACATTTGTACACATCCGCATACACACCTGATGATACAGATATGTGCTTCAATACGTCTTTGTGCTAGGACTGGGCAGTATATATCAATATTTTTGAGCCTTTTGTCTATATTTCATTGTTGTTTTAAAAAAAAAAAAAAAAAAAAAGAGTTTTTTTTTTTTTGTAAACCAAACCTTCATTATATCCCAAAATGTCCCATAAAATAATCAAGTCTTTAAATTATGAAGTATAATAATTTATAATTAATTAAATTTCATATATATGCACCGATATAGTGTTTCCATAGACCTGGAAATATCAAAGAACTTTAAAATTGTTATTTCCAAAATTACAGTCTTAAATGTCACAGGAATATCATGCAAATGTATAAAAACTTTAAATATGTTGTTCCGAAGAGTAAATGGAAAAGTCATAAAACAAAACACACACACACACACACACACACACATATGTGTGTATGTGTGTATATATATATATATATATATATATATATATGTGACAAATATATTTCTAGAATATTATGTTATATTTCTAAACACTGTATTTTAACCTAATAAAAATGTCATGCAACTTAAAAAATTTAATGTATTTCTATAATGCTGTTATATTTGTAAACATGTTTAGACATTTATTTTTACTTAATAAAAATGCCATGCAACTTGAAAAAAAATCTAATAAAAACCCAAATATATTACTAAAATATTATATTTGTAAATATGTTTGGTAATGTACTTAAAAATGGCATGCAACTTAAAAAAAATGCAAATATGTATCTAATATATTGTTATAGGCATAACCATGTTTAGAACTGTGTTTTTACTTAATAAAAATGCCATGGAAAAATTGTCATGAAAAAACAAATGAATAAAATAATAAAAATGGCATGCAACTTTAAAAAAAATTAATAAATAAATAAAATGCAAATATATTTCCATAATATTATTTTGCATTTATAAGCATGTTTGGAAATGTATTTATGCTTAAGAAAAATGCCATGCAACTTATAGTCAAATCAAATAAAAATGCAAATATATTTTTTATAATATTGTTATATTTGTAAAACAGTTTGGAAATTTATTTTACTCCATAAAAATGCCATGCAACTTTAAAAAATACAATAAAATAAAAATGCAAATATATTTTTGTAATATTTTTATAATTGTAAACATGTTTGATAATGTATTTTTGCTTTAAAAATGAAAATAAAATAAAATAAAATAAAAACGCAAAAATATTTCTAGAATATTATTTTATGTTTGTTAGCATATTTGGAAATGTATTTATACTTAATAAAAATGCCATGCAACTTAAAAAGTCAAATAAAATAAAATAAAAATGCAAATATATTTCTTTAATATTATGTTATATTTGTAAACTTGTTTGGAAATGTATTTTTACTTAAGAAAAATGCCATGCAACTTAAAAAAATCAAGTCAAATAAAAAGATATTTCTGAAATATGTTACATTTGTGAACTTACTTAAGAAAAATTACATGCAACTTAAAAAATAAAACTAAAAAACGCAAATATATTTCTATAATATGATGTTATATTTGTAAACAAAATAAAATAAAAATGCAAAGTGACATAAGCTAATCATTGAATTAGTTTTTAATTTAGTGATTTTACTGACTCTTGCATTATCTTTATCTAAGTTTAAACCTGTAAGTGTTGCCAAACCCGAGAATTGTGAGATCATGAGAATCGACTGTTTTTAGGAAACATAATAACAGTATTTCTAAATATTATAGCACCAACAATGTAGTTGCAAACATGCTGTAAATATCAGATATATCGCCCAGCCCTAGTTGGTGCTGTGATTTAGTGGCTCCTGTGATTTAGACTCTCTCCTTTGTGGTGAAGGTGTTTCTTCAATAGAGTAGCTTTCCCCACATCCTTAAATACCTGCTTGCAGAAGTTCCCCATCCGAGCCCTTTGGGACGCGTCTCAGCGGATGCATGTGTGTGTTTATTTCCACGTACAGAGCGTATTATATGACCCGTGTTAATGTCTGTGTCCACAGGAGTTGATTCCTCTCATTCTATGTACGGCCTGCCTGCATCCCGAGCCCAAAGAAAGAGACCAGCTACTGCACATCCTCTTTAATCTTATCAAGAGACCTGACGATGAGCAGAGGTGTGTGCGCTTCTGGGCATCTGCGCATGTGTAAACTGACCAAAAAATCAGTTTTGTGAGTTTGATAACGCTCTGCTATGATCTTCCTCTCCAGGCAGATGATTCTGACCGGGTGTGTGGCATTCGCCCGCCATGTGGGTCCCACTCGGGTGGAAGCCGAACTCCTGCCACAGTGCTGGGAACAGGTTAGTTCTGTACTCGTACACACGTTTAACACATAAAAACTAGGAAAATGTAAAGGCATGATGTCACGCACACAAACCTCATGGTCAAAACAATGTTTTGTTACATCATGTACATCCTTTGATCTTTCTTATCAACACATCTGTAATAGTTTTCATATGTGAAAAGGTTAGCCAGTCAAAGCACAGCTGATTTACATATAGAAGATGCAGTGGCAAAATAAGCTACTGTTTAGTAGGGTTAGAGGAAGTGTAAAAATGTCATGGAAAAATACATTTATAAATTATTTTTGGTGTCAAAAAAACATTTACTGACATTATAAATGGACGGAAAAAAGGACTACGGAAGTGTAGAATATCGTGTATTTGGACATTTAAGTCACACTTCAATATTTTTTAGTATTTTTAGCTTTTATTTGAGCAGTTTTAATTTTTTTATATCTTTTTAGAATGGGTTATTTGAATATTTTTAGAATGGAATATTTAAATCTATTTATACCTTTTACAGTGGAATCTATATAACAGAATTCTTAAAAATCTTTTTCACTATGGAATCTTTGCATTTTTTTTTAGAACGTAATCTTGATAATAGAATATTTGAACTTTTCTGAATGGTATTTTTTTTTAACTTTTTAAAATGAAATATTCAGTAAATTAAAAAAAAAAAAAAAAAAAAAAACTTTATTTAAATCTTTGTAAATGGAATTAAAGACTTTAGATTTCTGTGGACATGGTAAACATAATAATTGGATATTTTCAAATATTTCACATTTTTTTGCATTTTAAAACTGTCTTTTTAAACTTTTAAGACTTTTTTGTTATTAAATAAATGCCAAAAAAATGCATAGTAATTGAATATATTTTTTTTTTTTTTTCAATATTAATATTTGTATTTAAACCTTTGTAGATTTTAATAACTTAACTTCAGATTTAAAAAGTACTGTAAAAGCTGTTGAGAGGCCAGTTGGTTATATATATATATATATATATATATATATATATATATATATGTATGTATGTATGTATTTTTACTTAATACAAATGTCATGTAACCAAAAAAAAAAAAAAGTAATGAAAATTAGATAGTATAAATATTATATTATTTTGTCAGCATGTTTGGAATGTATTTTTACTTAATAAAACTGTTATGCAACTTTAAAAAATCTGTTTTATTTTTTTTCCCAAATCCATTTAATTTTTTTCCAAATTCCATTTTTTTCTGTTTTAATTTTTTTAGGCTCTGTTTTAATGGTTACTATCTATATATATATATACATACATATATACATACATTTATCTATCATTCATTTTTTTATAATCAAAAGCATTTTTAATGAATTTGTTTTATATCTAAAAAAAAAAAATATTTTTTTATTTGTAATATGTTTATTTATTTATTTGTAAATTATTTGTAAATTTATTTGTTTGTGTGTGTATGTATGTATGTGTGTATATATATATATATATATATATATATATATATATATATATATATATATATATATATATATATATATATATATATATATATATAATTTATTTTCTTTATTTATATATTTTTTCTAGAAATACTGTGTATTTAATTTTTCTTCTTATTCTCTGTTAAAAAAGATGCCCTAATTGTGTATTTATGAATACTCTATCATTTATACAATGACACTCAGGCATAAAGTGTGATTTTAAACTGTCCAGAAACATGTTGAAGCCACTGTAGATCATACTCAGTCCATGGCTTGGTACACATCCCCATGTTTACTGTTAGTTTTAAGTAACTCTCAAAAGTACGGTACATTCGTAACTTCCCACATGGAAACCTATTTCCGCTGAGGAAATAACCTAAACAATTTGAGCGTTTAACACTGAAAAAAATGAGCTAATGTGGTTTGCAGAGGGTACGGATGGGTATGCAGTTTTGCGGTCAGAGCTGGAACTGACGCTGCCATGTTGTGTCTTGCGCTGTCTGTGTACGTCTGTGTCACATGTGTGTTTCTCTCGCTCAGATTAACCACAAGTATCCAGAGAGAAGACTTCTGGTGGCGGAAGCATGTGGAGCCCTGGCCCCTTACTTACCCGTAAGAGACTCCATTTCTCCAAATATAAAAGCAGTCTAACTGGGACACATTAATCATGTTCACCTTTCAACAACGTCACAGTTAGTGATCGCTAAAACACTAGACGTCCAAGATCACGCTAGCCAAACTGCGGTGAGTGGTAGTCGAGCAAGAGCATGCTGAAATAATCAAATAATAATTATCAAATAATCAAACCGACAAATACCAGTATAGCGCAAAATCTGTTCGCATCTGTGTCCACTTTGAACGTTTGTGTTTGTTGCTATGGAGGAATGCTGTTTGTTTACAGTGGCTGTACATCATAGACTTATGGTCGGAACTCTCAACAGGCTGTTCATCTAGTGCTGTGAAACAGCCTTAAGAATCATTTTAGATTGAATCTTTGAATGCTTTTTGCATTTAGTATTTACAAGTTTATTCTTTTATATTTATTTTAAAATATTATTAAATATATTTTTTAATATTTGATTTTATATATTTTTTTGTTTTAGACTCAAATGATCAGATATATATATCAATATATTTGTCTCTTTCAAATGGAATCTTTTGAATCATTTTTTGGGGATTTACATTTTAGAATGGAGTCTTTGATTCTGTTTAGAATATAAACAATTGAGCGTTTCATGATTATTTAGAATCTAATTTTCAAGTGTTATATTTGAACCTAGATAATGTCAAGAAGTCTTTCAATCTTCGTCAAGTTGCATATTTATTTAGAATAAAATTTTCCAGTTTTTGACATTTATTAGTTTGGGGTCAGTAAGATTTTCTTTTTTTTTTTTTTTTTTTGTATGTATTTATTTATTTAAACTAATTTGGATCCCCCCCCCCCCCCCCCCCCCTTCTAAACACTTACAGGCAGTTTGTCTTTAATAAAACAACCATAGAAGCAATTTAGAACTGGATTTTCTGATTAGAATCTTTAAATCCTTTTCCATTTTCCATCTTTACAATAGAATCTTTTAAAATTTGTATTTAGGCTCAAATGATCAAATTTTTTTAATGGAATCTTTTTTTTATTTTTATTTATTTATTTATTTTTTTAGAACTTCTTATTTATTTGAATGTAAATGCTTAGCAGACTGCTCATCTATTAAAATAGCCTTAAAAAATTAGAACTAAATCTTTAGACTAGAATCTTTGAATCCTTTTTGCATTTAATCTTTACAATAGAATCTTTTGAATCTTTTAAAATGTATATTTAGATTTTTTATATTTCACTCTTTTAGATAGATTCTTTTTTGTTTTAGAATTTCATATTTATAATGAAATCTTTGAATCCTTTGAATAACATCTTGTTGTTGTTGTTGTTATTATTATTATTATTATTATTATTATTATTATTATTATTATTATATTATTAACTAGAAATTGTTTTTTGTTTTTTTGGGGTTTTTTTTTCAATTTCAGAATTGTTGCAAATATTTAGAAGACTGAATCGCAGTTCAAAAGTGAAACTTTTTTTTTTTTTTCCCCACCCCTACAATTTAGAATTGAATCTTTAGACTAGAATCTTTGAATCCCTTTTGCATTTAATCATTAAATTTAATAGTAGAATCTAAATATATTTTTATACTCAAATTATCAAATCTTTTAGATTTGACTTTTAGGTGGACTTTTAAACCTTTTTTTTATTTTATTTTATTTTTTTTTTTAGAATTTCATATTTACAATGAAATCTTTATAAAGAAATATTTGAATCTTTTTACAATAGATTTTTTTTTTTCCTTTTGAGACACTTAGCAGACAGTTCATCTTTTAAAATAGACTTAGAAACAATTAATAACTAGATCTGTAGACTAGAATCTTCGATTCCTTTTTGCATTTAATCTTTACAGTAGAATCTTTTAAAATCTTTTATATTTGACTCTTTTGAATCTTAGTTTTTTTCTTTTAGAATTTCATATTTAGAGTGAAATCTTTAAATCCATTTAGAATAGAATCATTTGAACATTTTATAATTGAATATTTGCAAACTGTTTTGCAAATGTATTATATATGACTCTTGAGATTTGAAGCCTTTCAGGCTTTTCTGAATTGCTTATTTATTAAGAGTAACATTTTCCAGTGTTTTACACCATTCTATAACGGTTTGGGTCAGGATTTTTATACTTTTAGTCAACAAGGACATGTTAAATTGATCAAAAAGAGACCATTTGGTTTCAGAATGGAATCTTTGAATCCATTAGAATGGATTTTTCCCCCCACGCTTAAATGCTTAGCAGGCAGTTCATCTTTTAAAGCAGCCTTAGAAACAGTTTAGAACTGGATGTTTTGACTAGAATTTTTGAAATCTTTTTTGCATTAAATCTTACAATAGATTCTTTTGAATCGTTTAACATTTATATTTAGAGTCAAATGATCAATTCTTGTATATTTGACTCTTTTAGATGGAATCTTTTGAATCTTTTTTTTTTTTTTTTTGAGAAATTTATGTTTAGAATGAAATCTTGGAATCCATTTAGAATAGAATAATTTGAACATTTGGTAACATTTCAGTACAGGGAACAGTTTTCATTATTAACGAATTGCTTATTAGCATGCCTATTCATAACATATTGGCTATTTATTAGTACTTATAAAACACAAAATCTGCATGACCATATTCTACATCCCTAATCCTACCCAATACCTAAACTTAACAACTACCTTTCTACCTACTAATAAGCGGCAAATTTGTAGTTTATTGAGCCAGAAGTTATAGTTAATGGTTTGTTAATAGCAAGAATTGTACCTTAAAATAAAGTTTGCCCGAACGTTATTTTCATTTCATTATTGACTATTTAGAACCTAATTTTCAAATCTATTATATATGAATTTTGAGAATGAAGTCTTTCCTTCTTTTCTTAAAGATATATTTATTATATTTATTAATTAATTGATTTTTACACTACTGTTCAACCGTTTGAGGTCAGTATGTTTACATTTTTAAGGAAATTTATAATTTTTTCCCACAAAGGCACATTAAATTGGTTAAAAATATGACTTTTACATTCTTACAAATCGAAACAGTCGTAGGGCTCAATGGGCTGCTCATTTATTAACACTATGAAGCACTGGCTTGTATACATCTAACTGATTTGGCTCAAACTGCGCTCTAATTGTTGGCGTTGTGCCTTTTTTGCCCTTCCTTTGTATGCGCCGATCTGTAATGGAGTGTCTGCTGTTTACTCACTTCCTCATGAGTATGAACACTTAATCATTTCACCAAACACAGCAGAATACAAAAAAGATGTTGTGCAGAGAATTCAGAGCTGGCATGGGAATACATGTATGTGTGTGTCTGTCTACAGAAGGAGATCCGAAGCTCTCTGGTTCTGTCCATGCTCCAGCAAATGCTGGCGGAAGACAAAGCCGATATGGTTCGAGAGGCCGTGGTGAAAAGTTTAGGCATTATAATGGGCTACATCGACGACCCAGACAAATATTCCCAGGTGTGTGCATATTTCCAGTGTTTTTATGCTTTTTACACTTACTTCACTGGTTTTTTCATATGTATGTCTGCTTTTTGCATATGGATGTGTAACAGGGCTTTGAGCTGATGCTGTTGTCTCTGGGCGACCCGTCTGAGAGAGTAGTCAGTGCCACCCATCAAGTGTTCATTCCTGCCTTCGCTGCCTGGTGCACAGAACTGGGCAACTTACAGTCCCAGCTCATCCCCTCCCTCCTCACACGCATCGAGAAGCTGCTCAAGGTGAAAACCTTTTTTTTTTTTTAAAGAAGATTCTTATGCTCATCAAGGCTGCATATATTTGATCAAAATACAGAAAAAATTGTCGTTTTGTGAAATATTATTTTATAATTTATAAGTTAAAAAGAACTGTTTCTTCAAAATAGAAATTTTGTGTTACAATTTACACTACCATTTAAAAGTTTGAGGTCAGTAATTTTTTTTTTCTTTTTTTTTTTTTTTTTTTTCCAAAGAAAGTAATATTTTTTTTAAAGGACGTTAAATCCATAAAAAGAGATAATAAAGACTTATATTGTTGGAAAAGATTTCTGTTTTTTTAATAGATGCTGTTTAACTTTTTATTCATAAAGGAATCAAAGAAAAACATTGGAGTTTCCAAAAAATAGCACAACAGTTTCAACACTGATAATAAATCAGCATATTAAAATGATTTCTGAAGGATCATGTGACACTGAATTCTGGAGCAATGGCTGATGTAAATACAGTGCTGTGTCACAGAAATCAATTGTATTTTAAAGTATATTAAAATAGGAAACCAATATTAGAAATTCTGATAATATTTCACAGTATCACAGTTTTATTTTTGATTAAGTAATTACAGCCTTGATGAGCATAAGAGAGAGAGATAAATATTTTTTGAATGGACTCCTTAGATCTTTTTTGGAATTGAATATTTAGAATGGACTTCAGTGGAACTTTAACATTTGCAATAATATCTTAGAATCATTTTAGAAGTGAATTTTTAGACTGGAACCATGAATATAGAATACATTTTTTTTTTTTTTTTTTTTTTTTTTTTTTTTTAAGGAAATATTAAGACTCAAATAATCAGATCCATTATATCATCTTTCAAATGGAATCTTTTCAGTCTTTTTTCAGAATTGATTATTTGAAATAGAATGATTTGAACATTTCCTAAATGAACATTTCTAATTTTTCATATCTTTTTATCTTGAAAATGAAGTCCTTAATATTTTCTGAATTGCTTATTTCCTACAAAAAAGTGTTCACACTACCTTCCAAAATATGAGGTTTATGCTTTTTCTTTTTTTTTTTTTTTTTAAATAAATGAAAACTTTAGCCCAACAAAGACATTTAAATTGATCAAATGTGACAGAAAAGAAAAATAGCTTCTATTTAAAAATATATATATATATTTATTACTTTATATTATCAAAGAGCAGCACAACTTCATAATTTGATAATATTGAATTATTTTTTTTATCTTTATCTTTCAAATTTAATCGGTTTAATTTTTTTCAGAATTTAATATTTAGAATGGAATCTTTTACACTATTTAGACTCAAATTATTTTAACATTTTATAATTGAATACTTGGAATCTAATTTTAAAATCTGTTATATTTGTATCTTGAGAATGAAGTCTTTAATATTTATTATATGCATATTTATTTAGAATAAAAACTGTGCACACTACTATTCAAATATATGGAGTTTATACTTTATAAGAAATGAAAACTTTGTTCAGCGAGGACATTGATCAAAAGTGACAGTAAAAACAAATCTTTGTTTCTATTTCTAAAAAAGTTTTTTTTATTTTTATTTATTATCTTATATTATCAAAGAGCAGCTTAACTGTTTTTAAAATTTGAAAAGAAATATTTCCTGAATACCGAATCAGCATATTAGAATGATTTCTGATGGATCATGTGACACTAAAGACTGGAATCTTGAATCTATAAAATGAAATGAATCTTTAGAATCAAACATTCTTTCTAGAATTTCGAACTTCAAGATTTTAGCAGGTTTGGCAGTTCTTTTCAGGACATTTAGAGACATTTTGTCCCCACAAATTAACATATCCATCACTACAGATACACTCCTTTTAGCTTTCAGTTATTTAACTCTTAAATTCCTCTCTTTTTCTCCTGCAGGGTGAATATGGTCTAGATGAACACAAGCTGCATATGTATCTGTCAGCGCTTCAGTCCCTCATCCCGTCTCTGTTTGCGGTGCTGCTTCAGAACGCCCCCTTCACGAGCCGAGCCAAACTGCAAGGCGACGTGCCTCCAATCGAGGGTGAGGGTCTGCCAACGTCAACACACGCACGCACACGCACAACGTTTTTCGCTAACGTTCTCAGTCAGGCCACGTTTAGCGACGCGGACCTGGCGCCTGACTCAGTGTAACTGTAGGGTTCCTGCCATGTTGAGGTTGCTCTCTGGTTTTGGGCTCACTATCAAAGTGCTCTTTCATTTACGCACTGCGGCCACGTTAGATGATTTGCGCAGTTATGCTTTTTTGGTGTATTCCTGGGTTTAAAATCCGCTCCCGTGTGTGTGCGTGACCTCGCAGTGACCCGCTTCCCGCGGCCAGCCTCCCCGTTGCAGGACGTGGCCACCATCGTGGGCAGCCGAGAGCAGTTGGCAGTTCTGCTGCAGTTATATGATCATCAGCTCCAGCATGAAGGAACTACAGGATGGGACAGTTTGCTCTGGGTGGTCAACCAGTTGTAAGTTGACATCTCACACACACTCTTCTCCCTTTTGACCTCTGGTTTTTGGCCTCTTTGGCCATTTTTATTGAAGGTGGAGACAGGAACTTGGGTCACCCACTCATGTTGGAGCACCAGGCCACACCTCAAGACATTCTAGAGAGTTAAATGGCATGCATATGCGTGCGTAAAAAAGGAAACGGGTCATAAAAACACTTTTCTTGATCTTTTGATATACTGTTAGAATTCGTAATCCAAAGATTTCTCTTTATCCCACCCAAGTTATTTATAAAAAGGGAAAACCAAAGGTCAGAAAGTGTAAGATGACATCATAACAAAGAGCTCATTAACTTTTGGAGTAGGCCACGCACATTTTTTTTTTTCTAAAGGGCTAAAGATAAGCGTCAGTTAATTCTTATTAAAATGAAAATTAATAAAAATGTGAATATATATACAAATATTGAAATCAGTTTTTAAATTAAATACATATTTTAGTGTGTGTGTGTTTTTGAAAACGTGTGTATGTTATATTTAATCATTTAGCAGACACACACACATGTGTATATATATATATATATATATATATATATATATATATATAGAGAGAGAGAGAGAGAGAGAGAGAGGCTGAAGATGTAAGCATCAGTTAATGCTTATTAAAATGAAAATTAATAAAAAGTGTAAATAAATACAAATATTTTAATTCCTAAATTTTTTATGTTTTTTTTTTCAAGTGTGTGTGTGTGTGTGTGTGTGTGTGTGTGTGTGTGTATATATATATATATATATATATATATATATATATATATATATATATATATATATATATATATATATATATATATATATATGACATCATAACAAAGAGCTCATTAACTTTGGGAGTAGGCCACGCCCATTTTTTTTCCTAAAGGGCTAAAGATAAGCGTCAGTTAATTCTTATTCAAATGAAAATTAATAAAAATGTGAATATATACAAATATTGAAATCAGTTTTTAAATTAAATACATATTTTAGTGTGTGTGTTTTTGAAAACGTGTGTATGTTATATTTAATCATTTAGCAGACACACACACATGTGTATATATATATATATATATAGAGAGAGAGAGAGAGAGAGAGAGAGGCTGAAGATGTAAGCATCAGTTAATGCTTATTAAAATGAAAATTAATAAAAAGTGTAAATAAATACAAATATTTTAATTCCTAAATTTTTTTTTTTTTTTTTCAATTGTGTGTGTGTGTGTGTGTATATATATATATATATATATATATATATATATATATATATATATGTATATATATATATATATATATATATATATATATATATATATATATAGTATATATATATGTATATAAAATACAAGTTTTTCCATTCATGAACGTATAAAATATATATATATATATATATATTTTTTTTTTTTTTTTTTTTTTTTTTTTTTACTTTGTTTTATTTCTATAATTTATTTTATAATACTAATTTTATTATATCATTTATTTATATATATATATATATATATATATATATATATATATATATATATATATATATATATATATATATATATATATAGTTTTTAAATAAATAATTTAATAGTTATTCATCATTTTTCTTTTTACAGTTGTATTTAATCATTTTGCAGAAACTTTTATCCAAAGCGACTGACAAATGATGCAGTACATGCAGCAAGTTTTAGTTTTTTTTTTGTTTTTTTTACAATAAATGAAAAGAATAAAAAGTAGATATAGGGTCGAGGTTTTTTTCCCATAAAAATGATAAAGAAAACAAGTAGATAGAATAGAAAAACAATAGTGTTAGAGGGTTTTATATATCTACATGTGTGTATTTACTTCATTTTAAAATGTTTTTACAATTTCTTCTCTTTTTTTACTTTATATTTTATTTATTTTTTTAATATATTTTGTAATTAGTTTTTGTATTAGTTGTATAAGCCAATCATGACAGACGTCATTTACATATTAGAGTTCTAAAGATATGAGCAGCACATTTAATTCAAAAGGTATATTTTGTATGAGCAGAAGTATTTTTGGCTGTAAAAATACAAAAAGGTACAATGTAAAAAGTACAATAGTACAATTGGATACAATTTGAGATGCAATGCGTTTGAAATCCTCTTAGTGACTATTCTTTCTATGTCTCTGTTCATATATTGCACATAAATGGCCTGGTTTACCTACCTTTGCATTGCACCTGATTCTGTTTTCTCTCTTCTTCACAGTTTACCACAGCTTATAGAGATTGTAGGACGCATCAACGTCGCCTCATCCACCTGTGTGCACGAGTTCTCCAGGTTCTTCTGGAGATTATGCCGAACGTTTGGGAAAATCTTTACCAACACTAAGGTAGAATAGGTCAAAGACATTTGCCATAAAGTCTCTCTGTAACACCTTTTTTTTTCTTTATTTGGCCAAGTGAAGTAGCTAAATAGAGCTTGTGCTGCAAATAGTCTGCCTCCGATACACCGTTCAGCACTTTCAGTTTAATTTAGGTGTTGTTTTCCCCTCCTTTTAAAAGGTAAAACCTCAATTCCAAGAAATCCTGCGGCTATCTGAGGAGAATGTGGGTGAGTGACTGTTCACTTAACCAAGAATAATACTCCCGCTGTCAGAGGAGGGGCTGGGAGAAAAACACACACACACACACACACACACACACACACACACTCGTCGTCTCTATATCTCTTTCCCATGCTGGAAACTTGTGTGTCAAATATGTGTTTTCACTCTTCATGGGATTTGGAAATGGAGCTTTTTCTTTCATTCTTCAAATGTTTGC
Organism: Cirrhinus mrigala; assembly: GCA_036247105.1. Taxonomy (NCBI): domain Eukaryota; kingdom Metazoa; phylum Chordata; class Actinopteri; order Cypriniformes; family Cyprinidae; genus Cirrhinus; species Cirrhinus mrigala. The sequence continues at coordinate 15,508,893 of CM070030.1, forward strand.
TGAGTTAAAAAAGTCTATGGTTAAAGCATCTGCCAACAAAACTGGGCATGTTGTATCATTTTAATGGTTTGAACATTGCTAAATTACTACCAGATGACTTCAACTAATTATTTTATGCTTGACTTAACTGAATATCCAGTTATATAAGATTAGAGATTGTAACCGTGATTGTGTCCTGCAGACGCCTCCGCAGGAAACGGCATCCTTACGAAGGCTACGGTGCCGATCTATGCAACCGGTGTCTTGACGTGCTACAATCAGGTAGGGGCTTCATTGTACGCCTGCTGTGTGATGGTTTAACTCAGGAAAGCCTCTGTCTGATGAAGCTGTTTCATTTCAGGAGGAGGACCGTAAACTCTTGGTTGGCTTTCTTGAGGATGTCATGACCACGTTGTCTCTCTCTCATGCTCCCCTTGATAGTCTAAAGGCTTCGTTTGTAGAGCTGGGGTGAGTGTCTGTCAGCACTGTTAAATCTGCAGCCGGGATGCATTTCTGCATGAGCTCATCTGAGGCTGCAATAGCTTTAAGCTGATGTAAAATGACTTGCTCATGAGTGTCTTGACCCCACCGTTGAGAGTACCCGTCAGTTTCTGTGCACCAAAGCTTTATTAATTCATCCATTTGAAAGGAGTATTTCACACAAATGTTCAAATTGTCATTTACTCACCCACATACTATTCCAAACCCATATGATTTGATTTTATTGGAAGTGGATGTTTAACTAATCAGAGGTTGACAAGCTCTAAAAAAAAAAATTCAATTAAAATGAGATCTGAAAGATGCTTTGCAGGGCAAGATTTATTACTATATATATATATATATATATATATATATATATATATATATATATATATATATATAAATATATATATATATATATATATATATATATATATATATATATATATGAAGAGTTCAGATGCAAAAGCCCCTAAATCCATCTGATGTATTTCTTTAAAATGAGCATTTCTTTCTGGCTTCTTTGTATAGGTTTCTATGTAAGTACTGGTACTTCTGATTGTGCTGAGGCTGGAATTTAGCGAGTTTGAAGTAAAAGTATTTGATGGACGTATAATATGTGTAGCATTCACTCAGTATCATTATCTCATTTTTGACCGAGGTGGCTTTTGCATCTGAACTCTATATATATATATATAGATATAGATATAGATATAGATATAGAGATATAGATATAGATATAGATATAGATATAGATATTAATCCTATTGCATCGCATCCAATCGATTAATCTCAATGAATCGCATCCCAAATAAAAATTTTGTATAAAAGTAAAAGAGTTTACATAATATGTGTGTGTACTATGTATATTATTATATTATGTATTTATTATGTATTTATTATGTATACACCCATATTATGTAAATTTTTTTTTTTTGCTCTTTTAGTAAACTTTTATTTTGGATTAATCGTTTGACAGCACTGATTATTTGAGAAATATAATTACACTGTTTTACTCTTTAACTAAACTTTTATATAGGATGCAATTAATTATATTAATTTTACATTTCTAAATGTATTTTAATAAGGATTTTATAGTTTTAAAATCGGATGTGATTAATCGTGATGTAATAATTTGTAAGCACTATTTTAAAACTATGAAATCTTAATTGAAATACACACACACACACACACACACACACACACACACATAAAATTAATATAATTAATTGCATCCAATATAAAAGTTTAGTAAAAGAGTAAAAGAGTGTAATTATATTTCTCAAATAATCAGGGCTGTCAAGTGATTAATCATTACTCACATCCAAAATAAAAGTTTGAGTTTACATAAATGTGTGTGTATTGTGTATTATGTATATATATATATATATATATATATATATATATATATATATATATATATATATATATATATATATATATATATATATATATATAATAAAAATACACAATACACACACGTTTCTGTAAACTTTAACTTTTATTTTGGTTGCAATTAATCATGATTAATTACTTGACAGCACAAATTATTTGGGAAATATAATTACACACTTTTTATGCATTTTTATATTAATTTTACATGTACAGTTGTATTTCATGATTTCGTTGTGTTAAAATTCTAAAATTGTTTATTACAGAATTTTTACACAGGTTACGAAATTATTTTGATATTTGTAATTTTATATTCACAGCATTTTATTTTATGATTTTACGCAAAATATTTTTGAATTTTTTTTTTATTTTTAAGTAATTGTTGCGATTTTGACAGTTTCATCTTTTATTAGACAGATAAATAATATTGTGTAATATTCAATATTTAAGTTAATATAGACTTAATATTAAAGTTTTTTTTTTTTATATAATGATGAACATTTAAAAGGTTGACAAGCAGAATTCTAAAAAGAAAATCCCGCAAAACCAAATATTTACATTTGCAAGACATAAAAGCTTGCAGCCCGAGGCCAGTACGCCAACCTTGAAGTTGAGTCCTGCATAAACCAGCAATAATGGTTTAAGCAGTTTAGCGCAAAAATAACAGGTCCCAATTTGTTAGACTCCCCTATCCTGATGATCTAATGCCCCAGACGTTTCACGCTAATGGCAGTGTAACTGACTAGAAGAACAGGTTTAGTAGGATCATCAACTGTCATTTTGTAATTACCCACTAAAACCGTTACTTCCTGTCTCCAGGGCAAACCCAGCGTATCACGAGCTTCTCCTGACGGTGCTTTGGTATGGAGTGGTCCATACATCTGCGCTTGTGCGCTGCACCGCTGCACGCATGTTCGAGGTAAGCCCTTTCCTCCAAGAAAATCACATTTCAAATATTTCCATGCATAGTTTTAAGCCATAAAGTTAATAAATACTTCCAATGTCCTTAAGTTTATGTTTAAAGACATGTATCATCCTCCAGGCCAGTCAAATGATTAGTTGTATTACCTAATGTTTTATTTTGAATGCAAATTAGCTGTAATATGATGTTTTACAAATGTTAATGGTTGGTGTGAGGTGGTAAATATGTATTTTCAGAGCTCTCCACACTCCCTCTAGGGCCCCCTTGTGCCTTGTCATCCCTGTTACCTGTCAAATCACTGAATGTTTACTTGTATTTGAAGTCGTTGCAGCTTTAAAGCATCCGTACGTCTTTTGCACCACAGCACGCTTGCTATTGCCATTCAGATATGACGTAACAAACCCCCACATTTCATCCCCCCACCCCGTTGTAAGTCCGTAACGAAGGTTCGAGGAGTGTTAAGAAACTCTTCCATGTGAGAAACCCCCTTCTCCTCATCTGTGGTCGTAGCTTTAGTTAAATTTGCCTGGCCTCTTTAGTCCTCGATTTGATTTAATTTATCTGTGTAGCGCCTCCTCGGGCTTCTGTCATGTTTTTCGTCGTATGTCTGCGCTGTTTTTTTAGTTTGTTACCGTTGTTTCTGTTTTGTGTTCTTTTGTTTCTCTCTCTGTTTCTCTCTCTGCGGTGTTCCATGACACTGTGCTCGCTCTTTCCATGCATCCTGTGTGACATCACCCCTGCTCTGACCAATCAGCTGTTGGTGAAGGGGGTGAATGAAACTCTAGTAGCTCAGAGAGTTGTTCCAGCACTTATCACTCTCTCCAGTGATCCTGAAATGTAAGTCTCCTCCTGCCTCCTTCATCCATGCACCTCCCTCCGCCTTGGTTCTCTCAGGAGGCCACGACTTTATTGGCCACTCCTCAAGCGAGCACCGACTACCTGAGCCAAGATTTATGGGTTTTACATTATTTGTTAAAAGAAAGTAATAGCAGGATGATATCACTTAGAATAATGCAGGTTTATTGAAACAATGAAATGCTGGGGTCACATTTCACCTTTTAAAAAACTATATATAGATTTTAACTACCTAAAAAAATTATCATGAAAACTTGTGCGTTATGATTTTATAATTTTCATCACATTGAAATACGTTCTCATTACCATAATGTAAAAAAAGCTCATTTTAATTACTATAAATTTTTTAGCCCCGCGGGATGTTAGTTTGACAGGAACGCTAAGGGGTTAACAAGAACAACAGAAAACTAAATATAACTAATACTACCATGATGTATACCTAAAAATTGAAGATATGTATACATCATTTATTTTTTTTTATTTCATTTTTTTTATTTTAATTTTATTTAATTTCATTTTGCGTTATTTCATTTTATTTCAGTTCATTTTATTGTATTTTATTTTATTTCATTTTCTTTTCTAATTCATTTAATTTAATTGTATTTCCTTTTTATTTTCATTTTATTTTACTTTATTTTTATTTTATTTCATTTTAATTTCATTTAATTTTATTTCTTTTTTCGCTTTTTATTTCATTTCAATTAATTTTTATTTTATTTTTTAATTCATTTTATTTGTTTTTCATTTCATGTTATTTTATTTCATTTTATGGTATTATTTTCATTTTATTTTCTACTTCATTTTAATTAGTTTAATTTTTCATTTAATTTCATGTTATTTCATTTTATTTTATTGTTTTATTTTATTATTTTATTTTCTGCTTAATTTTATTTCATTTTATTTAATTTAATTTTATTTCTTTTTTCAATTTTTATTTCATTTCAATTAATTTTTATTTTATTTTTGAATTAATTTTATTTTTTCATGTTCTTTTATTTCATTTTATTGTATTATTTTCATTTTATTTTAATTAAAATAAAAATAATAAAATTAAAATAATTAGTTTAATTTTTATTTTTTCATTTAATTTCATGTTATTTAATTTAATTTAATTTAATTTTATTTTATTATTTTATTTTCTGCTTCATTTTATTTCATTTTATTTTATTCATTTTTATTTCCTTTTATTATTTTTATTTTACTTTATTTTATTTCTTTTTTTTTACTTCATTTGATTTCATTTCGTTTTTTCAATTTCATGTCATTTTAAGTTTTTTCAAGTATTTCATTTTGTTTTTAAATCATTTTATTTTATTTCATTTACTTTATTTTATATGATTTCATTTTGCATTGTTTAACTTAATTTAATTTATTTTATTTCACTTTATTTAGCATTATAATAGGTTTCTGACTCAGTGTGCTTCATTGTTATGAAAATAGTGTCATAATGCAAAAAAAATGTAATGGGGAGGATTATTTATACGTTTGTTTATATATATATATATATATATCATATATATCATTACAAGAATGTGCTTAATTGCTACAAAAATAATGTCATAATACAAATAAATCAAATAGGCTTTATTTTTGTTATAAACAGTCTTTATTATTTTATACAATTATAAAATTATAGATTAGAATTTTTTTTATTCTTCATTTTGAGGTTGCAGTATGGCCCATATTTATGTATTTATTGTTTAAAATAAACCATCATTTCATCTGTTATTAATTATTCCTCGTATGTACATGATTTGTAATTCATGCTGATATTATGTCAGTGTCAAAGTATATCTGTGGCTCTCCTGATGAAACCAAGGCTCGAGGGACAGTGCTTATTTTGTTAATGTCTCATGTGCTCGATGTACTAACATCCTTCGTTCAGGCTACACTAATCGCTGCACGCTTGGAGAAGCTGCCTGCTTTCCACAATCCATTCATCTCCTCATTCAGCCCATTTGTCCATCCATGTGGCATGTTTGGCTGCCAGTCAATCACTCCCAAGGCCCCCTAGCACTACAGTCTCCTCTACCACCCCTCTTCCCTGCTAGATTCTTGGCCATTTGTGTTTGACCCCCCCGTCTCTCTTTTGCATCTGACTGGTTTGCAGCTGGTTCTTCGAGGCATGAGCGAAGCCTTAATTGACAAGCGAGTAGCTCCGGCCCTTATTACCTTGTGCAGTGGTCCTGAATTGTGAGTTAACCGCAGCTATGAGACATTTTAAAAACCAAATATCCTGTCTCCTCTCCGCATTCTCTTGGTTGGATATTTTTATTTTTAATTTTCTGGGGGGGTTGGATATTTGTTGTCTGTTTCTGTTTTGGTTTTCATACTGACATGGGAATGATCATGTGACATTAATCATCTTGCTTACCACATATTCCATCAAGTGATTGGCATCTCATGGTTCTGTTCCATTCATGCATCTTTTATCATTTTAGTGGGGAATTGAATGGTTTTTGTTGGATGTGTAGTGACGGATTTTCTGCTTTCAGCTCTGTGAGGATATCGACAATACCTGCCTTCGGAACAATTATGGAAACCGTAACGCAAAAAGAGGTACAAGTCTTCCGTTTTACAGACCCCAACACAACCCTCATGTATTTGTTTATTTTAAAGTACTTAAATCTCTAGATAATTTAAAAAATTGGTTTGGTTATTGTTATGCAATACCTTATGTAATATTTAAAAAAATAATAATAATAAAATAAATAAATAAATAAATAAATTCCATCAAAGTTCTGGGCTGAATTACAAGAAACCAATCAATATAAAAAAAAAAGTAAAAAAAAAAAAAAAAAAAAAAAAAAATATAAAAATATATATATATATATATATATATATATATATATATATATATATATATATATACACTACCGTTCAAAATTTTGGGGTCAGTAAGACTTGTAATAGTCTTTAAAGTAGTCTCTTATGCTCATCAAGGCTGCATTTATTTGATTAAAAATATAGAAAAAAACAGTAATATTGCAAAATGTTTTTACAATATAAATAATGTTTTTTATTTTAACATACTTTAAAATAGAATTTATTCCTGTGATGAAAAGCTGAATTTTTATCAGCTGTTACTCCAGTCTTAAGTGTCACATGATCCTTCAGAAATCATTCTAATATGCGGATTTATTATTAGAATGATCAATGTTGGATAATATCAACAGTTGTGCTGCCAAATATTTTTTGGAACCTGTAATTTTTTTTTTTCAGGATTCTTTCATGAATAACAAGTTTAAAAAGTACAGTGTTTATTCAAAATATTAATATTTTATAACAATGTAAATTATTTATTATTAACTTTTAATAAACTTTTAATTATTAACTTAATACATCCTTGGTGAAATAAAAGTATTAATTTCTTAAAAAAAAAAAAAAAAAAGAAACAATAAAAATGTACTGACCCCAAACTTTTGAACGGTAGTGTGTGTGTGTATATATATATATATATATATATAATATATATATATATATATATAAATATATATAATATAGGAAAAAAAATAAAAAACAAATTAAATAAAATGAAATGAACAAAAATAAATGAAATGAAAAAAAAAAAAAATGAAATTTAAAAAATGAAATTAAATATTTATTATATATTTATTTAATTTCATTTTTTTTTAAATTTCATTTCATTTTTTTATTTCATTTTATTTTTTTCATTTCATTTTACTGTATTTTTTACTTTATTTTCTATTTTATTTAATTTCTTTATTTAATTTCCTTTTATTTTCATTTTTCACTTTGTTTTATTTTATTTTTTTACTTAATTTCATTTTATTTTTAAATTTCATTTTATTTCATTTGTTCAGTTATTTCATTTTATTTTTAATTTCATTTCATTTTTAAATTTCATCTTATTTCATTTTGTTTCTTATTCCATTTATTTTTTCTTTTTATTTTATTATTTTGTTGTATTTGAGTTCATTTTTTTTTATTATTTCATTTTTCATATTTCATTTCATTTTGTTAAAGTATATATAATATTCTAAATTATATTACTATAAATTGGGGCTATCTTATTTGTTTTTTGTGTCATATGTTTGTGTTTATTAGCTGCTAGAGCGAGTGAAAATGCAGCTGGCTTCTTTTCTGGAAGACCCCCAGTATCAGGACCAGCATTCTTTGCACATGGAAATCATCAAAACATTTGGAAGAGTAGGACCCAATGCTGAGCCCCGCTTCAGAGATGAATGTGAGCGCCATTACTATATGTTCACTCACTTATGCAAAGTTTGTCACCATTTGCACATAGAAAAAAACACCATAGCGTGTTGTAATATGATGATAACAGTACCGTCATGCTTCTGTGACTGTGTTTGCCCTTCAGTGCACATACATTTGTGTGGCAGAAGTATTTTCTGTTTCTCTCATGTCCTGTTCTCCGTCTGTTTTTTTCCACAGTTGTTCTTCCTCATTTGCACAAACTGGCTCTGTGCAACAACCAACAGACAGTGGAGAGTAAAAGAATTGACATTGCCACTCAACTGTTTGAGGCATACAGCGCCTTATCCTGCTGTTGTATCCTTTATAGTTACATAAGAGAGATGTAATTTCTGAGTTTGACTTAAATTTTGTGTCCTTAGAGCTACCTTTTAACTCGTCTGATATAGCAAGGAAAGAAATAGTTCACCCAAAACTGAAAGTTTGCTAAAAATTAGGACACATTTCACATATCACACGATATTACACAGGCAGCAAGAGCGATATGAAACGAGTGTTGATTTTGTCCTGATCTATCACAAGCTTAAATGTGATTTTATAACAGTTCGATAAATAAGAAGATATTGTGTTATATTTTAAACACTATTATGTGTTTTTGCTCAATTTTGCAGAGAACATATTACCTTTGAAGCCATAGCAGAATTGTTGCAACACAGCGGTGTTTAGTTTCTGAATGAATCCACGGTTTGAACGAATCGTGTGAATCAATGATTCAAAAGCCCATTCATAAAGAGAGCCGTTTCCTTCATTCCTGAATGAATCAGCCGTTTGAACTAATCAAATAAATAAATGAATGACTCATAAAGACATTTACCGTCACCTGCTGGCAGATTTAGTTTTTTATTTAGAGCATAATTTCATTAAAAAAAAAAAAAAAAAGAACAACAACAAAAACATTAGTGCAAAGGGATAGTTCACAAAAAAAAAAAAAAAAAAAATCTGTCATCATTTACTCACCCTCATGCCTTTTCAAACCTTTCTTTGGTGGAAAATAAAAGAAGGTATTTTGAAGACTGTTGGTAGCAAAGCTGTTTTGGTTACCAATGACTTTCATTGTATGAACAAAAAATACTGAGATCTTCTTTTATGTTCCACAGTTTACGTTATTTACACAAACGAATTGATTTGATGAGGAAGGCCTTTATTAACCCCCTGGAGCCATGTGGTGTACTTTTGGATGGATGCACTTTATAGGACTTCAAAGTCTCAACAGCCATTCACTGGCATTATAAAGCTTTGATGAGCCAGGATTTTTTTATGACGTAGCTAGAGATTACGGTTTACTAAGTTTTAAATATGGATGTTTTGTCTTACCCAAATATCGATTCGCTTCAGAAGGCATTTATTAACCCCCTGGAGCCATGTGGAGTACTTTTAATGATGGATGGATGCACTTTATAAGACGTCAAAGTCTCAACAGCCGTTCACTGGCATTATAAAGCTTGCAAGAGCCAGGACTTTTTTATGACATAGCTAGAGATTACAGTTTATTAAGTTTTAAATATGGTTGTTTTTCTTGCCACAAATGCATTGATTCGCTTCAGAAGGCCTTTATTAACCCCCTGGAGCCATGTGGAGTACTTTTAATGATGGATGGATGCACTTTATAGGACTTCAAAGTCTCAACAGCCATTCACTGGCATTATAAAGCTTGGAACAGCCAGGACTTTTTTTTATCACGTAGTTAGAGATTACGGTTTATTTATTTTTAAATATGGATGTTTTGTCTTACACAAACATTGATTTGCTTCAGAAGGCCTTTATTAACCCCCTGAAGCCATGTGGAGTACTTTTTATGATGGATGGATGCACTTTATTGGACTTCAAAGTCTCAACAGCCATTCACTGGCATTATAAAGCTTGGAAGAGCCAGGACTTTTTTATGACATAGTTAGAGATTATGGTTTATTACATTTTAAATATGGATGTTTTTCTTACACAAACCCATCGTTTTGCTTCAGAAGGTCTTTATTAACCCCCCGGAGCTGTGTGGAGTATGATGGGTGGATGCACTTTATTGGACTTCAAAGTCTCAACAGCCATTCACTGCTATTATAAAGCTTAAAAGAGGCAGATCATTCTTTAATATAACTCTGATTGTATTTGTCTAAAAGAAGAAAGTCCTGTACACCTAGGATAGTTTGAGGGTGAATAAATCATGGGGTAATTATCATTTTGGGGTGAACTATCCCTTTAAAACCATCACTTCTGGTGAAAATATAAGTTGTTTATATAAGTTGTTTATAAATACATATGTATATTACATATACATACAAATTTTAATAACATTTGTTAACTGTGCTTATACATGTCATTTTGTACTGTTCGTCTAAATCAGCATATGTTTCTCAATTTAAAAACTTGACATTTGCGTAAACCAATCAGCCAATCAGATTGTAGCTTGCCACTTTGCCAAGTTTTGCTATTTTGGGGTCTAGCATATATCAGACAATCCATGAAGAGGCTGTGGGCAATTGTTTGACTGACCATTTAAGGCTTTTTCAACGACTCAATCAAGCGTTTTTATTGTTTTTGTTAGCCTCAAGTAATGCTCAGCGGTTTGCATTTCCAAAATTTCCAGAAGTTGATTTTTCTTTAAGAGGGAACATTTTGACTGCAAATTGAAAACAGATAGACAGTGGTATTGGACTGTACACCTCCGCTGCTTATGTTTGGAAGCAGAAGCCATCTTTCACTGGTTTCTCTACTGATTTTGTGGCCTATGGCAGCTTGCATAGTGTAACCACAGTTTTACCTCCAGTTTCAACTTAATAACAGATACTGTCTGTGTGGCCACTTTCTCTCAGTGCTTTTTGAGTTTTTGAGCGATGGTCAACTATTTAAGCTGGATGTGAGTCTCCATAGTTGGATTTGCATTCTCACTCTCTTTTTTTCCTCCTTTTCTTCTAAGAGCTTCATCGTTGCGAAAATGTTTGCATATCCCGCTGGCAGGGAAAGAAAGAAAATAAACCTCAGCCATTTTTGTACACTAAATTGCAGGGTGGATGGCAGAATTTGTCGTTAAATGCTCTGTGATGTTGTTCGTTTGAGCGAAGAGAGCCTAGCCCAGCCTTTTGGTCAGGATTCCCAGCATACAGCCTTTGCAGATGCTCTTTTGTCTTGTTCTTCTCCCATCTTTCTCTGTTTCGTTTTATTTTTGTCCGCTGTGTCACAGTTGAGACCCCCCTGTAGCAGTGGCTTGCCCCCCAGGCAGTTTTGTAAAACCTCGTCCTGTCTGTATTTTGAGGTTTTGCAATATGATCGATGAGGTTGAGTCTGAATCGGTGGACTGTATACTGGTGTGTATTTACTGTAAAAGTGCAAGTCATTATGGAAAGGCAACAGGGGTTTAACAGTGCAAATTTAAATGGAGTTTTATAGTGGTCATGGTTTCACTTTGCATTTTTAGTAGAACTAAATTACCACAGTTATTCTTGAAAAAATCAAAATTTATACACATTTTAAATTATTGCTTATGTTCAAAAGCATTGACGTTGCTGTGCTACGTCGTCACGAAAACTTAACATTTGCATGCATTTCAAGCATTGCAGTTTAAAAACAAGCACATTTAAGCCATTAAAACACAATCAGCAGTGAAAGAAAACCCATTTAGCTATATGTGCACACTGTCTGAGACTGTTTCTGAGTGCTGTCAGAGAGCCGCACACACGTGAACAGTGCTTGTAGAGTGTGGGAGTATTGAACAGTGTTAGTTTTGCCGCTTTATAGGCTTTTAAAGGTTAAATACACACACTTGTATGCGTTTAAAATGCCCGACATTGTAAGTATTCTTGTAAATGCATAAATTTAGGTCTTGAGTGAAAGCAAACAGCTGAAAAAGAAAGCACAAATGTAACAATATAATGGATCCAGGCAGTTCTTAAAGTGATAGCAGTCTAATATTCCTGCTGTCTGTCATTCATGTTAATCAAACAACAAAAGAGAGAAAATCTCTCACTGCTTTTGACTAAATCATTTTTATAATAATAAGAAATATACATTTCCACAGTGAAGAACATGCAGTGTTTTATACATTTCATTACTTTATATTATGTATAGCATTTCATATTTATTTGTTCTGTAGTTTTTTTGTGTTATTGCTTGTAATTAGTTTCGTATTATTTTTTTTAATGACTGACTGTTCACTTGTATGTTTTTATAAGTAAATAAATTTAGGCTAGTATTACTTTTTTGTAATATTGACCCTGTTAACAAGATTTCTGAAATTTATTTGCAAAAATTAAAAAATATTAATGTCGTAACACCTTGTTTAAAGCGAAAATAACTATATTGTGATATGTAACGTTACAGTAAAATAAAATACCTCGTATAGTGATTTATAAAATTTTGGTCATATCGCCCACCCTTATTGTGAGCAGAGCTGTCAATTGCATATGTTAATTTAGTAAAAATGTAATATTTTGCTGTATTAAGGATATGATTTCTTTTCACAGCAAATATTGGTGTTTGTGGTCTAATTGTCATTAATTTAAAAAAAATTAATGAATTGGTATATCATGTTATTATTTGGTACCTCATATAATTATTTCATTAAAGAGTAGGATATATGTTTGTTTTTTTTAAAAGTGTCCTAATATTGTGTTGGAGTCCCCTACAACAGGTTTAAATGCATTTAAGGTCGGAAAAAAACATTGTAGTTTTCTCAGAAAATACATTTATATATAGTCATTTGTCAATGATTTCGAAACCACTAGTTTGAATTGGTTTTGAGTGTCCATAAGCCTACTCTGCTCTGATTGGTCAGCTGGACAAGCGTGTTGTGATTGGTACAGAGAAGAGTTCTTGAGCAAGTTAGCGAGTGCTACCATCTGTGTTGCCAAGTCTGCGGCTGTTTTTGATGTCGTAGTTTAAAGTGACCTGAATAACATCATATTTAGCCCCTGGAAAGTGAATTTACAAGGGAAACCTGGTAAAAAGCGTGTATTTTACACCCCAGGACACGATTTTTAACGGGGGGCCCCTTGAAATGCGATTGGGCTAGTTTTGAGTAACAATTGGGTGGGTTTGTTGTGAAAACCTGGCAACCCTGAGCATGCACCTTTACATAAAACAATATTATCAATCTGTCCTTAAAATAATGACATAAAAACATTTTGTTTAACTGCTTAACTGTAAACACTTAAAACAATAATTTTGGCTACGTTAGCCAAGTGCTAACGTGACTAACTGATGAAACGATACAGTTTGTAAACCCAAAATATGTTTAAGTTACATTCTTTATTATTAAATGAAGAAATTAGAACAGCGACAGTCTAGATTAATCGACAAATTCTTAGGAAATAGTGGGTTTACAGCAAATTATCAGAATTATTTCAGTTAGACATTTTTATCGAGGTTTACCTGGAAACCTAAAGCTGCACTAGGAATACATCACAGCTTGTCACTTGAAAATGTACACATAACGTACCAGTTGTACTTACGGGTTGTGGTTCGGAGACACTTGTTAGTCCAAAAAAAGAAGATTAGAAGCCAAAGAAGATAAAAGCCAATATTAAAGAAGCAGTTCTTGATAAAATGACAAGCACACAACAAAAGGTTCAAATTGTATTGTTGTGATATCGTGGAAAAAAAAATGAATCTTTCAGCATTGAAAACAAAACAAACTTGCTTTCACAGAGCAGAGCACAGCGTCTACTTGACATGATATAAACACACTAACTAGCGGAAGTGTTTGTGGGCAGGTCAGAGTGTTTGTATTTCATGGGCAGGCGGGAATTATGCTAATGTGCTACCCAGAGACGTAGATCGGTAACAGGCAGAAGAATCAAAAATATGATTCTTGGGAGACGATATCTTTATCATACACTTCTTTGATTAACAACTTTGCAGGCTGTTTACACTGAAGGATAGCTATGTTACAAACTGCAAAAAGGATATTTTTTGAAAACCCATGACCTGCTTGAAATACTTCTTTTTCAGTCTTTTTGTTTTCATTTAATGACTGTGTATTTAAGTTTTTTTCAGTGTTTAATTTCAGTTTATTTAATGAAACTTTTACAAATTAACAGTCCTGAGTGTAGGTGGATTATAGTTTAAAATGTTAAATTATTTTACCTGCATTTTATTGTTGTTGAATTAGTTTTTGTTGTTTTATAGTTTGTCCGTTACATTTTTTTTGTTGTAGACTAAAATTCACTTTGCAGTTTGGGTTTAAATTTCAAATATTGTTTAAAATCATTTCAAAGTAATCTTTTAAATAATTTGCACACAGTTATGTTTGCCATAGTCTTTTCTTAACTCTGGGACTTAAGTTATTTCTGAAGAACTAATGGTGAATCATTTCCTGCCTGGATTGAGATGTTTGAGGACAGATATGGAGCAGCTCTCTCCGGAGCATGAGGTATTAAATCAACATTTGCCCAGATTGTTTCTTTTTCATGTCTGTGTGACATAATTGCAACAACCACCCATAACTCTTAATCAAATACAGACACAAAACACCAACTCCTTTTCCTACGCCTGGTTCAGTCTTGTCGCTTTAGCGTTTTATCACGCTACATGTCATATATAACCCAATTTCTATTTATTTAATTTCCTTGCCTAGTAATGTCCAGCTGATGTGCGTGTGTCTGCGTGCATGTCAGACTTCCCAGCAGCGCTCTAAGAATACTCCCTCTCCTTTTCCCGTTTGTCTTTCAGGTTATTCTCAGTTCCATGATAAAGGAGTGTGAAATAAAGGTGGAGAACAAAGGCATTGGAGAGGCACAAGGGTGAGAAGAAACACTCTTCATTTGACTCATACAGTCACCCGGTTTTGTTTTCTTATTTACTGCAAATGGAGCCTGCATGCAAGAGGAAAATCTAGTCTGCATCTCCCGGTTTAGTTCAAATAATTCTCTGACCGCGGAAAAAAAAACAAGCGAACAAGTGCTCATTCAGTAGCGGAGTAAAAATAAATAATTTCTCAAGTACACGTACTCAATCTTGTAGTACTGAGGAAGGCTTTTCGCAGGCTAATTTCCTCAACGATTTATCTGTTTGAGTTCAGCTTGGGTTTGACTCAATCTCTCCACTGCTAGGATAGTTCCCATCAGGCATTGCAGGCCACCGGTTTAGCCACATGATTATTGCAAAGCCGCTTCATTTGGGATGTGCCCGTAGGCCAAAGGCAATGCTGCTTCATATTACACTTGTAACAGCTGTGTAAAGCTACATGGACTCGTACACTGTTATTTATTTAATATTCCCACTCCAAATTTGGTACACAGTGTTTTTTATTATATAAAAGATGCACAAAATGGCTTTTGATTTGCTGAACTATGCATTTTTCAAGAGTTGAATGACTTAGTGAAGAAGTGAGAGGGCATGTACAGTCAATTTTTTTGCTTGCTAAGGACTCTGAGGGTTTCCGAAACGTATGCAGCTTGTGAACACGTGTGGCACGCTTTAAAAACTTAAACTTAAAGATGTGGTTTGGTTATAAATGGAACTTGTCTTTTGAATTTCACAGTTGGTATCGTAGCAACGCTTCCAGTGGTTTTGTTCCATGCTTCTGAGATATTTTTAAATGCTCGAACTTTATAACTGCAGTGAAGTCTGTCATTTTGACTGTCACTACAAGTCATGATACATCAGTTCAGTCTGCCTCTCACAAATGGTGTGGGCTGTTCTGCCGCGGGTTATCCGGGATCTTTTTATATTTAATTAGTTGGGCGGGTGACATTTTAAGCATGGAGCAAGTTTGAGAGAGCGAGACATAAAAAAGATACAAAAGACAAAGTGAGTTATTGGATTTATGATGTTTTTAACCATAAAATAGAGATGGTGGGAAAATCTTCACTCAAAAATGATTGTTCATCATGTAACTATGTGTTATGCATGACCTTGCAATTTTATTCACACCCAAACTGTGTGAAATGGTAAAGTCACACAGGGTTCATACAAGGTGCTTGAAGTAATTGAATTTGACTTTTTGATATTAAGGACTGGAAAACTCTTGAAAACAGCAATATTTCTGAAGAGGTACTTGAAAAGTGCTTGAATCATTGAAAGGCAATGTATCTATGAAATAAGAGTTTAATTTTAAAATAAGCACATATCTTTTTACGCAAAATTCACCAATTCAAAAAAAAAACACTTTTTTGCTTATTTCAGTTAGTTAATAAATTAGCGAGCTAACCAGTAGTAGTACTGACAGTGTCGTATAAACATGGCTGAAGATGCGAAAAGAGAAATAGATGGACCTAATTGAGTGAGTCATTTACGCTGGAACCGCTCCAATTGATTCAAACTTGTGACTTCGATCATTCAGCTCAAGCGATTCACTAGCAAAACCAGATCAAATAAAAAAAGCCATTTATTTTCGAATTTCGACATTGCTTGTAATGATTTTAAAGAGCATGTACAGTGATCTGTGAAACTGAGCTTTTCGAAACTCAGAATCAGTTAATCCATTGAGTCGCAAAATGATTCACTATTTCAAAGCGCTCCACTCAGATTGCATATCACAAATGATTTGATTCAGATCGGGACATCAAATCGCGTATTGCGAATTATTTGCTTTAGGTCAGGACTTCGGAGCGTGTTTCGCGAATCATTTGATCTGGATCAGGACTTCAGATCGCATGTCGTGAATCATTTGGTTTTGAACGTAACTCCGGAGCAAGTTTGGAATCTTTTGATTCAGATTGGGACTTTAGAGAGCATATCACAAAGCATTTGATTTAGATCAGAACTTTGGAGCGGGTTCGCAAATTATTATTCAGATCTGAACTTTTTCATTGTTTCGAAAAGCTCCAAACAAATTGCCTGTTATTTGATTCAGATTGGGACATCAAATCAAGTATCGTGAATCGTTTGATTTAGATCTGGATTCGGAGCATGTATATAATCATTTTATTTAAATCGGAACATCGCAGCAGGTTCGCGAATCATTACTCAGTTTCAAAGTGCTCCAACTTAATCACGTATCGCAAATCATTTGATTCGGATCGTAACCTTGGAGCGAGTTTGCAAATCTTTTGATTTAGATCAGGAATTCAGAGCGCATATCACAAATCATTTGATTTAGATGGTAACTTCGGAGCGAGTTTGCGAATCTATTGATTCAGATCAGGACTTCAGAGCATGCATTGCAAATCATTTGATTTAGATCAGACCTTCAGAGTGTGTTCTCAGATAATTTTGCAAATTTAATGATTTGCATTCTGTGATCCGAGTCCTATTCTGAAATGATGGTTTGTGAATCATTATTCAGATTGGGACTAAATCAAAAAAAGGAGAACTTCTCCTTTAAGAGCGGGTTTGTGAATCATTTCGCGAATTAAATGATTCGTGTTCTGCACTACAAGTCCTCATCTGAAATGATGGTTCGTGAAACATTATTCAGATCGGGACTTTGGAGTGCATATTTGATTTGCAGTAGATCCAATTGAATGGCGTAACGCGAATCATTGTGTTTAGATCAGGACTTCGAAGCGGGTTCACGAATCATTTGATTTACAGTAGATCAGGACTTCAAATGGCGTATCACGAATCATTTGATTTAGGTCGTAACATCAGAGCGAGTTTGTGAATCTATCAATTTAGATGGGGACTTCGGAGCGTGTATGGCAAATCATTTGATTTAGATTAGGACTTCAGAGTGGGTTCATCGTGAACTGAATTATTTGCAGTTCCTGATCTGAAATGATGATTTGTGAATCATTATTCAGATCGTGACTTCGAAATGTGGATCACAAATCATTTGATTTAGATCAGAACTTCGGCGGGGGTTCACAAATTATTCAGATCAGAACTTTGCCGCACAGATCATTTGATTCAGATCGGGAATTCAGAGCGCATATTGCAAATCGTTTGATTTAGATCGGAACTTTGCAGTGGGTTCGCAAATCATTATTCAGATCGGAACTTCGGAGTGTGGATTGTTTGATTCAGATTGTTTTTTTCGACAGTTTTTTTTTTTTTTTTTACTGAAATAGTTTACAGTAAAAAATACTGTAACAGTTTACTGTAATAGTTTACAAATGCCATGCAGAGAGTGACGGCCCTTGAGTCCCGTGTGGATTCTGACCCATGAATGCTGTGCTGTCCCTTTTCAGGTCCATCTCTATTGCAGCGAGTCTGGTGGGTGAGGATGCAAAGACCAAGTTTCTAAGTAAGATGGGCCAGCTGACCACCTCAGGTGCCATGTTGGCCAATGTTTTCCAGAGAAAGAAATGAGAACTGCTTGGGCTGTTTCCCACGAACGCTCCACTTTCTGGGATCTCCTACTTGAAGTCAATCGTCTGCCTTTCTTTTGTTCGTCTTTGATTTGACAGGCTATATTTTTAACATATTTATGTCTTAAATTTTTTCCAGTCTCCAAAGAAATTTGCACTCATGTTTCAATGTTTTCTTTTTTTTTATTATTATGATTTTATTTCAGAGGCTTATTTGCATCACTACACCTTTGTTGGTTTTTTTTTTTTTTTTTTTTTTTTTTGGACAATGTGAACTTTATGAAATCAAAACAATGATTCCTTCCTCGTCTTGTTGTCTTTTATGTGTTGCTGCTGTGTCTCTGGAGAATATTTTCTATAAGTGTGTAAAACTGTCCGGGGTTTTGTTTCTCTTATTTTGGATATGCTCCAACAGTACATAACTGTAAAATACAGTGACTCGAGAGAACAGTACCCAATATCATGTATATTTGAAAATTCGTGTCATAAAATAATAAAAAGCGAAGACCACTTGTGTACTTACATACTTCTCAGTGTGTTGTCTCTTGAACTCTCTAATCTACATTAATCCAGAGTCATTTTTAAAATGCCATTTTTGTTTTAAAATGCTCTTTGTCAACACTAGCGTACAACTTAGATATTTGAGTTGAATCAACTTAAAATTTCAAGGCAGCTGGGTTACTTACCCATCTGTTAAGTTTAGCGAAAACAAATATCTAAGTTGTTACTTAGTACAACTTAACGTTTCAAGTTGACTAAACTTATTTTAGTTGACTGAACTTAAAATTTTAAGGCAGCAGGGTAACAAATTATTTTAAACTGACTCAACAAATTGTGTTTAATTGTGTGTAGCTGCCCATTTTCGCTGTGCGGTATCCTTGACAACTATGTAAACAATAACAGCATGTTCATTATGGTCATGTGACATGCATTTTCAGTTGTGTAGTGTGGACCGAGATTGTTAAAATTTTCATTTTAAAATGCTGTATTAAAACAAAAATGTAAACTGGGCCTGAAACGCTGGAGTAGTGTAAACAACATGCATAACCATAGCAAAAGTTATGCGTTTTCAAACGAAAACACACTAGTGTAAACGTAGCCTGAGACTGGTTTTTTTTTTTTTAAGGAAAACAGAGCCAAAATGGATCAATTTGAAAACGCTGTTTTCACATTGTAGTGTGGACTATGAAAATGGAGGCTTTTGAAAACGATGACACACATTGTACCAATAGACATCTATGTTTATACTAGTAATTGTGCCTGTTATGTGCTATCCACTTTCACACTGTTGCTAAAGATATTTACTTTGTACACTCTTCATATTATACAGTCCTAAAAAGATGACAGAAATATTACTCACAGTTGTTGTTCTGCGGCAAAACATTTCACGCAGTGAAAACGCCAGTGTAGCTGAAAATCAGTTTCATTTTAAAATGAAAACGCACTAGTGTAAACAGGGCCTCAGTGTGGACGGAAGGCCAAAACAAAGAGAAAAATGCGTTTTCAGATGAAAACCTATTAGTGTGACCAAGGCCTGTAAGGTTACGTTTACATTAGTGCGTTTTCATTTTAAAACGTAAATTTTGCAAAAACTACACTTGTTGTTTACACTACTCCTGCGTTTTTGACCCCTAGAAAATGCTCCCAACCTTATTTTAATGTGAAAACTCCGGGGTTGCATTTCATGCCCTGTTTACTTACACTAGTGTGGTTTTGTTTTAAAACGAGTTTATTAATGTGGCCAAGGCTACGTTTACACTACACTGTAAAAAAAAATCTGTAAAAATACAGTACAATATACCCTAATATTTAAAGGAAATTTTCCGTATTTGGTTTTTACAGATGTTTTTCCGTATTTTTGAATTACGATTTGCAAGAACCTGGGTGGCTTATATAGGCGCGAAAATATTGAAGAGAAGACGCAGAGAGTTTCTCGGTCAAAATTTCAGTTTAATGTTCGCTTTCGAATTTGGGAAACCCGTTTTTACTCTTTGTGGTAAATTATATGTTGTTAAATGTCACATAAATTGTTTACGTAACGTTAACTTAGTTGCTGTCTGGCTTGTTTGGCAAATGAATGTCGGAGCCGTCGCACTCAACATTAGCTGCTTATCGTCACACATCTTCCTCGTGGAGTTTTCTGCCAAATGAGGTAAGTTTAGACCTTTTATTGTCTTGTTTTACACACACACACACACGGAAGATAAAATGAAAAACAGAAATTAATTCGGTAACGTTACTAGCAAGCTGTCTGTGAAGCGACTGTGTAAACAGAGGCGTCCGACGCGCGGTAGCCGCGCCAGAACGTTAGCTCCTCGAGTTATCTGTCGCACTCTAATGGACAAATGCACACGACATTATGTCGAAATGACCGTTGAGTTTCTTTCGTTTTCTTTTCTAATGACAGGACGTGATTGCTGCTGTACTGTGAATCTCAAGCACACCTGCATTCTTATCATGGGTTTTAGTTTTAGTTTGAAAACTCCGCGTTTGCGTTTAAGTGAAAACGGACCAAAACAGAGGATTTTGAAAACAATGGCGTGGCTGCCCACATTCGCTCTGTGTATCCTTGACGACCGTGTAAACAATAACATCATGCCCATGAGTGGTCATGTGACATGCATGTTCGGTTGTGTAGTGTGGACGAAGAAACGCAGTGAAATGCCAGTGTAGACGAGGATAGTTTTCATTTTAAATGGCGTTTTAAATGAAAACACACTAGTGTAAACAGGGCCTAAGATGTTTTTTTTTTTTTCTTTAGTCAATGGCTTGACAACAGTCATAATAAACCTGCACTTAACTACTTCTGATACAGTAGCACATTGTTTGTTCCTCATGCTATCTGGCTCTGAGGTTCATATCAGTTAATATATACTCTATATACTGTCTCTAATGCAACTGAATTGTGCCGCGTATTTTACCCTCCGGCAGGTGTTACTGCAATAAACGCCTGGCCTTGAAAAACAACGACAAATCTTGAGAACTTCAAAGACATGGTTTGTTATTCCTCTGCGTTTAGAGAAAAGGTTTCAAAGTTCAAGGGCCCCTCGATCACATGGTCAGCAGTTGGCGGGAGGAAAAACTGGCACGACTCTACAGAAGTCTTTGTGTTGGATCATTTATTGACTGAAGGAGAGTGAAATTTGCATATTAATTGTAATCTTTAACTTTTGTGTTTACCTCATCGCTAGTATAACTCTTCATACAATTCGTGATAAAATAACAACGAAGCTCATATTTGCATAAAATAGTTTCTGTAGCACGACGTGACCTGCGCATGATTTGGAGCTGATCTACGGTAGTATGTGGAAATTTCATCAGCAGGGATAAGTTACTCATGAGCGCAGGGCAAGAGTTGAAGACGACTGTGAGTCAGATGCCAGGAACATTTCCAAACCCGGAGAGAGGAGAGAGCGGCCGCAGAAAACCACGGGAACATTCTGGCTCTCTGTGTTTTTATTCCTGTTGCGTTGTGGACTGAGTGCATAACAAGACAGCAAACAGGAACTGAAAAGCTTTGAGTTCCGGCCAATATGCGAACACTTTGATGGCTAATTATGAAGGGTTGTTTTTGGAGAGTGCCAGGTTCAGCCGGGGTTCCTCTCTCCTAAAGCTTGACAGTGTGAGCAAAAACATTATTCCGGCCGGAAGACACATGAAAAAGTCAAAATAATGACATAATACTCATAATTATGCGATTAGTCAAATTAGGAGATACTATATCATATTTGAGATAAGTCAAAATGCATGAGATAAAAAGTTGCCATTAAGTCATAATAATTATTACATGAAAGCCAAAACTATATATACTATATAGTCTAAATATGATACTAAGCCATAATTATGAGATAAAAAGTCAAAATTATGAAAAAAAAAAGATTAAATGATAGGAAGTCATAAGTACGACATAAAAAGGCAAAAATATGACAGCTGAAATTGAGAGAAAAAAACTATGAATTTGAAATTAAAGGTAAAATGTCATAATTATGATTATGTAATTACTGTATTAATATTAATATAAGTAATAATTATTGTAATCTTATCATTTAATGATTCTGGCTTAATATGTCTTATTTTGACTTATCTCTTATTATGACTCAATTTTAGATAAGTGTGTGTGTGCGTTTATTTACTTTTTTGTCACGATTTTGTCTTTTTATCACAATTATAGTTATAATTTCAATTTTTTTTTACATGATTGACTTATTTAATATTTTGACTTCATTGCATGATTCTGACTGATCTCATATGACTCAATTTCAGCTAAATATTTTGTGTTTTTACTTTTTATTTCATGATTTTGACTTATCACAATTATGACTCATTTTCAGTTAAATATTTAAATGTTGTTTTGTTTTTTTACTTTTTTTCATAATTTTGACTTATAATTGTGATCATTTTAAGTCATAATTTCAATTTTTACATGATTATGGCTTAGTATATTATATTAAGACTTTTTACTGCATCATTTCGATCATTTTATGTCATCATTTTAATTTTACATGATTGTGGAAAATGTGTGACTTTTTTATTTCATGATACCAACTTAATGTCTTTATTTTTACTCAGTTTCAGCTAAATATTTTATATGTGTGTTTTATTTATTTTTTACTTTTTATTTCACAATTTTCATTTCAATTTTTTACATGATTTTGGCTTAGTATGTCATATTTAGACTTTTTATCACATAATTTGATCTTTTTGTGTAAAAAGTTACACATTTTGTGTAAAAGTAAAAAAAAAAATATATATATATAGATATCTATATATATATATATATATATATTCTTTTTATGTCACGATTTTGTATTATCACATAATTTTGATAATTTGTAACTCATAATTTAAATTTATGGCTCAGTATATCATATTGCACAGTTAATAGATTTTTTATCACATAATTTTGATTATTTTATGTCATAATTTCAATATTTTAACATGATTCTGGCTTAGTTTATCATATTTTGACTTTATTTCATGATTCTGACTTAATGTCTCATTTTGACTTATAGTTATGACTCAATTTCAGCTATATATAAACACACATTGTATTTTTTTTATCTATTTTACTTTTTAATAATTTCATTTGCATGTCATAATTTAAATGTTTATACATGATTATGTCATAATTTGACTTTATCCCATGTTGCTGACATAATATGTCTTATTACATAATTATCTCATAATTATGACTCAATTTCATCTAAATATTTTATGTGTGTTTTATTTATTTTTTTTATCTTTTTTTCCTTTTTACACTATTTTGTCTTATCACATAATTTCAATCATTTTATGTCCTAATTTCAATTTTCTTACATGCTTATGGCTTAGTATGTCATATTTAGACTTTTTATCTCATATTTTAGACATTTATCTCATTTTGATTATTTTTTGCTTAGAATTTTGGTATAGATATATAAATAGATATAAATGTGTGTGTGTTTTATGTTTAGTTTTTATGTCACGATTTTTCTTTTTTTTATCACAATTTTGATCATTTATTGTCATAAATTCAATTTTTATTTCATGATTATGGCTTAATATGTCATATTTAGCCTTTTTATTTAATTATTATTTAGTTAATCTTAGTTAATTATTATTTAATTATTACTAATTATTAGTTAACACAATCAGTCAATAATTATCACTGTTTATCTCATAATATTCATTTTGCCACATAAAACGGCAGAATTTTCTGATATTTTATAAGACTTTAATACACAGTTGTCAGTGTCCAGTGGTGCCCCCTCTATGATTTCATTTCCTGTTCCATGTTTTTAATGTTGGTAACACTACACAAAAGTAATTTTGTGACAAAAACAAAACTTTTTGAAATGTTAAAAAGCAAAGAAGCACACTTTTGTTTGTCTTCAAGTTGCTTTATACGTTTTTGTTGTTGTTAGTTGTTGTTTGTTTTTTTTTCTCATGCAGTTGCTTTACCCTGCCATTTGTATACCCTCCTCCCCAAACATATTACAAAGAATTTAATCATAACATGAAATCATAACATTTTCCTGTAGGTTGGGTTGGCTCAATGTTGTTTTTTCATGCTAGAACAATCAGTCTATTGTGACATTTCTACATTTGCCTGACATAGCAGGTCTGAAAGGCCTCCAGGAATTGAGGACACCATGTACACCTGATTTGCATGTGGGGTGGTGCTGTAGCAACATGAAGGAGAGCGCATGGGTTCCAAAACATGCCCTTCAGCTTTTCTGATGACTGTTATTCAAAGCAGGCAGCGGTGGCTTAAAGGAACAGACACGGCATCTTTGTGCTTGAAAGCGAGAGGAGAGTGAATTAGTGAAACCTCTGGCAATGTTTCAAACACCCCCACCTACATCCCGAAAGCATCGCTATCTGCCCCATTTACCCACTAAGACAGATGCCAAGTGAGCAATTATGAGCTGACAGTTAAGCAAGATAAGAATTACAGGCAAACAACTCACAGTTTAACATTACTTAGAATGACCTTCTTTTAGAGCGGCCACACGCTAGTGGACCATTACTTTAATCTGATTATAAAACATTATTATATGTTATGCTTCTGAAACTATGTAAGTTCCAGGACCACAAAACCAATTTGAGGAAAAACTGCAGTTTCCTTATCAGCTGAAGTTATTTTGCAAGAGAAATTAGGGTTTATCTGCTGTTTTGTATAGGCCTGCAAAAAATGTTATGGGGTTTGTCATAGTAAATGGAAACTACTGTATTTCTACTACAAACCAGTGTATTTATGATTACGATAATAAATAATACCAGTTTGCAATGTACCACTAAAATCAAGTTAAACTTGCAAATTCAAGTTTAAAATGGCCTGTGCCTTTGGAAACCAGACTTCTTTAGCCCTGATGGAAAGCATACACTTCCTGAATTGTTCCCTATCCACTATATAGTGCACTACGTGCCATTAGTCATACAGAAAATACTAATTCTGTGAACAAGCAACCGATTTCAGCCACAGCTTCAGCGTCGATTTATAGTATTAGGGGCGCTTTGGATTCTAGAGAGCATTTGATTAAGAAAGTTTGATAAGATGCTGAAATGCAGGGTGATGTCATTAAAATCGTTGATCCATTAAAGGGAACTCTGGGTATTAAGACTTATATGGCTTAATATAATGTAAATGATGTCTCCTATTGAAATATGTAGTAGAAAACCCATGAAAGATTTACATTATTTAAAAAGTCAGCATTGTTTAATACATAATTTGGACTATGAGGGGCAACTACTGGAGCTACCTGTTGCTATTTTTACCACAACACAAACCTGAATGCATAACTCAGAAAATAAACTACTGAAATGATGCTACATTGTGCGGCTTGTGATTGTAATTTTCAGTCGAAGGGCAACAAGAAAAGCAATGTAAGTCTTCACTGCTTTTCCTAGCGATAAGAAGAGGAGAAAAGAATGGGAAGATGCCTGTGGATCAATAAAACTTTCTAAAGACCTGCGTCTTTGTTCTCTCCACTTCAGCCCTGAATTTGCCTTTGAAGCTTTTAGTAGACCACAGCTACTGAAAGAGCTTACAAATGGCAGAGACAAGAAACGCTAGATGCCATCCTTGTCATGATGCCGTGGCCACTGAAGGAGTTTCTCAGCACATATTTCACTCAATATCCGAGGGCATTTACACTCCTTGTGAGGAAAAATCGATGATACAGTATTTGGTTTAGAGGAGAACTCCACTTCCAGAACAACAATTTACATATAATTTACTCACCCCCTTGTCATCCAAGATGTTCATGTCTTTCTGTCTTCAGTCGTAAAGAAATGGTTTTTGAGGAAAGCATTTTGGGATTTTTCTCCATATAATGGATTTCATTGGTGCCCCGATTTTGAACTTCCAAAATGCAATTTAAATGCAGCTTCAAAGGACTCTAAATGATCCCAGCCAAGGAAGAAGGGTCTTATCTAGCGAAACGATCTGTCTTTTTTTTTTTTCGAAAAATAAAAATTTGTATACTTTAAGCACAAAAGCTTGTGTTGCACAGGCTCTGGGATGCGCGTCCACGATGCTACGAATTAGTGATGGGTCGTTCATGAACGATTCATTCATTTTGATAGAATCTTTAATGTGACTCGGGAAGAACGAGTCGTCTCGGGGAGTGATTCTTTCAGTCGCGCATGCGCAACATCCTATTAGGTTCTGTACTGGAATTAGTTCACCTGTTTCGAGTCTTCGAGTTTTTCGAGTCGTTCATTCATCTTATGGGGCTGTCACGTGATGAACGAACGACTTGAACCTGAAAACTTGTCAGATAAGAGGTGAGGTGAGCTAATCATAGACTAAAGACCCAGGTAAACAATAAATTAATCTTTTCAGTAGATGTGTTAGGGAAGTAACACGTAACATTTTAATTATATTTTGTTAAAATGAATGAAATGACTCGAAAGAAGTTTCGTTCATTTTGCTGAATGAGATTCAAAGGTCCGAGTTGGTAAAATGATCCAAACTTCCCATCACTACTACGAATCACATCTAAGTTCATTGTCTGTGTACTCCGGCTCAAAAAGGTAGAGTATGGCGGAAAAACTCCATTTTATTTTCTCCTACAACTTAAGAATGGTCCGACATCGTTGTACCTTTTTGTTTGTAAACAGCGTTTGACTTACTTGTACTTTCTTAGTCTTTGCGCATTCGCTTTGTAAACACTCAGTCTGTAGTTCGGCCTACGTTCCGTGTGACCTTTCAACGTGAACAAAATGATCAAAACAACCATTTCACGTCAACAAAATGATAGCACCCTCCGTAGTCCAAAATATGTATAAAGCAATGTCTATTTTTTAAATAATGTAAATCTTTCATTGGGTTTCTGCTACATATTTCAATAAGAGACATCATTTAGGTTATTCTAAGCCATACAAGTCATAATACCTGGGGTTCCCTTTAAAGACTGTACGTTTTGAATGCTTATATCTTGTGAATGCACATTTTGTCATTTTTTGGTGCACACTAGCTTATAGATAACTTTAAGGCTAACATATTCATACTAAAAGCCAAAAAAACTACATTTTAATTTCATGGGGACTTCGAAGGCACAATATGTAAGTTTTTGCCACTAGAGGGCGCATATTCAAAACAAACAAAGAACTGAAGGCATAGTTTGATGACAGGGTGACTGAGTGTGGAGTCATAGGAGTTGTAGTCTTCATCCCTACTGATGCAATCCGTCGAGACTCGGGCAGAAATCATGTTCATGGATGAGCTAATGTATTAAAGACTTATTAAGGTCACTGTTACACTAGTTAAAAATTGCTTCTTTCTCTGGATACAAACATTCTTGGAAACATTTGGAATTATGTAAGTACACAAGTCAGCAAAATATATAACACTTTTCTAGTGGTTTTTGAATATTTTAATAAAAAAATGGCCATACTTTATATTAGGTGGCCTTAACTACTATGTACTTACATCAAAAAATAAGTACAATGTACTTATTGTGTTCATAGTGTATTTGCTTCTATTAAGGTGGGATACGGGTAAGGTTAAGGACAGGTTTGGTGGTATGGGTAGTACAATGTAAAAACATGCATGTACACAATAAGTACATTGTACCAAATAATTAATTTAAATGTAAGTACATAGTAGTTAAGGCCATGTAATATAAAGTGGGACCAAAAAATCGTACATATTGTGCCTTTAAATATTTAGCTACTCACGACAACAACTTATTAATAAAACAGTTATAAAATCTGACTGGATGAGCCTTGTCTAAAGCACTGTAAAACAGCCACACTCCTGCACATCATTTAAGCTGTGCCAAGATACAAGGTTGCACAGCATAAACAACCTAGCATTTGATTGGACGAAAACCTGTGTAGTCCAGGATGAGTCATTGTATATATAATAGAGTTTACATCTTGCAATTTTAAGTTTATATCTCAGTTTACTACATCTTGCAACTCTGTTTTTTTCCACTATGGAATAAAAAAAAGCTTTTTATCTCAATTCTCACTATTTTACTCACAAATGCAAGGTTATATCTCACAATTCTGACTTTTCTTCTCAGAATTTAGATCTTTAGAAAAGTCACAAACAGGGCCGCCAAATTTTGAGTTCAACTTGGAGTGAGAATTTCCACGGTGGGATGAGTGGTGATTTTGGTTGGGGATACATGTCAATCCTGAAACTTTGCTGCATATACCGGGTATGTGACTGTTGGTTCTGTTAGCAGCTTTTATTCCAATTTTGAATGGATTATGTAGCCTAGAAAGCTATCTCACTATGTTCTGTTACAATCAGTGAAGCTCGTATTTACATCAGTATGATACAGATATGACTGTGACTGGCTACAAATGCTACAAAAACGTAAAAAACCTTTGACGCTTTCCAGAGTGCAAACACAAATACCCTTATCTTACTATTACGGTTTCAACTGAGGGTGCTTTTGACTGTGTAAAAAAATTTACATGACATGAATCTCACGCTATTCAGTCAAACCATAATTTATTCAGACACCTTTAACACTTCTCACAATATCAGTTTATTCGCTATAGTTTAGAAAATGGTAATAAAATATGACAAGAACTGTAAGTTAAACTGTCAAAACGGATTCATCTTGATAACGTCAGATAACTTTGATAGAAAGGTATGTAATGGATTATAATCAACCAAAAAATCAGAAAACTGTTAGTATGACAATATTTACACAACTATCAATATTTTGTTGACCAAGCAGTGCATAATTTTGTTCAGTCTGAGGTGTAAAAAGATTGCATTAGCAATTAAAGAAAAAAACACTTAAGCAAAACATGGTCAGGTTAAATAATCTGAATAATTTTTGGTCCCAAATTTTTACCAGTTTTACTGGTAGTCCACGGTATGAAGACTTTTTGGGTATAATACATCACAGTTTACTTTATTTTGCTATCCTCACTTACATAAATGAACTACAGTGTCCTGCACCCACTAGTAAAAAAAAAAAAAAAAATCTTATGTCTGAATAATTTTTGGTTTGACTGTGGAGTGGCAAGTCAGTGCATTGCATTGTAGGACACAATTATCCAGCATGATCTGTATCATGTGCATTAGCAAATACACAGCTTCTACTTTTGATAAGGGTACCTCACAACTTAAAAGTATGTATCTTCCCTACACTTTGACTATAATCGCAAACTAACGCGATACATGTGCTTGACGTGGCGCGGTGCAACTAACTAAACTGCTACGGAGTTGAACGATAGTGACAGACAGTGATTGTGTCTGCTTATATGAACGTCACCCCGTTTATATGTGGACTGCTTTGATTACGAGAAATGGGAGGAGCGTGTGAGAAACTGAGCAGCTTCCACATGACTGTAGTGCAGTGGAAACACAGGGAGAGCAGCAGTCGAGGCGTAAGTGAGTGAACATCATGGGACATGCTCTCTGCGAATGAACTACAGCAGTCTGGAGCTTCATCCCTTCATCCCAGAGCGCGCACACGTCTGCTGCTGAACCTCACTGGACAATACAAACAACACTGACGCTGAGAATACAAAGTCCTGTTTTAAAGGTTAGAAAAATGAGAGTGAATTTTTCAGCTAGTTGGATATTTCAAGGATGGATCACACACTTTGTTCTTGCTCTGTGCACGCAGGTAAGTTTGCTTCTATGTTTCTGCAAATAATTCCAATACACCAAACTTTGTTTTGTGTCTTAAATTTAACGGGAGTAATACAAACCGACACCGGGAAATGTATTATTACTGTGAATTATTATTTTGCACTCTGATTACTTTTAGCGCTTTGTTTCTAACAGCGCTTTGTTGCGGGAACGGGTTGTGTACATTTAGCGATGTACGAATTGTACCTTTTGAATCTTTTGAATCGGACCTTTGCAATGACTCCCTAAACCTGTCAGATCGTTTCATTCGATCTGACTGAACCAAACAGTTCGTGTCAACAACTTACCTGTCTCTTTTGGACGAGTCCAGTTCGTGATGAGTCAAGATTCGCGTTTGTATTGAACTGAGGATTTGATTAGTAATGAGACAAAAAGTAAGCAATAGCCGAATGGCGGAAATGTTACAAAATAAACCGCAATGCAAATTTGTGACTTTATGGACTATTGTCAACAACACGCACACGAAACGAGTTGGTTTAAACAAACAGCATTCATTTTAACACTGTTTAACTTAAGATTAATTATGGCTGCAACAAACTGATCTGGGACACATTAATAACAGTGAAGTCCAAATGATGACGCGATGACAAGAGAATTGATTAATCTTTTTTTAACACCGGTTCACTGAAATGAACTGTTCAAAAGAACCGCTTCGCGGAAAGAGTTCGATAGCCTGTCACTAATTTCTGTGGCTCCAAATTGAGAAGAGATACCTAGACATACGTATTTTTGCTCAAAAGTGCTCTCTAGGTTTGTCGTTCACTAGGTTTTGAGACACATCCCCACTCTTTCCTTCTCTGTCAAGATTATTTTGAACTTTTCCCTGGAACCTGAATTGTTGCAGGTTTTGAGGGGAACTCCATGTGGATGTGGATGTTTCTGGGTTTGTGTTTTGTCCATACTTTTCTAAACCTTAAGTGCAGTGTTTTTCTTCTTTTAGTAAGAAATCATTGGATCTTTCCAGCAAATGTAAATTTGAGACTTATCAAATGTAAATCATCATTACATTCCCAGGAATGGTGTAAAACTCCAGATCAAAAACTCCAAAACTTGTTTTGTTCCATGCAAACTTTTTGGGGAAAACCCTAATATTGGAATTTGACAACATCTATTATACTTTGGTTTGTGAAATTGGCTTTTTTTTTCTATGTAAAAGACAATTTTCATTCATATTTTCATTCATTCAGTTATTTTCTGAGTTATGTTGTATCAGGTCAAAAGTTTTAGCATGTTTTCTGTTGCATCACATGCAGGTCTGAACATGTGTTCGCCAGATTGTAGAGTTATGAAAGAAAATTTCAGGATATCTGGAAATTTGTCTTGCCTCTTTTGACCTTTGATACTGAGAGGCTTTTTTTTTTTTTTAGATGATGGACAAGTGTTTTGTTAAACTAATTGATTCTGTTAAACTAAATTACTTTTATTTACACATGTGACCCTGGACCACAAAACAAGTTGTAAGTCAGACGGGTATATTTGTAGCAATAGCAAACAATACATTGTATTGGTCAAAATTTATCTTTTTTTTTTTTTTTTTTTTTTTTTTTTTTTTTAATGCCAAAAATCATTAGGATATTAAGTAAAGATCATGTTCCATGAAGATATTTTAAAAATGTCCTGCTGTAAATATATCAAAAGTTAATTTTTTATTAGTAATATGCATTGCTAAGAACTTCATTTGGACAACTTTAAAGGTGATTTTCTCAATATATATATATATATATATATATATATATATATTATTTTTTTATTTTTTTATTTTTTGCACCTTCACCAATGAAAAGCTTATTTTTTCGGTTTTTGAGATGTTTAAATCTCAATTTCCAAAAATGGACCCTTATGACATGTCACATATACCATTATAGTTTACAGTAACACAGCATTGCTATCTTTCTGCATTCATAACCAGAATAAATGCACAGCAATGCACATGAACTGTGAATTATAATATCTGAGTGCTTCTGCCATATGCAGCGAGACCCTGTGAGAAAAGTTTTCTCTGTGTCCGGTGCATATTTTCTAACATATAATTTTTCAGGGCGTCACTGACCATGATCTTATATATTTAGTCAATGAAAATATGTTTTGCTGCCTGAGTATAGCCTTACATTCAAATGTAGAGGATCAGAAATGAACTCTGGACATTCCTTTGGGTTTCTTGTGTTTTTTCACACGCGTCCATCAAAAGGTCTTTAGGTTCTTCTGGAGTGGTAGAAAAACCCTCAGAATTTCGTCTTCAGCTATGTTTAACATCTTAGAAACAAAGAAGGGGATTCTTTTCAAGTATTCAATTTATGGAATGTTTATTGTAATTTATTGTGTTTGGATTTAAATTAAAATCACACTTAGACACACTGCATTGAAAATGTAGCTTTGATCACAAGAATAAATGACCTTTAAAATATATTCAAATAGAAAACAGTTATTTTAAATAGTAAAACATTTTGAAATGTAACTGTTTTTACTGTACTTCGGCTTAAATAAATGCAGGCTTGGTGAGCAGAAGAGACTTCTTTCATTAAAAAACTTACTGTTCAAAAACTTTTGACTGGTACTGTATATATCATTTCATTTACATCAAGAAACACAGTACACAGCTTGTTTTATCATTTGAATAAATTGGGTTTTCTTCCTGATGAATATTTGTTTTAGTGAAGTGAACTAATCCCTTGTTTAGACAAAGCTTGTCCTTAACAATCTGATAAGGAAATCTTATTTCCTCATGAATTTCCATGATACCTACAAATTTTGCCAAATGAGATGATGGATAAATCCATTGATCCATGATCAATCCCAGGAAACCTGAATAGGAAAATATTTACTTCTGCATTTTTTTTCTTCAGAGAGCTTTCATATTTCTACCTATTTTAACCCTCTACAAAAAAGCGCCTAGTACTTCAGCCAAGTCCTTTTCACCCCCACGGGAGTCCAGTATGCCGAGCTTGGCACTATTTTCATGTTTTATTGTCTTTTACATAAGTGACGGCTAGATTTTCTCAGATTTGCACTGAATTAAAGGATTGCATTTAATTCTGCCCTGCTGTTAAACCGTGGAATGCTTTTGTGGTATCTGGAGGGATGTGGGTGGTGTTTTTTGCTTTTCTTCTTGTTTTTTTCTTCCTCTGAGTTGGGCAATACCCCCCCACCACCACCATATACACACTCCCCCACTCTTTCATTCCCTGATGCTTTTACCACTCAAATGATCCGTATTCCTTAAAGATTCTCATTCCAACCAGAGCAAATGCTCAAACAGGCCAAACTTTGTGTAGTTTTTGTCTTGCTGTAGAAATCACACAGCGGATGGGAGATACAGTGACCCCAAAAGTATTTGAACGCTTAAGCCACACTTAAAAATGCCTGAATCCCAATGCATCAGATTACGAAATAAACAACTGGCA
Organism: Cirrhinus mrigala; assembly: GCA_036247105.1. Classification (NCBI taxonomy): domain Eukaryota; kingdom Metazoa; phylum Chordata; class Actinopteri; order Cypriniformes; family Cyprinidae; genus Cirrhinus; species Cirrhinus mrigala. Next base: position 15,541,947 of record CM070030.1, read on the forward strand.
TGCATTTTAAGAAAAATACCAACAATTTTCAAGAAAGAACATTTCACAATAGTAAAATAATACATGTGCTGTTCCAAATTATAATGAACTGATCAAACTTGAGACCCATTGGTTAAAAGTCATTATAAACATGGTTTAGAAAGGTCTCTTTCAAAGATCTTCAAACAAAGTCTCTTATGCTTTGTTTGAACAAAATCACAGTAAAAACAGTAATCATCTCAAATATAACTGTTTTCTAATATATTTTCAAATGTAATTTATTCCTGTGATGCAAAGGTGAATTTTCAGCTGCCTTTACTCCAGTCTTCAGTGTCACATGACCCTTCAGAAATAATTTTCATATGCCGATTTGAAACATTTCTTATTATGAGTGCTCATCCCATGGTAAATATCTGTAACTAAAAAAACTCCCATGGGTGACAAGTGAGACTCAAAGCTGCACAATTAGCATCTATCTATCTGTCTATCATAAATGTTTGTTGCTGTGGTTTAGTCATTTAGCAGATGCTTTTATCCAAAGTGGCTTATGAGGAGCATCACAAGCATTTTATCAATTTGTTTGTTAAACTATTGTTGTAACTTTTACATTTCAGGCAGGACAGGCCATAAGCTGCCAACAAAACGAATATGAGCACAACGGGGGATGCTGCAGAAAATGTGAACCAGGTGAGCGGCAATACAGACTAGTTAATTACACTATGTAGAAGACACTATAAAACAATCCATTCATACATTTTATGGTGTGTGAGTGAAGCCTGTCTGGGAAAAATAAGATCAGGTCTAAATCTGCTCGTTTTTTCTCATTTAAAAAGCAGAAGGATAAGAAAAAAAGAGGAAGAGGCCTACACACACCCACACAAACTATAACCTACAATAACTTCCACTATACAATTCAAAAGAATATCATATTTTGCAATATGTATTCACTGACCTTTTACAGTGACTAAAATGGCATTTATGTCTTTAGATGAACAACTCATTGCACGATTTTCTTTTGAATGCAGGAAAATACGTTTTCTCCCATTGCGAGGGCAGCTCGAGCACAAAGTGCCTTGATTGTGGGCGTGAAGAATATCAGCCGGACTGGAACAGTGACACTAAATGCATTCCTCAGAAGTTCTGTGATGAGGGTCAGTGTTGCATAATGTGTGTAAAGAAAGAATCTTGTTTAGTTTTGCATAATATTTTGACACCGTACACATTAATCTCTGCAGGTAAAGGATTTAACCGCACTCGTCCACGCAACCCTACTGCGGCTGAACCGTGTCGGTGCAAGCAGGGTTTCCATTGCTCTCTGATCAACTGCGAATACTGTGAGGCGATTAAAAAATGTCCTGCTGGAGAAGGAGTCGTAATGGGCGGTGAGAGCTTGTAGTGATTCTACACAGAGTTACAAAGATTTGATCAATTCTTATTCTGGGGAAAAATATTGATTAAGGGATATGAAAGTGAGTAAATAATGACAGAATGTTCATTTTGGAGTGAACTATTCATTTTCTAAGTTAATTCAGAGGTTTAAAGTGGGAGACATTAATCATATGTCTTATAGATAGATGAAGTGTACCCGTAATTGAGAGTGCAGTAAATCAGTGGCTGTTCCAGCTCTGTGGTTTTGAGCGCAAGGTTTAGTGCCAAATGGAAAGGAACACTATAATACAGTTCACAGAAATGGATCTGGACGCGCTGTAGTTTATATTTTATCTTTAGCATCTTGACATTTACACTGTAATTAAAATTAAAAGACATCACAAGGCTTTTTTGTAGACTGTATGCTCTATTTATCTGTCGTTCTTTCTGTCTGGAAAGATAGAATGATAGTGTGGTAGATATATATTTATATCTATATATGTAGACGGAATGATAGAGAGTAGATGGATTATAGGATGCATGGATAGATGGATTGAACAATAGAAAGGTAGATAGAATGACTGAGGTGGATAGATAGAATGGTGGATGGATGGATAGATAGACAGACAGACAGACAGACATAGATAGATAGATAGATAGATAGATAGATAAAGTAGTGGGCATACTGAAAATAGTAAATGGATTACATTATGGATGGATGGATGGATGGATGGAACGATAGAACAGTAGATAGACAGAATGACAGATGGACAGAATGATTGATAGGTGGATAGATATAATGGTAGATAAATAGATGATGGATGGATGCATGATAGATGTATATATCGATAGAATGGTAGACAACAACAGATGGATAGAATTATGGATAGGTGAATAGATATAATGGTACATAGATGATGAATAGATGGATGATGGATGGAGGGATAGGTAGAAAGATGGATGGATGGATTGATGATAGAACACTAGAAAGGTAGATTGATAGAATGATACATGATAGAACGATGAATAGGTGGATAGACAGAATGGTATGAATAGGTGGATAATGGATGGATGACATATGTAAAGACGTATTGATGTATAGATAGATAGAATGGTGGGCATACTGATAAAACAAATGGATTACATAATGGATGGATGGAACAGTAGACAGACAGAATGGCAGATGGACAGATATAATATAAGATTGATAGGTGGATAGATATAATGGTAGACATATAGATGATGGATGGATAAATGGACGATAATGGATGAGATTATATTGATAGAATGGTAGATAGACAGACAGAACAACAGATGGATAGAATTATGGATAGGTGAATAGATAGAACGGTACATAGATGATGAATAGATGAATGATAGAGGGATAGATAGAAAGATGGATGGATTAATGATAGAACAATTGGAAGGTAGATAGACAAACAGAATGATAGATGATAGGACAATGAATAGGTGGATAGATAGATTGGTAGATATATAGACGATGGACGGATGAATGATAGATGAGTAGATAAATGTATATAGATAAGAGCAGATAGACAGACAGACAGATAGAACAATAGATGGATAGAATTATGGATAGGTGGATAGAATGGTACAAAGATGATAAATAGATGGATGATAGAGGGACAGATATATAGAATGATGGATGGATTGATTGATGGATAGAACAATAGAATAGAAGACAGACAAAGCGATAGATGGAAAGAACAATGGATAGGTGGATGGATGGAATGGTAGATATATAGATGATGGATGGATGGATGGATGGATGAATTATAAATGAGTAGATAGAATGACGGATGATTGATGGATAGAAAAATAGAATGGTAGGTTGACAGATAGAACAATAGATGGATAAAACAATGGATAGGTGGCTAGACAGAACGATGCATAAATGATAAATAGATGGATGATAGAGGGATAGATAGAACAGTGGATGCATAAATGGATTGAACAATAGAATATTAGATAGAACGACAGATGGATAGAATGATGGATAGATGGAATGATATATAGATGATGGACGGATGAATGATAGATGACTAGATAGAAAGGTAGATGGATGGATGATAGAATGATAGATAGATGGATAGATCAATGTATAAATCGATAGAATGGTAGATAGAAAGACAGAACATTAGATGGATAGAATCACAGATAGGTGGATAGATAGAATGGTACATAGATAGGATAGATAGAATGGTAGATGTATAGATGATGGATGGATCATGGATAAATGAGTAGATAGAACGATAGATGGATAAAAATTATGAATAGGTGGATAGATAGAACGGTACACAGATGATAAATAGATGGATGAAAAATAGAGGGATAGATAGAATGATGGATGGATTGATGGACAGAACAACAGAATGGTAGGTAGACAGATAGAACAATAGATGGATAAAACAATAGATAGGTGGATAGATAGAACGATGCATAAATGATAAACAGATGGATGATAGAGGGATAGACAGAACAATGGATGGATAAATGGATTGAACAATAGAATATTAGAACGACAGATGGATAGAATGATGGACAGATGGAATGATATATAGATGATGGATGGATGAATGATAGATGAGTAGATAGAAAGGTGGATGGATGATAGAATGATAGATAGATGGATAGATCAGTGTATAAATCGATAGAATGGTAGATAGACAGACAGAACATTAGATGGATAGAATCACAGATAGGTGGATAGATAGAATGGTACATAGATCATAAATAGATGGATGATAGAGGGATAGAGAGAATGTTGAATGGATTGATGGATAGATGGGTGGAGAGAATAACAGAATAGTAGATAAACAGAGCAATAGATGGATAGAATGATTAATAGGTGGATAGATAGAATAGTAGATGTATAGATGATGGATAGAATGATGAATAGGTGGATAGATAGTATAGTAGATGTATAGATGATAGATGGATGAATGATAAATGAGTAGATAGAATGTTAGATGGATAAACTGATGTATGTAGAATGATAGATAGAACAATAGATGGATAGAATGATGAACAGGTGGATAGATAGAACGGTACATTGTGGAGTCAATTTAAAATAATTTGTAACCTGGCTGCCTTAAAATTTTAAGTTCAGTCAACTCAAAAAAAGTTTATTCAACTTGAAATGTTAAATTATAGTGACAACTTAGATATTTGAGTTGAATCAACTTAAAATTTTAAGGCAGCTGGGTTACTTACCCATCTGTTAAGTTTAGCAAACACAAATATCTAAGTTGTTACTTCATACAACTTAACATTTCAAGTTGACTAAACTTATTTTTAGTTGACTGAACTTAAAATTTTAAGGCATCAGGGTAACAAATTATTTTAAGCTGACTCAACAAATTGATCCAATGATGGATGGATTGATGGATAGAACAATAGAATGGTAGATAGATGGATAGAACGATGAATTGGTGGATAGATAGAATGGATAAATAGAATGATAGACAGACAGATGATGGATAAAATGATGGATAGACAATGGTAGATAGAAAGATGGATGAATGGATGATAGATGTATAGAACAATGGATGGATGGATAGTAAACAAGATGCTAAAAACAAATACAAATGAGAAGAAAATGAATGCAATTAAGATATTATCTAGCATAAATACCTGTAAGAATAAAATATGATTTGCTTTTAAATATGCTTGTTTGTCTATTGAAATCATAAGTCTGTTTCTCTGTCTATAATACTTTATCGTTCTCTTCACTGTAGAGTCAGGCAGAGCTACCTGTGTGCCTTGTCAATATGGATATTTCTCAGATTCCACATCAATAGAAGCCTGCAAGAAATGGACAGAGTGAGTATGCCTCTCTATCTAAGCCTAAAAAGTCCAATAACAACTCCATAGGTTTAACAACAACTGGGAGTGTGTGCCACAAACATGCCTGTCCTCTGAGTCACACACACAAAACTGTTCTTAAACAGGACTCGCAGCTCACAGCTTGCAAAGTCACAGCTCTCGTTCTCACAGGCGTTGTTTGTCTGGGGAAGGTCTCAGGCATGCTCGGTCATTTTTTAAAGCCCCCGCAGTCTTACCGCACTGTGGTATTGTGATTAATTTCTCCACCACTTCCCCTAGAAAGAGCCCCTTTTCTTTTTGCTCTTTGTGTTTGCGGTTCCTCTTAGAGAAGAAAATCGCAACTGATCAAACCAGAAGTGACCAGACTGCTGGGCTGCCCTTTTTTGATATGTCTAATTCTATTCCAGTTGTAAAGCTTACAATATTTCCAAAGCATTGATATGTCTATTTCTCTTCCAGTTGTAAAGCTGTCGGCAAGACCGAGAAACAGCCAGGAAACCTTAAGACAGATGCGGTGTGTGGAGTCCCTTCTCCTGGTAGGTTATTGAAAATGTTTATATTCGACGTATATAGAATATATATTTACATTTTTCAAATGTATATTTAAAACACCTTAAAATCTCAAATGAGTGGAAAAGTCATGGAAAATTAATTTCAAATGAGTCGGAACCCATATATTATGTAATGTGTGGTGTCTGTAATTTCTGGTAGGATTAGTCTGCATGTGTTTCTTTGTTGCTCATGCAAGCGCAAATGTGACTGTGCAACACATAAAAAATTAACTAGACCCTCTATAATGAACGGAGAGCTTTCACAAGTGGTGTGATGAATAAACCTACTTTTCTTCCTCAGGTATGACACCTTGGGTGGTGGTGGCCATCCTGTCGGTCATCATCGTGGTATCCCTGGTTGTTCTCTTCTTGTTTTGCTGCAAGGATAAGCTGAACTTCCTCTCAGGTAAATTTAGTTCAGGGTCACATTTGTTTGCTACAGTTTGTGGTAGATTCTTGTCTATGTTGTTGATTAAAGCTTGTTTTCTGACGCCACAGTAAATCTACGCACCTGCGTCCAAAACCTGAAAGGAAGTAGGAATCAACAGGTAAGTCAGAATGTCTGAAAACTCTAGCCTTGTTCCAAAAACCTAGTAGTGGAGACTTAAAGGGACAGTTCACCTAAAAACTGAAAATTCTGTCTGTGTCGTTTCAAACCTGTAAGATCTTCGGGAAAACAAATTAAGATATTTTTGATGAACCCTTGTGAACGCGTGTCGAAGACTGACACGGAAGAGAAGAAATTGTTGAATAATGTTGTTATTTTTCTCATAGCTTCATAAAGGTTGCGTTGCTGGCTATACAGGGTCAGAAAGCTCTTGGATTTCATTAAAAAGAAGATGAACGAAAGTCTTATGCGTTTGGAACGACATGAGGGAGAGTAATTAATGACAGAATTTTCATTTTTGGGTGAACTATCCCTTTAAGGCACGTTCACGCTAACAACGATAACTGTAACGTTAACTATATTAGCATCCACAACAACGGACGATAATTTAAGCACATACTGAAGTAACATTGTCGTATTAAATGCTCAGAATGGGTTCTGTCAGTGTTTTTTTTTTAATGTTGGGCTGTCAATGTTTTTCTCATTCATCAGCTGAAAAAAAAAAAGGATCTGGAAGTGATTCCAACAATATCGTTCCTCTGTTTTGTTATTTTTATCGTTGTGGTGTAAACAGCAGTATTATTATAGAATTATAACAATTATTGACCCTCATAATGCATTTAAAAGCTGTATACTATTTTATTATACTTTTTTATTTTATTTTATTATTTTTTTCATTATTTTATTTTATTATTTAATTTTATTTTACATTATTTTACTTTATTATTTTATTGTACTGTATTATTTTATTTTATTTCACTTTATTTATTTTATTTTTATATTTTTTTATTTTATATTTTATTTTACTTTATTTTATTATTTTATTGTACTGTATTATTTTATTTCACTTTATTATTATTTTATTTTATTTCAATTTCAAATTTATTATTTTATTATATTTTTTATTTGATTTTACTTTACCTTATTTTATTATTTTATTTAATTATAAATCATTTTATAAAAAATGTAAATTTATAAAAAAAAATGTATTTTAAATCAATTTTATACGTTTTATAAATCATAAATTTATATTGTTTAACTTAAGCCATATTGTATCTGATCAGCAACTTCTCATTAATGAGTAAATGTTCAAAAAAATTAAGTTTTGAATGTTACCATGTTATAACTTCATTTATTAGAAAAAAATATGATGCAAAGTATATATAATTTTTCAATACTGATGAGAAATTTTATTTGAATTTATCATTGTATAAAAGACTATATCATCTGACAAATACCAATTTTAACCTTATTGGAATTAATGGAATTTAATTCAATTTCTTTGAATTTCTAACTCATGATTACTCAAAAACTGTCCAGATTTATGAAGCTAACATTAATTTTTAACAAAACGTCAGAAATGCAAATCTAGATAATTACTTTTTACTTGCATAAACATTCACTATTAGATAAAAAATAGATATTAAAGTTTGAAGATGATCACTTTTTCATGCTGCAGTGGTTCATCAATAGTGTACATATTTATGTTTACCAAGAAAATGAAGTGCCAAAAGTGTGTCTGATATGGAAAAAAGGCTAAATATGTTTATCAAAAGTTCAAAATCTTCATATATAATTTTACAGAAAGTATTTTTGACACCTAATAGTACTACATACATACCCAAATCCAAAATAACCTTTTGAGGGTTGTAAAGAATTTGCAAAGTTTCATTTCATTACTAAAATCTGTGCATTTTTTAGATTTTTTTATGTATCTCTTCTCGGTCAGAATGGACTGAAATGCATTATGAGGGCTAAAACATATGGTTATTGATATAGTTATTGTACGTACTGTTAAAAAACAGGATATTCTGGTTAGTTTTGAAGCATGGCTGCTGGTTTGAGCTGGTTTAAAGTGGTCCTGAGCAGGAGCTAGTTCCTTGAGATCAGCTTAGGACCACCACATGACCAGCTTAAACCAGCTCATAACCATCTTATAACCAGCTCAGGACTAGCTTAAACCAGCTCATGACCAACTTATGCTTCAAAACATACCTAACCAGCATATGCTGGTTTTTCAACAGGGTAGTGTAACTTGCCCATACTCATCTAACTTTCTTTTAGGAAACTGTGACTTCATACCACGGTGGCAGCACTCCACAAACCCTCCCTCTGATTTGCCAAGAACGAACCCCACCAGAGTCCCTAATCACATGTCCCAGCACCCAGTTAACTATTCTTGACGAAACATCGACATGCACGGACCAAGAACAGGACCAGGACCGAGCCGAAACATCATCAGGCAGCTCCAGTGAAGACTCCGGAGGTGGGCCTGCGTCTCCTCTATCGGGCAGCTCCTGCAGCTGTGTGCTTTCCATGAAGGAGCCCATAGAGGTAGGAGAAAACGAGGACTGCAGTCAGCTAGTGGCCACGGGTTTGGCAACATGCTGCTCTTGCAGGACAGGAGACGCCATTGGAGAAAACGTGCAGGTCGTTGGCCTGAAAGAACCTTTGCTGTGTGACAGCTGCACGTCGGACGTCCTGCCCACCTGCAATTATGTGGATCTGCAGCGCTCCCAGGAACTCTATCTGGACTACAGCAGCCCTGCTGGCAAAGAAGCCATGTCAGAGATGAGAGGTGTTAATGGGGACCGGGGTCCGGTCGAAGGGTTGTATAGACAGAACGAACCTTGTTGCTGCAGCATAGACTCCACCACCATTCCACCTCTGCCGTCGGTCAGCGCTAACGACCAGGGCCTTTCACTGATCCACAGCGATGACCGCAAACTGTCCGACCCCGACGTGGACTTCCAGAACCAGTGCTCGGAATCTGCTCTCACGTCTGGTAAGACATTAAAACGTGCAAAAATAGTGACAAAACAAATGAAAAGCTGTCTGTGCATCTGAGGTATTTGAAGCTGTTGCTTCATAGTGCAGTGCACACGAATCTGTTAAACTCATTTAGCATGTGTTTGTGCGGATTTACAAGCACTGCCGTGCGATTTTATTCCAGTTGGATAAATACGGTATGATATGATGAAATATTGGAAATGATCAAAGTCATGACCTCCCAGTAATAGCAGGTCAAAAATGCACAGGGTGGATCATTACTCATTTCAGTGCTTTGATCATAAAACAGATGTCAAAGATAACAAACTAGCATAAAAATAAAATTAAAAAATAAAAATAAATAATATATATAAATAAAAAATATATAGGATCTAATATAACCTATATACAGTCTAATCTGTAAACTGTACATATTAATAAGTTATAAATATAAATTTTGTAAATATAAATAAATTTTGTGTTCATATATATATATATATATATATATATATATATATAATTTGTATTTGCATAAATAAATATATATTTGTATAAATAAAATATATATTAATTAGAAATAATTATTTATTTAAAAATAATAAAATATAAACATATCTATAAACCTATATATAATCTGTAAACTATACATATTAATAAATTCTAAATATAAATGTGTTTGTGTGCGTGTATATATATATATATATATATATATATATATATGAATGCAATTATTTGTAGAAAATAAATAATATATACAAACATGAAAAATACATACACTACCGTTCAAAAGTTTGGGGTCAGTACATTTTTATTGTTTCTTTTTTTTTTTTTTTTTTAAGAAATTAATACTTTTATTCACCAAGGATGTATTAGGTTAATAATTAAAAGTTTATTGAAAGTTAATAATAAATAATTTACATTGTTATAAAATATTTATATTTTGAATAAACACTGTACTTTTTAAACTTGTTATTCATGAAAGAATCCTGAAAAAAAAATTACAGGTTCCAAAAAATATTTGGCAGCACAACTGTTGATATTATCCAACATTGATCATTCTAATAATAAATCCGCATATTAGAATGATTTCTGAAGGATCATGTGACACTTAAGACTGGAGTAACAGCTGATAAAAATTCAGCATTTCATCACAGGAATAAATTCTATTTTAAAGTATGTTAAAATAAACAACATTTTATATTGTAAAAACATTTTGCAATATTACTGTTTTTTTTCTATATTTTTAATCAAATAAATGCAGCCTTGATGAGCATAAGAGACTACTTTAAAGACTATTACAAGTCTTACTGACCCCAAACTTTTGAACGGTAGTGTATATACTCTAATATAACCTATATATAATATATAAATGCTACATATTAAATTATTGTGTGTGTGTGTGTGTATATATATATATATATATATATATATATATATATATATATATATATATAAAATCTAATATAACTTATATATAAATGTATTTATGGGGGGGGGGGGGGGGGGGGGGATAGGATGCAAATATGCATTCAATTGATTAAAATTGACTGTAAGGACATTAAAATATTACAAACGATTTCTATTTTAAATAAATGTTGTTCTTTTAAACTTTATTTTCAACAAAGAATCCTTCATCTGCAAAAATATTAAGCACCACAATTGTTTTGAGTATTAATAATTATAATAAATGTTTCTTGAGCGTCACATCAGCATATTAGAATGATTTGTGAAGGATCATGTGACACTGAAGACTTGAGTAATGATGCTGAAAAATTCACTTTTGCAACAGGAACGAATTACATTCGAAAATACATTTATACTGAAAACAGTTCTTTTGAATTGTAATATTTCACAATATTACTGGTAAACATAAGAGGCTTCTTTCAAAAACATTCAAAACTGAAAGTGTAGTGTTTATCTTTTAAATAATTTATAATTATTATTTAGATAATTTCTAATCTAAAGCCAAAGTAAATCTTTACATTTTAATAACACATTACTTAACAGTGTTTGTGTTACTCGTGTTCCATCCTATTGTTATTAATCTCCACAGTGGAATTACACAATATTTACACATGTAGTTAATTAGTATCATTCAGTAATGTCTTATGTAAATACACAGTAACCTGAAGACTAAAATAAAGTGTCATGTCTTGTAGTAATAATTAGAACGAGCACATTCAAGTCATGTGCATTCCAGTAAGTCGTGTTTGTGAAAATATGGCAGGCAGCCACCGCAAAGAGTGGGTGTAGGGTCCTTTATGGACCAGCGGCCAAATGACTAAAAGATGTGTGAAACGTGAGTCACTGATAGTCTGTGTGTATATTCAGAGAGAAGAACAGGAACCATATAATCTGCTCATGTTGAATTTTTAAGGGGAAAGAAGCAGTTTTGTTGCTCAACAGGGGTCGACACAAAAACAGCTTTTTGCCAATTCAGTGCTGACGTGGCATTATTAGCTTCTAGTTTGTACTGTAGCGTTATTTATGGAGACCACTAAACACCTAAAGTGGTAGTGTAGTGTATTCACGTGTCTCAGCAAGACTATAAAGCTGTTTGCCTTGTGTGAATGAAAAATACACATCTGGTTACATTAATATGCCAAATTTTTTGCCTAAAAATGTCCATGTTAGTTTTCCAGGGTTATTATTAACTCTCTCTCTCTCTCTCTTTTCTACATTTTAAATAAGTTTACTTTTTCATATTTATTTTTTTTAGCTAGAATGTTGAAAATAACTATCATGCTGAAATAACTATCAACTAAAACTTTAAGAAAACAAAAATTAAAAAAAAATGACAAAAACAACAAAAACCTAAAATGTAAAACCTAGACATATTAAAAGAAAAACTAATACTAATAAAAATGTTGAAGACAACAAAAGAAAACAAAATTACTAAAATAAAAAACTAAAAAACTAAAAAAAAAAATGACACAAACAACAAAATTAACTTTAAATTAAGCATGAAAACAGAAAATATAACAACAAATCAAATAACTCAAATCTAAAACTAAATTAAAACTATATAGACATATTAAAAAATAAAAACTATTAAAATGACAAAAACACAATTAATACAACTTTAACTGAATTAAGAATGAAAACAGAAAATATAAAAATAACTAAAACCTAAAACTAAACTAAAATAAAAACTATATAGACATAAAAAAACTTTACAAAAAAAATGACAAACACAAAAAACTTACTAAAACTTTAACTAAATTAAACATTAATAAACTTAATAATATATCTAAAACATAATTAAAATTATATAGATAGATTAAAAAATAAAAACTAATAAAATGACAAAAACACAACAAAATTGATAAAACTTTAACTGAATTAAAAATGAAAACAGGAAATATATATATATATAAACAGAAACCTAAAACTTAATAAACATATATAGACATTAAAAAAATAATAAAAACAACAAAAAAAAATGACAAAAACACAACAAATTTACTAAAACTTTAACTGAAACTTAATAAAAACAGAAATTATAAAAATTAATAAAACCTAAAACTTCATAACAACAAAGAAGACATTAAAAAAAAATAATACAGAACAAATGTAATAAAACTTAAAGTAAATTAAACATGAAAACAGAAAATGCAACAATCAATAAAATAACTAAAACCTAAAACTTAATTAAAACTATAAAGACAGTAAAAAAAAAAAAAGAAAAAAAAAACCCCTAATTAAATGACAAAGACAGCAAGATTACCAAAACTTTGACTAGATTAAAAATGAAAACTGAAAAATATAAAAATAAATAAAATAACTAGTAGAACCTTAAACTTTATAAAAAATATAAAGACATGTTACAAAATATGAACAGAAACTCTAATAGTACATCAATGAATAACACTGGTGTTAATTTGTCTCCAGGAAAGGAATGAATATTTAGTTCATGGAAATATTCTGTGCTATTTCTGCTACCTTCCGCTAAAACAGGTTCTGGTGTGTTGTCTATTTTCATCAGGTCAGGTGACAGGAAACAACAACACTACTTTTATCTCCAGCGGGCAGGTGATGAACTTCAGCGGTGAGGTCATCGTGGTGTACGTCAGTCAAACATCACTGGGAAGCAGCGGAGGAACAGACGAACCCTTCAGCTGCCCGGTTCAAGAAGAATCCAACGATGACAGTTTTCAAAGCGAGCCCAAATCTAACATAACCACAGCACCGCAGGCCAAGAGCAGAAACGGACACCTGGAAAAACACCTGCCCGTGCAGGAAATGACCAACGACTGGTCCTGGCAGAAATAAAGAGCTGCGAACATTTCCTACTAGACTGGAATTGACTTTGCATCCTTTTAAAATGATGATTATTGATTAATAATGGGCGTACGACAGCCCGTATAGCAACCAGAGTGCTATTTCATGAAAAATGCTATGCATTTGTTGACCTATGTATTTATATCATAAAAAATTAGGTACTTCTTGTCAGTTTTAAGGTCTGCTTTGAGAGGATCTCACTCTAATGATCGGATGGACAGTAAAAGTCAAGAACATTGAACTCAAAATGTCTTATTTTCAGACTATCTCTATGTTGAGGAGCCAAAGAAAGAGGCTTGGTGCGACAAGAAGCCAAACTCAGGCCAAAGACGATGAAAACACAGCCAGATAAAGCACAAACACATCCACCACAACAAAAGCACGATGTTTTGCGTTGTCCCTTTCTCTTGGCCTTTAGAAATCGAGCATCGTACCTCATGGTGAGAACCGTTTTTGGATGTTTGTTAAAAGTTAGTAAATAAGTAAGTAACATGGAAATGAGAAATGGGGATGTTGATTTTGTGGTGTCTTTATTTTTAAAAAAAAATATAATTTGTAAATGTTAATCATGTTTTGGTTATTTATCGAGCCGTTTTTGTGCCGACAAGTCAGTCTGACTGGAGCAGAACACGTAAGGTAATCACGAACATTACTTAACAAGCATTAAATGTATATACCGATTGAAAATCAATGTTCTGATACACGAGTAGTGATTTTCTCCACCCATTACTGTAAATAAAGCTTGTTTGTATGAAACAATTTCTTTCCCTTAAATGAGTGTGATGGTATGGGAACGGTATTTGGTTTAGCGATAAGCAGTGTTTATTGCTTGTGCATCACTAACCGCATGTGCGGTAAAACCTCTGTATTCGAGCAAAACCAATGTTGACTTAAAGCCTTTATAAACAGCGGTGAATAGCTACCAGCTGTCGCTAGCTCAATGCAAACATATACTCAGGAGCGCAGTGTTTAGCCGCATGAGGTGAGAATTCCACCGAAGGCTGCTGGATGTTTAGCTGTGATTGGAATAATCACGAGTCTGGGATGGCAACCGAAACAAACACTGAGAAGCGTTGTTGAGTTCTGTCTGCCAAAACAGGAAGTTATGACTGGTTTTAATGTGGTTCTGCTCAAAGAGGCTTCGGGCGCATTTGGTGACTCGTGATTAGCACTGACCGTTGAGTTGTCCTGCCATCTAGTGGAACGCTACTGTAATAAGAGTAAAAGAGAAGTTCACTTCTAGAATGAAAATTTCCTGATAATACTCACCCCAATGTCATCAAAGATGTTCGTGTCTTTCTTTCTTCAGTTGAAAAGAAATTACGTTTTTTTGAGGAAAACATTCCGGGTATTTCTCCATATAGAGGACTTCAATGTTGGTCAACGGGTTGAATGTCCAAAGTGCAGTTTCAGTGCAGCTTCAAAGGGCTCTACACGACCCCAGCAGAGGAATAATCTAGTGAAACCATCTGCCATTTTCGAAGAAAAATATAAATTCATATACTTTTAAACCACAAATGCTTGGACTAGCGCAACCTCGCGCATTACGTAGGCGGAAATACCGTTTACAAAGCAAATGTGCAAAGACAGTTAAACGCCCTTCACAAAACAACAATGTTGGACGATCTTGAAGTTTGAGGTGAACATGAGATTAAGATTTTCGCCTACCCTACCTTTTTTTTAACCGAAGTACACATATAAAGAACTAACCAAGCATGACTTTTCCAAGATGATTATGTAATGCGAAGACGCATGCGCATCCCAGAGCCAGTGCAAAAGGAGCATTTGTGGTTAAATGGTTACTCCACCACAAAATGAAAATTTTGTCATTAATCACTTACCCCCATATCGTTCCAAACCCGTAAAAGCCTTGTTCGTCTTCGGAACACAATTTAAGATATTTTGGATGAAAACCGGGAGGTTTGTGACTGTCCCATTGACTGCCAAGTAAATACCAATGTCAAGGCCCAGAAAAGTATGAAAGACGTTGTCAAAATAGTCCATCTGCAATCAGTGGTTCAACCATAATTTTACGAAGCTACGAAAATGCTTTTTGTACGTAAAGAAAACAAAAATAACTACTTTATTCAACTATTCGTCTCCTCCGCAAGCTGCATACGCTGTTCTGTGTCAGCTGCATCACGTGGATACGCTGTTTTCGTTCGAATCAAAGTGTAAATAAACGTAGAGAACGTATCCGTGCGCTGTTTGCGTCCAGCTGATACTCTCCAAAACGGCGCTACGGTGACGCGGAGGAGACGAATTGTTGAATAAAGTCGTTATTTTTGTTTTTGTTTTCTTTACATACAAAAAGCATTCTCGTCGCTTCATAAAATTATGCTTGAACCACTGATTGCAGATGGACTATTTTGACGATGTCTTTCATACTTTTCTGGGCCTTGACAGTGGTATTTACTTGGCATTTAATGGGACAGTCACAAACCTCCCGGTTTTCATCCAAATATCTTAAATTGTGTTCTGAAGACGAACGAAGGTTTTATGGGTTTAGAACGACATGGGGGTAAGTGATGACAAAATGTCCAATTTGGGGTGGAGTAACCCTTTAAAAAGTATACATATTTTTATTATGTTTTTAGAAAATGACCGATTGTTTTGCGAGATAAGACCCCTATTCCTCAGCTGGGAGTGTGTAGAGAGCCCTTTGAAGCTGCATTGAAACAGTTTGGACCTTCAACCCATTGTCCACCATTTAAGTCCATCACATGGAGAAAATTTATGTAATGTTTTCCTCAAAAAAAAATTAATTTCTTTGGAACTGAAGAACGAAAGACACGAACATCTTGGATGACATAGAGGTGAGTAAATTATCTGGAAATGTTTGTTTTGGAAGTGAACTAATACTTTAAACCTTGCCAAGGACTGCCACAAAATGATGATTAGATTAAATAAAAAGGTGTATCTATTTACAGAGAAATAGTAAGCATTACATTTTAAAGACAAAATGTTGTTTTCAAAATTAATTTATATGGTATTGCAATTTGTTTATAAGTTATAAATATTATTTGAAAAATATTTTTCTACCCAATATTAGAGAAAAAAAACGTTTGAGTTGGTTTTTCTATAGAATTTGCAGATAGTCATTATTTTGTAATTTGTACTGTTCACATGGCCGTAGCCAGGCGGGGTTTCGGGTGGTTCGAACGACCCACCCCATACATGCCAAAGGTCCAGAATTTAAGTACGTTTATTTTTTTATTTTTAATAAACAAGTGTTCTTTTAAATAACAACGACATTTAAAGGCATACAAATATTTAATGCCTTAATTAGTATAAGAATAGTCTTAATTATAATTTCAAGAGGTCTTAAATTTGGGGATGGAAAGACAAGAATCGCGTTGCGGCTTTAAACGCGCTAGTCATTTTAGGTGCGTCACATGGACCGTTTATACGCTCTAGCAGATCACAGT
This sequence comes from Cirrhinus mrigala, assembly GCA_036247105.1. Classification (NCBI taxonomy): domain Eukaryota; kingdom Metazoa; phylum Chordata; class Actinopteri; order Cypriniformes; family Cyprinidae; genus Cirrhinus; species Cirrhinus mrigala. Next base: position 15,558,776 of record CM070030.1, read on the forward strand.
TCAAACAGCAGCGGAGCGGAGTTATTATGTAGACATGTAGTAAATGTATTAAAGGAGAAATGCAAAATAATTACGGTATTTTGTAATTACTCTATAGCGTTTGTACATTTATACTAAGAGCGCTGTTCTCCTATAAACCATGTAGTTAATTTTTATACCATGGTATTGAGGTGCTATAGAATAATTAAATTTCACCATATAAAAATGAGGTTTTACATTTTTTACAGATGTTACTGTTTTTGATAATGAACATTATCTGAGGTGTAAATCAGGATATCAGTGCCCCCGGACCCCCCCTTCAGGGATACACATCCAGCCACCACTGTCTCACTAAATCTTAATCCCATGGAACCACAATGTGAGTAGTAGTTGTAGTATAAACTATACATAATATATGACATTAAAAAGACCATACATTAACATTTTCTTTTTAATATGCATTAAATGATTAACCTATTTGCCAGAAATTAGGCTTTAAAAATGTTAAACAAGCAAGCAAACAAACTCTTTTCAGAGGGCTTTTTACCAAAAACATATATTATAATTTATTATTATTATTATTATTACAACAACACATTTTTGCACACATATACAAATTTATTTATTTATCTTTTTTGTCAGATATTAAAGGGGTCATCGGATGCTAAGTTCACTTTTACATGTTGTTTGAACATTAATGTGTGTTGGCAGTGCATGTACATATCTACCCTATAATGATAAAAATCCATGCAGTGGTTTTTAATTAATTTGTAAAAATATTATTCCCTTTTTCAAATCGAGCCATTTTCAAATGCCTGTCGGTGTGGCGTCACACCCACAGAGGCCGCTCCCACGAAAGTTGATTGACATGAGCATTTTACCTCAGATCAGCTGTAACAGTCTGCCCTCTTTGTTTCGATGCCGGAGCAGGGATGTAAATTAGACAAGAATATCTCAGATTGAGCGATTGAGGTGTTGTGTTGCTGGATGTAATAATGAACATAGTGGTCGTCATTTACTCCCGACATCTAAACCGCTGAAGATGCTGAAGATTACATTTGTTTGTGAAGGGAATGCGCCTCCCGATCTACATATGTCCGTCTATGTTTGCACAAATCATTCATGATCCAGCTTCACCTACAGCAGAAATGAGTATAAGGGGTTTTTTTTTCATTAATCTTTGCGATCGCCTTTCCTAATAATGTGCTAGTTAGCAAGTTCAGAGGCTAAATGCGGTTAAAGTAAACAGACTCCTCTCTCCACAGAGTGAAGAGAGGGCGGGGCGATCAGAGCTCATTTGGATTTAAAGCACCCTTGACCAGAATGAGATGATTTTTGCAGAGTTGATTTTGGCAAGCGAAAAAGGGTGTTGTTTTACACAACCATTGAGAATTTTTAGTATATTATAGACTTTTCATTAAGACCCTAAAGAATCATATCAACTTCTGGAAAATGGGCGTCCAATGACCCCTTTAAGATATTAAAGGTGTTTAGTAATTAAAATAAATCTAAAATAAAGTTTTAAAAACTCAACTTTAAAAATTAAATGTCTGGGGTCGGTCACATGTATTTATTTATTTAGTTACATGATCCTTCAGAAATCATTATAATATGCTGAATTGGTGCTCAAGTAATATGTATTTTCAGTGTTGAAAACTGTTGTGCTTAATATTTTTTCGTGGAAACTGTGATACATTTTTTTCAAGTTTTTTTCTGAAGAATACAAATTTCAAAAGACAGAATTCATGTAATAATATCTGAATACACACCAGGCAGCTGAAATCTTTCATAACCTTCTAATAGTCTTTACTGTCATTTTTGACACGCTTAGTGCGTCCTTGCTGAATACTAGTACTAATTTCTATTAAAAGAAGTAAAAACAGCAACAACAGCAATTTTACTGACTCCAAACTTTTAAACAGTAATATATTTTTTTATTAATTAATCATCCACTGATTCCGCATTGACTAGATGCATATAGCTGTTCTTTTCTGTAGTGAATTGGGAACCTGGGGGAAGACCACTGAAAATGAGCCATGGATCATTCCATATTCCCTTGGTCACTGTAGAGGTGTCAGTGATCCTAATTTGTTACAGTCATGTCCAAACAGATCATATGCTATCGGGTGACGGGAGAACCCCATGTTTGGACACAGGTGCTCCTCTGGCTTGGCTGGAAATTACCTGATTTTTGAAAGTGAAAAATTGAACCGAGTTTCCCACCGTTTAAGATCGAACAGCACTCACTGGCATTGCTGTGTAGTTTTTGGCCATTTTAAGGTTCACTCAAATCAACTGTGGTTGATTTTTTTATGTGAAATAAAACAGCAGTGTCTTTGACAAAATAAAGCTATTGATTTAGTGTTATAGGAAGGAAAGTCCTTTAAAATCAAGTGAAACATTTTGCCAGTGGGGATCATTCAGAGCAAGAGTTTCCTGGAATATCTTCAGTGAGTGTAGCCAGTAGGTCACATACACAGCTTTACTTAACAGCATGGCCTTTCAGATATATGCAGAATACGAAGTGAATAAATTCATTTTGCATGCAAAATAATGATCAATTTGTTCTGGCCTCAGGAAAGGAAAGGGGATTTTCTGTCCTACTTATTCAAGTACAAATGACATTTGAACAGTTATTATGACATTCAGTATCATGAGTAGCTTTGAAAAACACTCTTCGTGCTGGTTCACATATAATAAGACTGTTGGGAAAATGAATGTCTTTAGGTAAGATGCTTTTTATTTCATATTGATTAAGAGATATTGAAATACATAGTAGTAGTAAAGAAACTATTACAATTATTCATATAACATTTTCATATAACATTTAATATGCATAAGTCTGTCTTTCAGAAGTATTATTTCAGCAATGTTTAACTATTTTTTTATGGAAAATTATGCAATTAAAAATGTTAAACTCTTTTCAGAGGGCTTTTCACCAAAAAATAAATATATTATCATCTATCATTTATATTTATCATTTGTTATTATTTAAATCTTAATAAAATTAAATTTATTTATTATTTAAAACACTTATTTTGTATTGTTATTCTAAATTATTTAGCAGTGTTTGTTTATTTATTTATTTTTGTATTAAAGATGTTGAATAAACAAAATAAATTAATAAATAAATTAGCATTGTTTATTTGTTTTGTCAGACATTATAATAAATAAGATGTTAAATAAATAAGCAATGTTTTATTTGTTTATTTAAAACAATTTAAATGTAAAATGTATTATATATATATATATATATGTTCAGTAATCATTTATACTTATATGTATAATTTATTATTAGAAACTTTGTTATTATATATTATTTAGCTGTGTTTATTTATTTAATTATTTTGTTAAACATCATTATATTAAAGTTGATGTTAAATAAATAAATAATGTAGCAGTGTTTGTTTGTTTGTTTATTTATTTATTTATTTATTTATTCATTCATTCATTCATTCATTCATTCATTCATTCATTCATTCATTCATTTATTTAAATGGACAATTCCCAAGAGGGCACCATATTTAATCATTTATCATTTATTATTAAAAACTTTTTTATTGTTATTACATATTATTTAATTTAGCAGTGTTAACAAACAATTTAACAATTTAACAATTTAACAAACAAATAAATAAATAAATAAATAAAGAGACATATTATTTAGCAGTGTTTATTTATTTACTTTTTATTTTTTATTTTATTTTTATTTTATTTACTTATTATTTTGTCAGACAATATGATATTAAAGATGTTAAATAAATAATCTAGCAGTGTTTATTTATTTATTAATTCATTTATTTAAATTAATCCCCCCCAGAGGGCACCATATTTAATAATTTATCATTTATTATTAGAAACTTTTTTATTGTTATTATATGTTATTAATTCTTGCAGTGTTTATTTTTTTGTCAGACATAATTATATTAAAGATGTTAAATAAAAAATGCAAATAAATAAACAAATAAAACATTATTTAGCAGTGTTTATTTAATTAATTATTTTGTCAGACATTATGATATTAAAGATGTTAAATAAATAAATAATTTAGCAGTGTTTATTTATTTATTCATTTATAAATAAATAAATATATTTATTTATTTTTGCCCAGAGGGAACCGTATTTAATCATTTATCATTAGAAACTTTTTTTATTGTTATTATATATTATTTATTTTAGCAGTGTTTGTTTATTTATTTATTTTGTCAGACATTATGATATTAAAGATGTTAAATAAATATGAATAAATTAATTAAAATGTATTATTAGAAACTTTTTATTGTTAGTATATTATTTATTTAGCAGCGTTTGTTTATTTATGTATGTATGTATGTGTTTATTTTGTCAGACATTATGATATTAAAGATATTAAATAAATAAGTAACACACACACATATATATATATAACTTTGTTTTTGTTTTTCCCAGAGGGCTTTTCACCAAAAGCTGGTCATCTGATATTCGGTTAGACGGAAAAACTGCTATAGTGACTGGAGCAAACACCGGGATTGGGAAAGAAACAGCCAAGGATCTGGCAAAGCGGGGTGAGTACTGCGGCCAAATCGACACTAGCTGGAAATAACACATCGAGTCTTCTTTTCATAAAGCCACAGATGAAAACAGATGAAATATATTAGATAGATGACTGCATAGCTATTTGATCTGACATATAGACCTATCCAGACCAAAATATGTTTTTTTCCTGAAATTGCTCAGAAGAATGTACCAGTTTTTCAACTAATGGAACAAAACTTGTCATTAATCCCGAGGCGCACGGGTGATCCTGGCCTGCAGAGACCTGCCGAAAGCTGAACAGGCCGCCAGTGACATCAGCAGAGACGTGGAGAACGCCAACGTGGTGGTCCGAAAACTGGACCTGGCCGACACCAAATCCATCTGTGATTTCGCTGAACTTATTTACAACAGTGAGTTAAGACTAAAGAACAGTTTTCCATATACATCATATATTTAAAGGGTTAGTTCAACAAAAAATGAAAATTCTGTCATGAATTACTTACCCTCATGTCGTTCCAAACCTGTAAGATCATCTTCAGAACACAAATTAAGATATTATTAATGAAATCTAAGAGCTTTCTGACCCTGCATAGACAGCAATGCAACTGAAATAACATTACGGTTGAACCACTGATGTCAGATGGACTGTCTTATCAATGTTCTTACTACCTTTCTGGGCCTTAAATGCAGGGTCAGAAAGCTTTTGGATCTTAATTTGTCAGGATGAACGAAGGTCTTATGGTTTTGGAATGACATGAGCGTGAGTAATTTATAACAGAATTTTCATTTTTGGGTTTTCCTTTAGGTCTGATCTGATCTTTAAAATTATTATTTCTTTTCTTTTATTTCAGCTGAAAAGTCTCTTCATTTGCTGATTAACAATGCTGGTGTGGCAATGTGCCCATTTTCGACAACAGCAGATGGTTTTGAAACACAGTTCGGAGTGAATCATTTAGGTATGATGAAGTGCGCTAGTCGTTCTCATTCTTTCAAAGACTATCAAATGATCCTTATTTGTTGTTTAGAAGCAATGGAGATTGTTCACACTTGACATCTGATGAATGACTCCTTTTCTTCCGCAGGACATTTCTTTCTTACATTCCTCCTTATGGATCTGTTGAAGCATTCAGCTCCTTCCAGAGTGATTAATGTCTCCTCATTGGCCCACCACATGGGAAAGATCCACTTTGAGGACCTGAACAGTGAGAAAAGCTATCATCCGGTGAAGGCCTACGTACAGAGCAAACTAGCCAACATACTTTTTACGCGAGAGCTCGCCACGAGAGTGGAAGGTAAGAGCAAAAACGTGACCCTGTACCACAAAACCAGTCGTAAGAGTCCGTTTTTGAAATTGAGATTTATACAATATTGGTAGGATAGGACAATATTTGGCCGAGATACAACTGTTTGAAAATCTGGAATCTGAGGGTGCAAAAAAAAAACTAAAAATTGAGAAAATCATCTTTAATGTTGTCCAAATTAGGTTCTTAGCAATGCATATTACTAATCCAAAATTAAGTTTTGATATATTTATGGTAGGAAATGTACAAAGTATCTTCATGGAACATGATCTTTACTTAATATCCTAATGATTTTTGGCATAAAAGAAAAATCTATAATTTTGACCCATACAATGTATTGTTGGCTATTGCTACAAATATCCATGTCATCATGCATAAAACATACAAAATGTGATCCAAAAATCTAATTCCACATTGAATCTTGCATTTATTTATAACGTTTTAGCAACCATAGCTGAAAAACAACCAGAGTGTCCAAGCTATCAATGGCTCTCATTCATTTCTAGTCTATGAAAAACCACACAAGTGTTAATAAATGGCTAAATGGTGACTAAATGATCAAATGGTGATGGAATTTAAATTTTTGGGTGAACTATTCCTTTAAGGAGATTAAAATGTGTTTAGACTGTTTTAACCTTTCAAGGCATTACTAATTAATCAGTATGATATCCTAACATGACTGTCTCATGTTTTAGCTTAAAAGGATAGTTCATCCCCAAATGAAAATTCTGTCATTAATTACTCACCCTCATGTCGTTCATTTTCAGAGCACAAATTAAGATATTTTTGATGACATTCAGTCCTGTTTCTGTGACAGAAATGGGAGTGAGTGCTTATGCTGTGGATCCAGGCCTAGTCAAGACAGACATCGTCAGGCATTTAAATAAGTCTCTGCAGTTCTTTGTGAAGACATTTGGTTCCCTGATAAAAACCCCTGCAGAGGGCGCATATACCATCCTGTACTGTGCCCTCACCCCTGACCTGCCCACTGGAAACTACTTTAGGTTTGTTACAACTCCTATAGCTGTTGCTAGTCGTGCTCACAAAATAATAACCTCAGTGCTTTTTATTTTGTACTAGTGATGCTAAATTTGGCTGCAAGCAGAATAACTGCTGTGATCTCTCACAGTAACTGTGCCATGGCTTCGTGCTCCAGGGCCGCTAATGATGACAACACTGCTAGCAGACTGTGGGCTGTCAGCTGCCACCTGCTGGGGATTCGCTGGAAATGAGATGATGACTGATGAAATGAGACTTCCACCACATTCTTATTTCAAAATAATGGCCTTTTATGATTTATTATAACCAAGTTATAATAACAACAGAAGTCTAGCTAAGCCCTCTGTGTCTTCCTGTGTTATAATAATTTCGTTTGATTCAGAGATACAAGTTTCTTACTATGATTATCGAAACATACTTTGTAACCAGTGTTGGGGAAAGTTACTTTTAAAAGTAATGCATTACAATATTGTATTACTCCAAAAAAAGCAATGCATTCCATACTTTTGCATTACTTTTTATCACCTGGCCTAGACTTGTTTGTTTTTTAATAACAAAAAATCCAAAAGTTATATTATTGGCAACTGTGAAGGCCCTTTCACATCAAAAGTGAAATTAATAAGCCTCCGGCTAAGTTACATGTTTCTGTCTCTCCACTCTCCACTCACGATTTCTCTCAACATGGGACAGGTGAGGTGTCAGGGAATAAATGAGAAAAGAAAGTAACTTGCGTTACTTATTTTAAGATGCAACTCAAGATATTATAAATTTAAAAGTAATGCATTACATTACTAGTTACTTGGAAAAGTAATCTGATTATGTAACATGCATTACTTGTAATTTTGAGGTTACCCTCAACACTGTTCATAACTTGCTTATTATCCACCTTTTTCTTCAACACAGAAGTAAGCTTATGGGTGAGATTTCCGGTTCATTTCGCTATAGAGTGTTTTCACGACATGTTATCAGTCAGCACTGAATGTAAACAATGCCACTGAACAAAACTTGAATATTTTGCTGTTTGTTGGTGTTGAAAATGACCAATTATTGTCATTTTTTGGGCTGTACTAATTGGTCGGACCAAGAAAAACATTTGGAGTACTATTGACTGCCAAAAGTATTAACAAATCAAAGAGAAGATTGCGAAAAACTGTCTGAGGAACAAAAGGCATCTGTGGTTGGCCAAACTGAACCAGGATTTCCAGGGCAAGAATCTTGACAACATTCATGTTTGTTATTATCATCTCCCATCAGGTAGGTGAAATATTAGGCTAATATCTTAATTAATATGGCTTGTACATATCTTTACCACCTATTAACTTTAGTTTGTCTTACTTTAGTTACATATTCAGCAGTTTCCTGCTTACTAAGTCCTTCTCTATATGATTTAGCAGCTTCCACATTTTTTTTTACATGGCTTAGCATAAATTGGCAGAACAACGTATTCAGTAGTACATTAACCATGCCAGTGCTGTTATTTATATCCGTGTATGGCCAGTATGGCCGCACATCCGGGTAACTGCCCAAATCGTGACGTGAATATGTGGAGTAAAAGGTAAAACTGCTTGCACTACAAACCAGTGTGTTCATAACTAAGATAATACATTAATATAATATTGGAGACACACAAATTTGCAATATCAAGCAGCAAAACAAGTTTTGTAACGTTACATATAAAAATAGTTTGACGCAGATGGAACCGGAAGCCAAACCCATAAAAAAAACAAATGCCCGTGCCCACTCTAACCTGAAGAAAAAGGTGGATAAGCAGCTAGTTTATTGGCGAGTTTGTTATTTACAAACAAAATATGATCGGCTACAGTGAGTATGCAACTAACAAGACAAGTTCACACTATGCTGGTAGACACAGTACTAGAAATAAATATGAAAACTTAATTATGCAATAAGCTGTACTAATGAGGTACAAATGTCTTGGGACGGAGTCAAGGTGGTGGTAAATGATAAGTACTATTAGTAAGGGTAGTAAGATAATATAGCCTAAGAACAGGAGTTAGTGTAGATTGAAAGAGATAGAAAATGTGCCTATTCATGTTCACTTAACTATTTTCATTGAATAAAGTATGTGAAATTGAATGATATCTCTTACATCTCTGAGGTAAGATTTATTAGCGTTTATTGTTGACGTAGAGAATCAGACTGACGCAGCGAGGACATCTAGTGGACACGCACGGTCACTGCTTTTGTACAAATTGGCTTGTTTTTAAGTGGGGTGACGTGATTGTATTGTGTGTTGTGGTGACGTGTAACGGAATGTCCAAACTTGCAAAAGAGTTTCAATTGAACAAAGCTTCCTTGGAGTTCAAGGCCATCCCAGCAAGCACATTCATACGAGCTGTGGGTGCATGAACGCATCACGTCCTGCTTATTGAACTCAGCCGCGTTTCATTGGTCGGAGGACAGAGCTCTAGACGGGAGGGGCTTGGATCCGGACGGCATAGTAATATCTCATTCATAAATTACACAGGACGCTAGACTAGAGCACTGCTGTCTGCTGAGGGAAACCGGCCAGTATTGGAACAATGCACTCAATAAGGTAAGCAGTGCGGTTGTCATGAATGAGTCTGCTGCAACTGAAACTTTCTTTTCTTTCTTCTTTCTTTCTTTTTTTTTTTTTTGGTTTTGGATTAAACATTGTTCATTATATTTAAAATATGCTTAAATATCACTCTCAAATGCTAGTTAATAACGCCAAATTTATTGAAAATATATTATAGGCTACTATCAGATTTTGGATTGTACAGGCTGACCTAATTTAAATATGGGACTAATTATCACATGGGGAAGTAGTCATAAGGGCTCATGAGGGTATCTCAGTCAGCAACTACAAGGTTTTGAGTCATAAATCCAATTACATAAATGTGTTTTGACTGTGTGTGTATGTTGGTTTCAAACAACTTTTAAAACCCTCTTAAATTGAATTGAAAAAAATGCTATTTTTGAATATTACTTTTTATATTTAAGCTGTTTCGGGAATTGCTGTGAGTTTCAAAATTATTTTACTCTAATAAAAGCTTTTAATAGGCAGTTTAATGGCAGGTTCATTTGAGAAACTTAAAATAGTGTGACAACATGCCTCACAACTGGGTTTACTCAACTGCATCTTCATTCTTGAGCAATTCTCTTCAACTCCTTCACCTCTGACCACTCATAACACAGAATCATTTTGTCCAACAAACAACAGGAGAGTAGATAAACGTTGGTGGACTTGTACTTGAAAAATGGTGTGTACTGTTGTCTTGCAGTGGTTGAAACAAGTAGGGCTGTCCTCGGACCTCGACTAAATGATTTTCTGGTTGACTAGTAATAGTTCATTTTAAGCAGTAGTCGACTATTAGTCACACGTTTATTAATAAGCAATAGAAATTAAAATAATGTGCCTTTAACTTCCTACATAGAGCTGGAAAAAAACAGCAGATATAATAATTATGAATGTGTCTGGGAAAAACAGCAAGGAGACTGCATTAACCTTTTAAGAACTGAGATAAACTAGCGCTTAATTTGTTTGTGGTTTAGGAGATGGAATCCGCCACATCTCAGCAGTAGTGATGCGCCTGTATGCACATTTCATATAAATTACATAATCTGGGAGTATTTGTTTTCTGTTTGAATTGGTTCATTTGAAAGTAGACATTTCACTTGCTATAGATATATTTTCATTGCAAGTATACTCGGAGTTTCGAAGTTTCACACTCAAGTTCACAGAGACAGAGAGTGCAGAAAGCGCATCTTGTTTGCTTTAATTATTTTACAAAAGCGCAACGTTTTGTTGTTATTGTGAGTGCAAATAAATGTAGCGTGTTTGCAGATTCAAAATATGTATTACTCTTATCTGTATGACCAAAAATGACGGAGTATTTTAAAAGCAAGTCTGCACCGGCACCTCCATCTGTCAGGCAGTGAGCGCGCTACTATTCAGCTTCCACCCTCCGCACAGACACTTAAATAGTGCACATTTTTCTAAGTTAACATTAGATTGAGCAGCCATGTAAAGTTCCTAGTATATCTTTCAGATGAAAAGCCATATTTGAGGTCGATGAATTGTCATTCGGTGAGCATTTGGATGTCCTGCCCAATGTACTATATAACCACATAGACCAGCCGTAAACGAATTGTCCGTCACAGACTGCGTGACTTCGCCACTTTAACTTGGGTTAAATTTTCTGCATTTTCACATCTGTACAACGCATTTTGAGAGATGTTTTGACACCTCGAGGTTCAAAAAAGCACTGCACTGAGTCCAAAATTCTTGTCTGAAATTTTTACGTGTTAAAAAATAAAAACGACCTCACGTTGTGTCAGCGTATGTTTACACACTGCCTCCGAAACGTTTGTCCATCCTTTTTAGCAATGAATTCGCATGATTCACGGGGTCACATAGATCATCAAAGTCAAAGTTATGACGTACGAAAGCCTTGTTTACTGAAATCACGTGACTTTGGCAGTTTGATATGCGCTCCGAACCACTGTTTCGAAAGAAATGATTCACATAAGTTTCAAAGCTCTACGAAACAGTGCTTCACTGTCCTAAATGGCACACTTTCGATCTTGATGAAGGTCCTTGCACACCGAGTTCTATGGGGGCGCTATGTTCCCTTAGATGCACACTTTTACTGAGCCCGCAAGCCTGGGAGCTACACAGCTGACTTCTACCCAGCAGTCAACATGCAGAAAAACAGCTTTTACAAACCCATTACAAACGTTTTCTTACAAAGTATAGTGCATTTAATTTAATTAAAGGAGAAGTCCACTTCCAGAACAACAATTTACAGATAATGTACTCACCCCACATCCAAGATGTTCATAAATTGTATTATTTTTATGAAAATAACCAATCGTTTCGCTAGATAAGACCCTTCTGCCTCAGCTGAGATCGTTTACAACCGCATTTGGGATCGTTTGAAGCTGCATTTAAACTGCATTTTGGAAGTTCAAACTCGGGGCACCATAGCAGTCCATTATATGGAGAAAAATCCTAAAATGTTTTCCTCAAAAAACATGATTTCTTTACGACTGAAGAAAAAAAGACATGAACATCTTAAAGCTCAAGCCACTGTGTGCGCGTGTCCATTAAGTCCACGAGACCACTGGGTGTCCCATTTGTCATATTAGCTTTCAGAAGTGTGCTCGTGAGCGCCCCCTTTGCGGCCGCTTGACTTGTCAAAGCCTGACAGTCAAAGCGGCATTACGTCACGAAAGTACTCAGAGGAGGACCGTGAGGGTTTAGAGTGCCATTTGGGATGGGGCCAAAAAGTGCCCATCACTACACCAAACTTACGTTTAGAACAGACATTTAAGGAGAGCGTGGGAAAGAAACAAGAAGCCAATTGCTTCATTAAAAGTCAGTGTAGCAGCAGAATGACTTTGAAACTGATATTTCAAAGTTAAAAATGCACATACTGCTTTAAAGCTTGAGAAAACAGAGGGAGATTTACGTGATGGAAAACACCTAATGAAGGTGCTGGGAGAGATGTTGGGGCAATATACTGTACATTTGATTTCAGATAGACTAGCTGGTTAAAACACTTGTGTTTTCGTTTTTTATTTATTTATCTTTTCTCCTTGTTCAGTAAAATCATAAGTGCTTTGAAAGAATGAGTTGGATTAAAACAAAACAAAAAACATAAGAATTACAAGATATAAATTCAGAAATGCAAGAAAAAAGCCAGATAAGTCACAATGATCTGTTTTCTTTCTTTTTTTTTCTATTCCAGAAGTTTCTTTTGTGGTCAGTGGAGCTCTTCTGTACGTCTTGATGACAAAACAGTCATAATCACAGGAGCTAATACAGGCATTGGCAAAGAGACAGCGAGAGACCTTGCAAAAAGAGGTAAGCAAGTAACAAACCTCATTTTATTTATGTTTTCAGGACATTTTACATCTCAAAACCATCTTGACCTTAAATGGAAAATGCTCTGAATGATCTGACTTGTTCTGTTTACTGCACATTCTGTGTGACACCAACAGCTGCCAATCTGTTACGGGACAAAACCATGCCATGTGTGATGCCACTCTAATTAGAAGAGGGTATGGAGAGGTTAGCTGGAATAATTGCAATCTATCACATCGTATGGGCACTATTGTTGCAGTTGATAGCTTAATTTTGGATGCATATTCATTGTAGTTTATTCTTTTGAATATTGCATGAAATCACCATAATCTTGGATTAAAATAACAAATGCAGGGGTAAATCATACTCATTGTCTTAATGTCAAATGTGATATGATCAAAACAACAAATAATTCATCTTATAAGACCGACAGGCTCTTGGAAGCTTTGAATGCTTGCTGATAAATAAACGACAGGATTACAATACTATCTGCCAAAGAGACGTAAAACTGTACACTTTCCCACATGGACCCGCTGAATTCCAACAAAGAAACTCTGACGCTTGCCAGCCAAATTGCTCTGAATAGTATAATAGACGTTCTGCACAGTAATTACCAGGCAAACAGCTATTGTGTTAGTTCATCAGCCTTACATCCTAGTTTAGCACCAAATTAATTATTATGCAAGGACATTTCACAGCAAGGACATTTGCCGGAGTATGTAAACACAGTTATTTCAGATCCATGAAGGATATCTGCTCTGTTTCGTGTGAAATCTTCCTTAACTGTTTGCACTGGAAAGCACATTAATATGAGCTTCTCTATGCGATGTCCTCAGGGGCTCGAGTCATCATGGCCTGTCGAGACCTGGAAAAAGCAGAGGAAGCCAGAAAGGAATTAATGGAGGATTCTGGAAACCAAAACATTGTGGCGCATAAACTTGATTTATCAGATACCAAATCCATCAGAGCATTTGCAGAACTCATAAACAGGGGTGTGTAAGACATTCGATTATTTGATTTAAACACATATTAATATTCAAAATAATCTACTTACAGTGGCATGCGAAAATTTGGGAACCCCTTACAGAATCTGTAAAAATGTGAATAATTGCAACAAAATAAGAGAGATCATACAAAATGCATGTTATTTTTTATTTAGTACTGACCTGAGTAAGATATTTTACATAAAAGATGTTTACATATAGTCCACAAGACAAAAAAAAAATAAGCTGAAATTATTAAAATAATAAGTTTTGAAACCCTTGGTTCTTAATACTGTGTGTGGATACCTGGATGATCTACAACTGTTTTTTTGGTTTTGTGATAGTTGTTCATGAGTCCCTTGTTTGTTCTGAACAGTTACACTGAGCACTGTTCTTCAGAAAAATCCTCCAGGCCCTGCAGATTCTTCAGTTTTCCAGCATCTTTTGCATATTTGTACCCTTTCCAACAATGACTGTATGATTTTAAGATCCATTTTTTCACACTGAGGACAATTGAGGGACTCAAACACAACTATTAAAAAAGGTTCAAACATTTACTGATGCTCCAGAAGGAAACACGATGGATTAAGAGCTGGGGGGTGAAAACTTTTGAACAGAAAGAAGATTTTTCATTTTTCTTATTTTGTTGAAATATAATTTTTTCCATTTAGTACTGCCCTTCGGAAGAAACAAAAGATAGTTGCATGTTTCCCGGAAGACAAATTAAGTACAATTTACCTTGATCTTTAAATTCAAAAAGTTTTCATCCTCCGGCTCTTTTTGCATTTTGTATGATCTCTCATATTTTGTTAAAATGATTCACATTTTCACAGATTCTGCAAACTTCCGCATACCACTGTACGTATACACTTCTGAAGTACTAGTATTAGTAGAATATTATAAAATATCAATTTGTTAATGGGTATTTATTCATTTTTTTGTGTGTTTTAGAGGAAAAGCAAGTCAACATCCTGATCAACAATGCTGGAATCATGATGTGTCCATATTCAAAAACTGCAGATGGCTTTGAAATGCAGTTTGGTGTAAACCATTTAGGTAATGTTACTTTACATTTTACAGTATGAAAGAATGTGTTTACATGCATACACTATATAGATGAATATTATTTTGTGTATTTCCTTTTGAAACACAGAGTTCCCAATGGCCTTTAGTTATGTCATGGCTATGAACCATAATTGTTTATGAGAAGGTTTGGAAAAATATAGAACTTAAGTAATTTCCAGGTCTGAAAAAGCAAAATATGGAAAAAATACTTAGATTTCTAGACTTTTGCCCAACTGAATAAATTCAAGGTGCACTTTTTCATAATGCAAAATGCAGGTTATATGTGACCCTGGACCACAAAACCTGATAATCTGATAAATAAGCTTTCCATTTATGTATGGTTTGTTAGGATAGGATTATATTTGGCCAGGATACAACTATTTGAAAATCTGGAATCTGGAATCTAAAAAAAAATACTGAGAAAATCACCTTTAAAATTGTCCAAATGAAGTTCTTAGCAATGCATATTACTAGTCAAAAATTAAGTTTTGATATATTTACGGTAGGAAATTTACAAAATATTTTCTCGGAACATGATCTTTACTTAATATCCTAATGATTTTTGGCATAAAAGAAAAATCGATTATTTTTGACCCATATAATGTATTGTTGGCTATTGCTACAAATATACCGAAGCTACTTATGACTGGTTTTTTGGTCCTAGGTCACATATATCTTGTCTCAGTATTATGCCGTCAGCCCATTTTGTGACAAGGTTTTTCCACCGCCACAGAGGATGTGTAAAATTGGATATTAGGCCTTGATATTAGCGGTACTACCACAAGGGAAGCCAAAGTTTGAGCTAGTATATCCCTATTAATTCACGTGCATCCATGCTCTTGTTTTATTCATAGTAAGATGGCAGAGATGCACACATGAAATAGGTTATATTAAACTAGAAATCGTAATGCATAAGCATACAGAAAATTCCCATGTGCATGAGAATACGTTTTCGAGGGCACAAAAAACTTTCTTGTTCATGCAAAAGTTTGTATTTTTTTTTTTTAGCTTTTATTATTTTTTTATTTTAGGGGCTCTGTATGTTGTCACTTGAGAAAACCTTGAGAATAAAAAATATTTACAGATGACTGTACTAAATGTGACCCTGGACCACAAAACCAGTCGTAAGTACTGTAGCACAGGTATATTTGTAGCAATAGCCAATAATACATTGTATGGGTCAAAATTATTGATTTTTCTTTTATGCCAAAAATCATTAGGATATAAGTAAAGATCATGTTCCATGAAGTATTTTGTAAATTCCCTACCGTAAATAGATCAAAACTTAATATGCATTGCTAAGAACTTTATTTGGACAACAAAAGGTAATTTTCTCAATATTTAGATTTTCTTTTTTTTGCACTCTCAGATTCCAGATTTTCAAATAGTTGTATCTCCAAATATTACTAACAAACCATACATTAATGGAAAGCTATTTATTTTCAGCTTTCAGATGACGTATAAATCTCAGTTTTAAAATATTGACCCTTATGGTTTTGTGGTCCAAGGTCACATATAGAAAATATAAAGCTGAAAATAATGCTGTATGAACCATTTATGTTAAATGAGGTCTGAAAATCTACTGAGAGGTTTGCAAATTTGAGTCCAGAAAAATGTGGAATTTTGAAATGGAAAATGTGTAGGAACCCTGAACTGAAATTGTTTACATTTAATGAAAAAAAAATCACTTCACAACCATTAATAAAGTATATTCTATACACTGTTGTTCAAAAGTTTGGGGTCAGTAAGATTTTTTTAATATTTTTGAAAGAAGTCCTACCAAGGCTACATTTGTTTGATGAAAAATACAGTAAAAACAATAATATTGTAAAATATTATTACAATTTAAAGTAATTTTTAAAATATATTTTACATTTGGTCAATTCAAAAAATTTCAGCATCCATTACTCCAGTCTTTAGTGTAATTATTACAATCAATGCAGAATTATAGTTAAATATCTGTAATATAGTTATAATTATAGCATAACTGCTGTTTACTATTTTTGTGGAACCATGGTACTTTTTTTTTCAGGATTCTTTAATGAACATCTTTAACATCTTTACTGTCAATTTTGATCAATTTAATGAATCCATGCTGAGTAAAAGTATTAATTTCTTTAATAAATACATTACTGACTCTAAAATTTTGAAAGGTAGTGTAAGTATGCGTATCTGCACATACTACATCCAAATGTCTATTTCTACTTCATCATCAAAAACTGAAGTAATTTTACAATATCTGGGGCAATTTCAAGTTATTATTAACTTATTTATCAGCATTTTGCTGTAAACACTTTAAGACTGTCTGTAAAATTAGATTTCCTGTATCTAATCAATACTTAGTCTGACCAGTAAACCAAGTAATTTGGACCAAAAAAGTGACCTCTTTCAAATTAAGCACAAATTGTGTTTGGTTACTGGCTAATCCTATGTACAAGGCAACCTTGTTTCACACAGGAAGTCTCAGACTTTCTACCAATGTAGAGTAGTGACCCTCTAAATTGACAGCACATGCTGTTCAATCGTTTATCAGCCAGATTTGGCTTCCTGTTGGAACCTAAACACTCACGTATAGTATACATCCTTTCCATATACATCCACTTCCATGCATTTTTTGAGTAATAGACAAATAAGGCACAGGGGCATCAACAGGACATGTGGGACAATGCAAGGTCAAACAATCCCTAACTATTTTTATCTCCTCCATTCCACCAACAGGTCATTTTCTGCTCACCTACCTTCTGCTTGACCTCCTAAAGAAATCAGCCCCCTCCAGGATCGTCAACGTGGCTTCTGTGGCCCATACGTGGGGCAGCATCCATCTGGATGACATAAACAGCGAGAAGGGTTACTCTCCGCGGAGGGCTTACGGCCAGAGCAAACTAGCTAACATCCTCTGCACACGCTCCTTGGCTAAAAGACTGCAGGGTATGTGACCTTCAAAACAAGGCTATCCATGTCAGACTAAACATGATCTATAAGAACTCAAACTAATGTCTTGTTTGTCTTCTCTCTCCTGAACTGTGCTTGATTTGTTATTCATGAGAGCACAACGTGACATTACATGCAATCTTTCCCCCTGTCAGACTATATAAATACAACCAAAACCAGGACACACAATGGCAGAAGTGGTCACAACTGATTTTTGTGTTTGTCTCAGACTGTTCCTTTAGGATGCAGGACTGTCCTAAGGATGTTTTCTGTGCTTGTCACTGATTGTCATTCATGTGACAATTCAAACTCAAGATCTAATAAAAGATGACACTGTGATCTGTTCAGAATTGTCACAGAGGGATCACACAGCAAGAAATTCATAATCATACCAGTAATTCTAGAAAAGAAAAGTAATTTTCTCCTGGCATCATTGTAGATTTATACATATTTTTTTTTGTTGTGCCAGTATTTTTTTATTATTCGGTAGATGGAAGAGGAAGTTTTTTCTCAGAATTGCATACAAGAAAGTAGCAATTGCAAGTTATAAAGTCAAAGTTCACAATAAAAAAGGTTATTGCGACTTTTAATCTCGCAATTCTGACTTTTATCAGAATTGCGTGACATATAGTAAATTCGCAATTTATATTTCACAATTTTGAGAAAAAAGTTAGAAATAGAAATAGTTAGAGAGAAAACCCGCAATTCAGAATTTTTGTCGCAATTGCAAGCTTAGACTTTTTCAACCATTTCTAAAATTTTCTCAAAATTGTGAGATATAAACTTGCAATTGTGAGATATAAAATCGTGAGAAATGTGAGAAATCGTGATAAAATTGTGAGAAATGAAGTCAGAGTTGCAAGATATAAATTCACAATTCTGACATTTTTTGAGAATTGCGTAATATACAGTAAACTCACATGTGAAAAATACCATCAGAATTGTGAGATAAAACCTCGCCATTCAGACTTTTTTGCAACTGTGAGTTTATATCTCGCAATTCTAACTTTTTTCTCAGAATTGTGAGATATAAACATGCAAAATATCCAAAAATACCATGGTACATGAATATGGTATTGTAATACTTGTCACCAACACTTACCATTGTACCACTACAACACTTTTTGTAAGAGAAAATTCAGTGTAAATTAATGATAGATTGAGTCCAAATTAACAGACTTGTTTCTATTAAAACAAGTATGTTCCTAATACTTATTACAACTGTTTTAATTATCTGTTCACTTGTGTGTCATCTGCTAACTCTGATAGTGAAATATGGTCATGGTTGTGTTTGTAGGCACTGGTGTAACCGTGTACTCCCTCCATCCTGGTGTGGTGCAGTCCGAGCTGTTTAGGAACCTCAGCAAGCCTGTGCAAATAGCAGTCAAGGTCTTCAGCCCCTTCACCAAGACCACCATTCAGGGGGCCCAGACCACCATCTACTGCGCTGTGGAGCCCAAGCTGGACAACGAGACTGGAGGATATTACAGGTACATGCAATATACAATATAGAACATGCAATATAAAAATGATTCCATTCATATTAATGCTCATTAAGACAATGCCATTCATAATCCTGAGAATCTTGCTATGTTTTCAGCGACTGTGCTCCAGCACAGTGTTCAAGAGAAGCTTTAGATGATGAAATGGCTCAGAAACTCTGGGAACTCAGCTGTCAGATGCTTGGCATTACATGGAACTGATGGAGCAGTGACACTTTTATAAAAGCGGAATGAAAGCTTTTGGACTAACGTCATAGATAATGGAAACTTTAGTATTCATACAATGCATGACTGAATCAGCACTATGTTTTATATTGTATTTAATACCCTTGGCTATGCTGTTATAATTTCAATAGACCTAATGAACTGTTATAAAGTTAAATGTATTTTGGTCTATTAAATCTTTTATCTTATGAATTTGTTTCTTTTTGCCAATGAGCTGCTGTAATATCCACAGTTAATGAACTAAGCAGAGCTGCTAATCTAAAGCATGATTTCTTAGGATGTTTGCCTTCCTGTTATCATATAGAAAGTATGGAGCCCCCGAGGAGACATGGTGATGGAAAACAAATATGAGATAATGGAAGGAACAATGATATTTTAATGCGTTTGCGTTCTCTCGCAAAACTATTTAGTTCCCCCGAGAAACGTTGCGTTCACTCGCAAAAACATTCAAATACAGTTCCCCCAAACCACTACAGAGCACTTAGAGGAACACTGTGATAGTGAATACAATCAGATGACGAAAAGTTACATTTCAATGTTTTTGTGTTGGTTCACAAAAATGTTGTGTTGCATTCTCTGGCAAAACTTTAGCGTTTCATCTGAAAACTCTGGGAAACTGGCTTATATATCAGTGCTTTTGCAAACGAATTCAAGGTTTTTCAGTGGAACGAAAAAGCATTTTGTTCCCCTGAAAAACTTTGTATTTGCTTGCAAAAGCATTCAAATACAGTTTTCCCTGCTATGGAGCCCCGTAAAGGAACATAGTGATGGTGAATAAAATGAGATGGGATGTGTTCAATTTTAGTGTTTTTGCTTTCTCTTGCAAAAAACTTTAGCGTTCCACAGAGAAACTTTGCGTTCACTCAGAAAGCCTATATTGGCAAAAGCACTGAAAACTGGCTTATATTTCAGTGCTTTTGCGAGGGAACACAACGTTTCTCAACGGAACGAAAAAGCATTTTTCCTTCCATCTCATTTTCTTTACCATCCCCTTAGGGGCTCTGTACAATATTATTTCCTTCACAAAAGTTTGTTGAGTAAATGCAAATTTCTTGAAAGAACGCTAATGTTTTCAGGGCTCAATACTAAATGGACATGATGGTAAAAACATAAGAGAAAAAAAAAAATTAATGCTTTTTTGATGGCTTGCAAAAATGTCACGTTTCCCTGAGAAATTTCGTGTTTTCTCACAAAACGTTAGCATTACCCCGAGAAACGTGAAATATATTAGCAAAAACCGGCTTATAATTTAGCGCTTTTGCAAGCGAACGCAACGTCTCTCGAGGGAACGAAAAAGCAAAAATATAATTTTCTTCACCATCCTCTTAGGGCAAGGTTGCCAGGTTTTCACAACAAAATCCTCCCAATTGTTACTCAAAACTGGCTCTTAGACCAGTCGTGCTTTGGTGGGGGTCTCTGGTAAAAATCACTTTCCGGGGGGGTAAAATACGTGGACTTGGCACGTAGGGGCTGTGTTGGCTCGCAAAAAGTTTCCCTGAGAAACGTTGGGTTCTCTTGCAAAACTTTAGCGTTCCCCCAAGAAACTTTGTGTTCATTCACGAATTATATTGGGAAAAGCACTGAAAACTGGCTTATATTTCAGTGCTTTTGAGAGTGAAAGCTACGTTTTTCGAGGGAACGAAAAAGCGTTTTTATTCCATCTCATTTTTTTCATCAGGGTTGCCAGGTTTTCACGACAAAACCTGCCCAACTGTTATTTAAAACCTGCCCATAGTCCAATCATGCTTTGGTGGGGGTTCCCTGGTAAAAATAGCTTTCTGGGGGGTAAAACACATGGTTTTTGGTGGGGATCCCCTGGTAAAATTCACATTCCAGGGGATAAATATCACGTTATTGGGGTCGCTTAAACCCGTGGCCATGAAACCAATGGCAACAGTGTTAAAGTAGCCCAATTCCATGGGCAAACTGCAGACTTGGCAACACTGCCATAGTCTAATTCAACTGGCTTATATTTAAGTGTTTTTGCGAGTGAATCAACAATTCTTGAGGGAACGAAAAAGCATTTTCCTTAGATCTCATTTTCTTCATCATCCTCTTAGGGCAGGGTTGCCAGGTTTTACAACAAAACCCACCCAATTGTTACTTAAAACTAGCCCAAAACTACCCACTTGCGCTTTGGTGGGGGTTCCCTGGTAAAAATTGCTTTCCAGGATGTAAAATATGCTTTTTTTGGCAGGGTTCCCCTGGTAAATTCTCTTTACAGGGGATAAATATCACGTTATTGGAATCCCTTAAACTAGCAAACATGAAAAACAACCCACGGCAACAGTGTTAAAGTAGCCCAATTTTGCGTGAAAACCTCTGACTTGGCAACACAGCTGTAGGGGCTCTGTACACCTCATATTATTTCCATTACAAAAGTTTAGCAAGTGAACGCAAATTTCTTGAGGGCTCAATACTAAATGGACATGATGGTAGAAAACAGAAAGAAAATATTTATTTGAATGTTTTTGTGTTGGCTCGCAAAACTTTTGCGTTCCCCCGAGAAACTTTGCGTTCACTCAGGAAATATATCGGGAAAAGCACAAAAAAATGGCTTATATTTAATTGCTTTTGCAAGCAAATGTTTCTCGAAGGAACGAAAAAGGATTTTCCTTCCATCTCGTTTTGTTCACCATCCCCTTAGGGCAGGGTTGCCAGGTTTTCACAACAAAACTAGCCCAAAAAATAGCCCTATCATGCTTCGGTGGGGGTGGGGGAGGGGGATACGTGTTTATTGGTGGGGTTCCCTTGGTAAAATTCGCATTCCAGGGGATAAATATCATGTTATTGGGGTTGCTTAACCCACGGACATGAAAAACAACTAACAGCAACAGTGAAGTAGCCCAATTCCGTGGGAAAGCAACGGACTTGGCAACACTGCCTTAGGGGCTCCGTACACCTCATATTATTTCCATCACAAAAGTTTGGCGAGTGAACGCAAATTTCTCGAGAGAACGCAAATGTTTTGAGGGATCAATATTAAATGTACATGTTGGTAGAAAACGCGACGTTTCTCGAGGGAACGGAAAACCATTTTCCTTCCATTTTCTTCACATTTCCATCCCAAAAGTTTGGCGAGAGAACGCAAATTTCTCGGGAGAATGCAAATTACATTATAATGTTTTTGCGTTGGCTCAGAAAACATTTATGTTCACCTGAAAAACGGTTTACTCAGTGGTGTCTGGAGAAGTGGGTATACGCATAATTTTCCCCCCTAAAATAAAATATATAACGTTACTCAAAACCTTTGCTTTCACCTAGAACGCAAAAGCTATTACATGTTTATTATATTTGTCTCATTTTTCTCACCACGTCCCTTTATGATCTTTGTAAAGTTAAGCCTCGCTCAAGCTACAATAGAACATTAAATGTCTCGTTGCAATTTTAAAGGAAAAACTGTAAAACTGTTTGAAAATACTTATTCCAGGAACCATGTAACAATCCTCACACATGGACCGACACATAGCTTATACAATGTCTACGTTGCTTTATCTAGCTCTGAGGTAATGATGATGTGGACAAGTCGTTTTGCGCTCTAAACTCCAGTCGCTAGATGGCAGTGAGCACGTCAACTGCGCATGAGTTGTGAGCGAGCACGCATGCGTCACTCATAGCGCTGCGTCAGTCTTTCCGCAGTTAAATCTACGTGGCTTTACACACAGCGGAGTCAGTTGTTAAGATTCGGCTGAACCACTGCTTCGTCTTTTGATTTGTCAACACAGGTAAGCTTCTTTTCGTCGTCTTTGCGTGTTTAGTAGTCTTTATTGGTATAAAATAAGTAATTCCGCTTTCAAATAAGGTTAACGTTATACGTTTCTTTCCTGCGGACGTGTCTACGGTGATCACTGAGTTTTAGCGTAAACAACACTGTCTCTAACTGATCAGATATGATCACTTTCTTAGTCTGAGTTTAAAAATACTTCATTTTTAGATGCTTATGTTGGTTTATAGATCAGTTTAAAAGAGAATATCAAATAATTTGCTAGTGATTTTATGAAGTGTAAAGTGCGAAGCATCTAGGCTAATAGTGCTAGTTAGCCAATCTATAGATTATAGTCAACGGTCATTAAATATTTGTAGTTGGTTAGTTAATCAAATTAAAGTTAACAACTGGATCCTCTTTACAACGTTTTGAAAAGTAGCTTTTCAGTAAATGGGATCTATGTGTATGGGTTTCGGCGTGGAAACCTCTGGGTCTTTAATACATTCTTACGTAGTGAAACCTGTATAAAGCATCTAACTGGTTTCTGTGAGATGTTGATTTAACAATGCAGAGGTTAGTTGTGGTTCGTGTTCTGTTCTCTGATAAGGATGTTTACTGTTTGTAGATCACATTTGTAATTTTGAAATGTTCTGATCTGGTTCTGTTTCTCTCCAGCCTCACATCAAGATGGATCAGGTTATGCAGTTTGTGGAGCCCAGCAGGCAGTTCGTGAAGGACTCCATCAGACTCGTAAAAAGATGCACAAAGCCAGACAGAAAAGGTACGTCCAGACTTAAGTCTAATTCAAGAAATTTTAGGAATACTGATGCTATATCTCTAATCTCCTGCTTTATTTGTGTTTGAGTATATTTAACATTACATGTACTCAAGTCTGTTTCCCATTTATGATAAAATGGCATCATTTTATTTTATTTTTTCTGTTCTCTAGAATTCCAGAAGATTGCAATGGCAACAGCAATTGGATTTGCCATCATGGGCTTCATTGGATTCTTCGTCAAACTCATCCACATCCCCATCAACAACATTATTGTGTAAGTAATCCACAAAAAACACAATTAACACTGTAATTCTGTCTTTTATTGCATGTGGGAAATTCACTGATTACAAAAACAGTGCCGTGCATTTAAACTGATGTGCAGATTGCCTTTTGTTTCATTCAGTCTTTGATTTAATCTGTGATTAAAGCAGGATTGTATGTCTTTTGTTAACAGTGGTGGTTGAATCAGCTGCGTTGAGGCTAAACAGACCTTCGGCTGCCTGAAACAGTGTTGGATGATGGATTGAATGCGGACATTTGTAAAAATCATGTTTTTTGTGTGTTAACATTTATATTTGGCTGTGTTAATAAATCAAAAGTTACACTACTCATTGTCTTCATTAATAAAAGGCTGTTAGTGCTGAGGAAAAGGCACATTTTAAAGGTTTGGTGCTTTACTGATTTGTTCACAGTGGTTTGATTCCCATGCTCCATAAAAGGGGCTTGTCAGTGGTAACCGTCACAGGGTTTCTGCCGCCTTCGGGGTCGTCGTCCTCATAAGTGTTGGATGTGCTAACAAGCTTTCCAAAAGCCAATACTTGATTGTCTAAAAGAAAGGAAAAAAAAAAAAGGACAAAAGGTTAAAAAGTAGAGTTTTATGTACACTACCAGTTTTTGAACAGTAAGAATTTTTGAATGTTCTTAAGAATTATCTTTTGCTTACCAAGCCTGCATTTATTTCATCCAAAGTACAGCGCAAACAGTAAAATTGTGACACATTTTTACTATTTAAAATAACTGCTTTCTACTTGAATACATTATATTTTAAAATGTAATATATATTTAAAAATGTAATTTATTCCTGGGATCAAAGCTACATTTTCAGCATCACGTCAGTGTCACATCAGAAATTATTCTAATATACTGATTTGCTGTTCAAGAAAAAAAAAAATTATAATTATCATCAATATTTAAAACAGCTGAGTACTTTTTTTTTTTTTTAAGGATTCTTTGTGGAAATAAAGAGATTTTGTAACATGTAACACTAAAATTCAAAAGGTTGGAGTCAGTTTTTTTTTTTTTTTCGTGCAAGAAATGATAGAAATTAATACTTAAATTTATCAAAAATGATGATAAAGATTTATAATGTTACAAAAGATTTCTATTTCAGATAAATGCTGTTCTTCTGAACTTTCTATTCATCAAAGAAACGCTACTTGGCTGTTTTCAACATAAATGGTTTTTGAGCCAATGGTTTCCGTGAAGGATCATGTGAGTGGAGTAATGATGCTAAAAATTCAGCTTTGAACTCACAGGATTAAATTACATTTTACATTAAAATAGAAAACAGTTATTATAAATAGTAAAAATATTTATTTTTTTCTTTGGATCAAATAAATGCAAGCTTGGTAAGCAAAAGGGACTTAATTAAAAAAAAAAAACATTAAAAATCTTACTGTTCAAAAACTTTTGACTGGTGTATACACATTCCAAACAGTTAAAAAGGAATAGTTTAGCATTGCATCACTTGCTCACCAATCCTCTGTTGTGAATGGGTGCCATCAGAATGAGAGTCTAAACAGCTGATAAAAAGATCACAGTAATGCACAACTTCATTTCATCAATTAATGTCTTGTGACATGAAAAGCTGCTTGATTATAAGAAACAAATCCATTATTAAGAACTTTCATTAATAATAAAACCATTGCTTCCAGCTAAAATACGAGTCTGTAATCCATAATATTGCTTCCTCCAACAAAAAATATTGTCTCGTTTAAATCCGGAGAGAAATACGCACAGATCAAACACCACTTAAAAGTGAAAAACAGTCCAAAACTCTTCTAAACAAATAAAAAGCTAAATAAATAATGGTCTAAATTAGTGGATTTTGATGTGAAAGAACAACAGGGGATGGACTTTTTCACTAGAGGAAGCTTTAGTATATATTATAGACAAGTATTTTGGCTAGAAACAAGAGTTTAAAGTTAAAACACCTTGATGTATTTGTTTCTTATAAATGCTTTACAAGACATTAATTGATGGACTGGAGTGGTGTGGATTATTGTGAAATTTTTGCTGTTTGGACTCATTCTGACGGCACCCATTCAGCTGCAGAGAATCCATTGGTGAGCAAGCGTTTTAATGCTAAATCTGTTCCGATGAAGAAACAAACTCAAACTCATTTAGATCTTGGATGTCCTGAGGGTGTTAAAAAATGTTTCACAAAATGTTCTTTTTAGGGTGAACTACTCCTTTAAGTTACTTAATGACTGAGAATTTTCATGAACTTGAGGTGCAAAGAAGGGTGGGAAGTGAAGGGGATAAGACAAAAATGCCACCAAAGTGTCCAAGTAACCATCGAAAAGCTGTGAATGCACCAAATCCGCCCGCTGTGGTTTTAATTAAATTGGCCGCCCGAGGCTTCTCACCAAACCCGCCAGGGGTGCTTGTGGAAATGTTCTAATGAGTGAAGCGGGACAGAACATGCCCTCGCGTAACCTGGTGGGAACGACAGTGTTTTCTCAGTCTCTGGCTTTCTCATTCAGTTTAACTGCTCACTGGAAACCCCGAGCAGCAGCGATGCTGTAATCTGGGTGCCAGACAGAGTTCAATGGCTCTCACTTCAATGGCCCCAGCCATCCAGCAACAAAAGCGTACATTTCTCTTGATCACTGAGCACGCTATTCCCTTCAGAGAGACCCAGGTGCCACTCAGAAAGAAGTTATACCTGTTGGCTGGAATGTGACCGAATTAAGAATTTTGGTGCTCCCTTATAACACCAGACACACTTGACCGAAGTCATTTATGTGAGGCCTCTGAGGCAGAGAAAAGAGTTTGTTATTTGGAGCACAAGACTGGGTAACGCTGAGGTTTTGTACTCTATTTTGCAGTAAGCTTTCATGAGAAACTATTCAAACTTCAAGATTAAAGCTGCTGTATTTCATATCTTTAGTGAGATACCTTTCAAGTTAGTCTTTGATGAGCCTATACTGACCCCCAGTGGCAAAACTGCATTGTTGTTTACCACAACATATACAGTATTTACATCAATCAGCAGCAAAAATACACATAGTGACTGGTATTGTGTCAAATACACAGTAAATACTAAGTATGTATATAAATAAATAGATACG